>CM060276.1:11777546-11982624 GCA_030684275.1 Acipenser oxyrinchus oxyrinchus
TGTGATAGCGAGAGAAAGGATCGATGCTGTAAATCTCCTCCCGATTAGAAAGGGCGCTGTGTAAGGGGAAGGTAAGCTGCCTCCTAGATCTACTACCTCGGTGGTAGCTGGAAACCGGAAGGTAACCATATTAGGAGGTGCGCGTAGCTGCAAGTACTCAGGACGATTCCATTGCAGTCAGCTGCGGGCAGCCCTCTATTGGAGAAACCAGGCGACGCGCTGACTGCAGGGAGGAGTTTGCTGGGTACAAAGGGGAAGCAGCTACGCCAAAACCTCCCTTGCGCTGAGTTAAAAGCGATCGGCCGGAGCCGATGTTGTTGTTTTGTGATTACGTGTTTTGTTTTTTGAGTGTTAGCAGAGGAGCAGGAGGACGGGAGGCTGTAGCCAGCGAGCCAGCACATACCCCAGAGCACGCCTCATCGCACAGCACTTCACAGCACAGCGCACGCACCACAAACCCAGAAAGAGAAGAGCACATTTTCGTGCACGGAGGACTGTGGTTATTGGAGTGTGTTTTGTTTACTTTTGTTTTAGCAGGACGCTGAGTTTTGCCCCATTACCATCGCTGGTACTGGGGCTTATTATTATTATTATTATTATTATTATTATTATTATTATTATTATTATTATTAATTATTAAAACCTTTTGTTAATGGGAGAATTCAGTCTGACATTCACTTTCTACTGCACCACACCGCTCAGCGTGTCACAGTTGGTGATCAGAAGAGGGACTCGGGATGGATGCCGCCGCATTAGGAGCAATATTGGAGGCGCAGGAGCGAAGACACCAGGAGGGAATGGCAACCATGATGGAGCCGGATGCATGCCATGTTCCTGGAAGCCAATCGGGGACCGGGCGACAGAACCAACGCCACCCTTACCGAAGATAAGGGTGGTAAAGATGTCGCTGGAGGATGATCCTGAGGCCTATTTGGTAGCCTTTGAGAGGCAGGCAACGGCAGCGAATGGCCTCGGGATTGGTGGGCTACCCAGTTGGGGCCCAATTTGATTGGGGAGGCCCAGGCAGCCTACCAAGCCTTAACCAATGAAGATGCCCTCAACTATGATAGAGTGAGGCAGGCCATTCTCCAGCGACTCGACATCACGGAGGAAACCCACCGCCGCCGGTTCCGGGAATACCAGCGACCCCCAGGACTGCGACCCCGCGTGGTGGCACAACAGCTGGTGGACCACGTGACCCGGTGGCTCTGCCCCGCACCAATAGCGCAAAGCAGGTCACCGAGCTCATTGCCATTGAGCAATTCGTGACGGTGCTGGGGCCAGACACGAGGAACTGGGTCAGTCGCCACCGCCCCACCACGCTGGAGGCAGCGGTCAGATTGGCTGAAGGGTTCGAGGACGCAATACCTGCTGCTCCAGTGGTTGCCCCACCTGCTCCTGCCTCCAATAGACCGCGAGCGGCAACACCACCACCACGCATCACCCCCACTACCCACGGACCAGCACTGCAACGCCACCCCATGGGCGGCCTCCTCCAACACAGTGGAGAGCGAGGGCGACCCCCAGCGGGTAAGAGCAGAGTACCCTCCCCGCTGCCAAACCGCAACGGGACACGCAGGCTCCGTGGGCACCCTTTCGCCCCACATGTTACCGTGCCAGAAGGTCGGTCACCTGGCTGAATTGTCCAGTGGCCATGGAGTGTGGGGTGACCTCCCATTACGCCCTGACAGCATCAGGTAAGACCAGGGGTAATGATTGGGAGGGGCCTTGTGTTGTTAATGTACGGGTTGGTGAGGTGAGCACCCACGCATTAGTGGACTCAGGATGTGGGCAGACTTTAATTAGACGAGCTCTATTAAAGGGGGTACCTTGGTGGTCACGAGGGGTCGTGGTCATTTCCTGTATTCATGGGGATAACAAGGACTACCCCTCACCAAATTAGATTTGACAGTTGGATGTCATGCCCGCCGTAATCGTGGCTGTGGCAGAGAAGCTGCCATATCCAGTTATTTTAGGTCGAGACTGGCCGCATTTTGACAGCATGATTAATAAAACGGTAAAGCCAGTCTCCGGTAAGACCATGGGAGCAGCGGGGAAACTATTGGTAATATCTTCCCGCTGCACACCGACTTGTTCCACTCTCGATTTCGCCCAAAAACAAAAAAGAGCGAAGGGTTGAAAATGGGAGGGAACATTAATGAAACAAGGTTGGGGTTTGGTGGGGAAGCCTCAGGATCAGTCAAATGTAAGGGAAAGGGGTTGGGACCCAGTGTGACCTGCGGGGCAGGTTACTGAGGCCCCCAGTGCTGAAGCTACTTTAGCTCCGCCGATATCCCGAAATTCTGGGACCGAGATGTGGACCTAGCATTGGAACAAAAGAACGATCCTTCGCTGGCCCACATCTGGGGCAGGTTCGGTCTATCGAGGGAAGGATGTAGAGGATAGCCGCCGCTACATATCCCCACCACATTATTGTCGGGCATTTACTGTATAGAGTATCCCAAGCCACGAGCACAAGTCAGATTGTAACACAATTACTGCTCCCCAGTCTTTTCGACGTGAGATCATGCGGTTGGCTCACGATGTCCCCTGTTCGGGCCATTTAGGTATTGATAAGACTCGGGAACTAATATTGGCTCGATTTTATTGGATGGGAGTGTTTAGTGAGGTGGCGCGATATGTAGCGGAATGCCCGAATGCCAGCAAGTAGCGCCGGGCGGGTTCGCCCGCCCCGCTGGTCCCACTGCCCCTGATCTCAGTTCCCTTTGAGCGCATCGCTATGGACATAGTGGGTCCATTGAGCCAGTCTGACTCTGGATATACGCACATTTTAGTAGTGGTGGACTACGCGACCAGATATCCAGAGGCAGTACCATTGAGATCCACTAGTGCCGCAGCCATTGCTAAAGAGTTAGTGAATATTATATCGAGAGTAGGGATTCCAAAAGAAATCCTCACTGATCACGGAACGAACTTCATGTCACAATGTTTGAAAGAATTATACAAATTGATGCAAATTAAGTCGATCCGAACCTCCGCTTATCACCCGCAGACGGACGGTTTGGTGGAACGCTTTAATCAGACCTTGAAACAGATGCTGAAGCGGTTTGTCAACCAAGAGCAAAAACATTGGGCTAAACTCCTCCCTTACCTAATGTTTGCAGTGAGAGAGGTGCCTCAGAGTTCGACCGGTTCTCTCCCTTTGAGCTGCTGTATGGGAGGCAACCACGAGGTATCCTTGATCTTGTGAAAGAAGGGTGGGAGGAGCAAACAAAACCTCTAAAAACATAGTCAAATATGTAATTATGTTAAGAGACCGCCTAGCATTGGTTGGTCGCTTACGCAGGAGAACCTAAAACTAGCTCAGCATCGCCAGGAGCAACAGTACAATAAACAAGCACGATTCGACTTTTCGCCAGGTGATAAAGTACTGTTGCTACTTCCCACATCGGAATCTAAGTTGTATGCTAAGTGGCAGGGGCCATATGAGGTGGTTCGGGAAATTGGTAAAGTAAATTATGAAATTAGACAACCCGATCGCGAAATAAAACCGAAATTTATCATATCAATTTGCTAAAACCCTGGAATGAAAGGGAGGCCCTATTTGTAGCTGGTGACAGTTTGGAAGAGGATTTTGGTCCTACTGTCAATCCACCAGCTACAACTCATATTCCAATGGGGAACAGTTACTCCGGATCAGAAACGAGAGCTCTACCAGTTAGTGGAAAGGTTTAATGATGTTTTCTCTGACTTGCCCGGCAGGACTAATGTTATTTCTCACGCTATTATTACTCCACCAGGGTCAGGGTCCGGGAGAGACCGCATCGATCCCAGAGAGTCGCAGGGTTCCTATTCGCAAGGAGGTGGAGGATATGCTTGAGCTCGGAGTCATTGAACCTTCCCGAGCGAGTGGTGCAGTCCTATCGTGATGGTGGGCAAGAAGGACGGCTCCACTCGGTTCTGCGTGGACTTTCGAAAGGTTAATGTCATCTCCAAGTTCGATGCATATCCAATGCCCCGGTGGATGAGCTCCTCGACCGACTGGGTAAGGCGCTGTTGATTTCGACCTTGGACCTGACGAAGGGATACTGGCAGATTCCACTGACTCAGAGCTCGAAAGAGAAAACTGCTTTCTACCCCAGATGGCTTGTTCCATTTCCGACCATGCCCTTCGGGTTGCATGGAGCTCCTGCCACCTTTCAGAGACTGATGGACCAGGTCTTAGCTCCCCATCATCAGTATGCCGCCTACATTGATGATGTGGTGATTTTTAGCTCCACCTGGAAGGAGCACATTGTTAGAGTTTCAGCCGCCCTCCAGTCTCTGAGGGAGGCGGGCTAACAGCCAAGCTGGGCAAGTGTGCATTTGGCAAACAGGAGACCCAATATCTTGGCTACATTATGGGTAATGGCCGGTGAGGCCGATCGCCTCCAAAGTCCAGGCGCTGGTGGAGACGGCGATCCCGAGAACCAAGTCACAGGTGAGATCGCTACTGGGGTTAGCCGGCTATTACCGCCGATTTATCCCCGAGTATGCCACCATAGTTAACCCCTGGTAGAACTCACCCAAAGGCTGCTCCAAAAATAGTTAAATGGACAGGGCAGTGTCAGGAGGCATTTGATTTGATCAAGAAGCGTACTCTGTCAAGCTCCTGCTCTGATTTCACCAGATTTCAGCAAAGAGTTCATCCTGCAGACCGATGCCTCCCACATTGGTCTGGGGGCGGTTCTGTCCCAACAAGTTGACGGGTAGAACACCCTATTATTTATCTGAGCAAAAAATGGCTCCTAGGGAGATTAACTACTCCGCCATTGAGAAGGAGTGTTTAGCCATCAAATGGGCTACTCACGCCTTCGCTATTACTTGTTGGGGCGTTCTTTCTCTCTTATCACTGATCATGCTCCTTTAAGGTGGTTACATACGATGAAGGACAATAACGCCGGATAACTCGGTGGTATCTGGCGCTGCAACCCTTCCACTATACAGTGAAACATCGTATGGGTAAGGAGCATCAAAATGCAGATTTTTTTCAAGGGAGGGGGACCATTGGGGAATGTAGAGTTGGCCGAGTGTTCCTTCGGCATCACTCTGAGGGGTGAGATATGTGATAGCGAGAGAAAGGATCGATGCTGTAAATCTCCTCCCGATTAGAAAGGGCGCTGTGTAAGGGGAAGGTAAGCTGCCTCCTAGATCTACTACCTCGGTGGTAGCTGGAAACCGGAAGGTAACCATATTAGGAGGTGCGCGTAGCTGCAAGTACTCAGGACGATTCCATTGCAGTCAGCTGCGGGCAGCCCTCTATTGGAGAAACCAGGCGACGCGCTGACTGCAGGGAGGAGTTTGCTGGGTACAAAGGGGAAGCAGCTACGCCAAAACCTCCCTTGCGCTGAGTTAAAAGCGATCGGCCGGAGCCGATGTTGTTGTTTTGTGATTACGTGTTTTGTTTTTTGAGTGTTAGCAGAGGAGCAGGAGGACGGGAGGCTGTAGCCAGCGAGCCAGCACATACCCCAGAGCACGCCTCATCGCACAGCACTTCACAGCACAGCGCACGCACCACAAACCCAGAAAGAGAAGAGCACATTTTCGTGCACGGAGGACTGTGGTTATTGGAGTGTGTTTTGTTTACTTTTGTTTTAGCAGGACGCTGAGTTTTGCCCCATTACCATCGCTGGTACTGGGGCTTATTATTATTATTATTATTATTATTATTATTATTATTATTATTATTATTATTAATTATTAAAACCTTTTTGTTAATGGGAGAATTCAGTCTGGACATTCACTTTCTACTGCACCACACCGTTCAGTATTTGTTATTAGACTATTTGTTTTTCTATGGGTCTCCCGCTATATCGCAGCCCTCCATATATAGCAGATTTGTATTGGACCCTCGTCACCCGTGATATATCGAGTGGGTGGTGTACTAGTTATAAAATTGAACTCGATAAAGACTGATTATATATTTCTTATTTACTTTTGTAAGTAACTACATCACTGTTTAAATAATAATCCTGCATATTCTTAGAACATTGACATAAGAATAGTATAGTAAAAATGGACACATAATTGTACAATAGTATTAATATTTACAGAAAACTAACTTGTGTGACTGGTGTGAATATTGAATGCAGCCATCAAGACTCAAGTAACATCAACTCAGGTGCAAGAGATTCACAGCCCTCCCCCAATTAATTCAGCCACAGAGCAGGCCAGCACATTAAAGCAATAATCAAGATCACTATGACTGAGGGGACCCCATTGAGGGACTGATATCACAGAGAATCACGAAGAGAAATTGGGAGAGAGAAAAAAAACCTTGAAATAGCATTTTTATTTTAATATAACTGTTTTTGTAATCCATATAGTATAAATTGTTTTCAGGGCAGTAAGACTAAAGGAAATTGATCTGGAGGAGTGCTCACAGGAACCCACCTCACAAAAAAAAAAAAAAGTGAAATACATTGCTTGCAAAGTGTGTATTCTCCTGAACAAACCCCAGAAGGAGAATTATTATTATTTATTAGACACCCTTATCCAGGGCAACTTACAATTGTTACAAGATAGCACATTATTTTTACATACAATTACCCATTTATACAGTTAGGTTTTTACTGGAGCAATCTAGTTAAAGTACCTTGCTCAAGGGTACAGCAGCAGTGTCCCCTAACTGGGATTGAACCCACAACTCTCCGGTCAATAGTCCAGAGCCCTAACCACTATTCCACACTGGGCATCCACATGGGCTCAAATTCATCTATATTTTACACCTCAGGAGCAAGGTCACTGCTTTGGAGGAACAACTTGCCAACATAGCAGAGCTTGAACAGCTGGCAAATCAACCACGCAGAGAGGTATGTGCACCACGCCAGTGACAGAGAGCTGCTATGTTCAGGCACAGGACCAACCCTACAGAGGCAATCCAAGACCTGCAAAACCTGCAGGAACCAGACCCAGACACCTCAAACACTGTACAGCACGGTATAGTAGAGGGGAATACAACATCAACAGTGACAAGGGAAGTGGCAGCAGACCTGGCACGCAAATGCAACCCAGCACAACATGAAACCCATTCCCCATGGTGAACAGTGACATCCGCCAAGGACAAGGAAACACAACAACCTAGCACTGCCACTTAAGAGAACATGAAGAGAGAAGTGGCGGTATTAGGAGGCTGTGCAACAACAAACAAAGCAAATAACAACAAAGCAATAGCCAACATATTGAATGACTACTTTGTGCAAGTTTTCACCAATGCCCCCCATAGATGCACTTACTATACATCAGAGCAAGTATTAAGAGGGTAGGAGGCTCTCAAAACCTACAAATCCCCTAGTGCTGATGGCATATACCCAAGAGTGCCTAAAGAAACAAAGATTTTCACACATCAATCGAGACAGGGGGTGTCCCAGCTGACTGGCGCATTGCAAATGTAATACCCATATTTAAAAAGGGAGATAAGGTGAAACCAAGAAACTCCAGACCCATCAGTCTGTGTTACATGCAGGTCACAAAAATGTAAGATCCAAACACCAAATGGGAGGGAGAGAACTAGAACCACAGTGCGGCTAAAGCAATCAAATTGGCAAACACAATATAGCCAAAGGTGTAGAGTACAAATCCAAGGAAGTTATGATGCGGTTTCATAATGCAGGGTGAGACAGCACTTGGGATACTGTGTCCAATTTTGGGCATCACAGCAACAAAGGGACACTGTGACCCTGGACAGAGTCCAAGAAAAAGCAACCAGACTAATCCCAGGACTTAAATGGCTAAGCTGCAAAGAACAGGATGAAAAAAACTAAATCTGTTTAAGCCAGGAAGAAAGAAGAATTAGGGGACTCCAGACTGAAGCCTTTAAAGTTTTAAAAGGAGCTGGCATAGTTAACCAAAACCATTATGTTAAGTGCAGTACAGAAAGCAGGACCAGAGGACATGGTTGGAAATTAAGTGGAGCTAGACTTAGGACAGAGGGAAGGAAACACTTCTTCACACAGAGAGGGTCGAGTGCATGAAATGGGCTACCTATTAATGTTGGTGAGGCAGAAACACTTGGGATCCATTAAAACCCAACTTCATAAAGTTATGAGATCAATCAGCTACTAGGAGTCAGACAAGCTTAGATGAACCGCATGGCCTCCTTTTGTTCGTAAATGTTCTTATGTTTGAATGTACTGCTAACACTACCAATATGCAAAGGTTTCTCTGAAAAATCTACTTTAGCTACAGCTGTGCTTTCATGTTTGTAAAACCGACTTTAAAAAGTGTGTCCATTGTCCCAAAATCTCCACTACCTGAAGTGGCCATACATTCTTTAACAGGTCTGCACTATGATACACTCTTTAGGAGCCTCTCTGCTCTGATAAAGGACCACATACATGTTTGCTATAGCTGGGTGCTTCTTTCAAAGGAATGTGCATGGTAGAGGGTTTAGTTAATGGGATTGTTTTGTACATATATTCTTTCCTTTTTGCTGTATCCACTGTGTTTGCTGGTTTAGTTGTGCTTGTAAATAGCTTTATATGCTGACTGGGCATATTTTGCTTTTTTTTAATATTAGATTTTACTTAGCATTTTTCTAGTTATACGTTTTCTTACAATTGTAGATGCACTGAGGGGTGGGCTTGTTAAATCAAAAGGGACCCAGTAGTGCAACATACCAATATAGAACACAAAAGCAAAACTCTTGTGTTACTAGACAGTATAGAAATTACAAAAGAGTAGTGACAAAATGACTATGTGGCTTAAAATATATTTATAACAAAATATTTGAAAACTATGAGAAATGTTAGCCGGTGCACATGAATATTGGTTCACCTGAATATTTGTTTCTCCTACATGCATGTTTGTTATTTATCCTATTTGTAAGTATATTATGTATGTATAATGCTAGTAAAGTGAGCAATGCTGGCAGGCTGTTATCATGCACTATTGTAGATGAGACGTGCCTGTCAGAGAGGACTGGATGGTACAAGTTTAGGGTTAGGTTTAGGGTCTTAATAATTTTAGTTGAAAATGCATATGACTTATATAGATGACTTACATAGACTTATATACAAAGAAAAATGATTTTGTTACAATAAAATAAGGGGGTGCAAATAATTGGAAGGGAAAGGAATATTCCTGAGTATTAGGGGGAACAAATATTCGTTTCTGGGTGAACAAATATTCAGTGGGGGGAAACATATATTCTCTGACGTCGGGATAAAAGTAATTATTTTTATTTATATTGAGTAATTTATATGTTAAGAAAACCTATAATACTGTGCAACAGTAAAAAGAACTAACCTAATTTAATCCAATAAGTGGCCGTGTTGAATTTCTCAGCAAAGTAATAACATTAAGCAGCCAATGTTAATTGCATCAAATGTGAACTCGTCTTCTTCCAGATATATTATATACAGTGGACGGGAAGTAATCATTGAATGCACAAACTGCTTTCTTTATTTACTTTTACTTACTACAGTATAAAAGAATGATATGCTTTTTCAGGTCAAAGGTTGTCCTTTCTTGCATATTTTGAAAACCTCCCATCAGTACCAGCACTTTTTGGTCATGCTTTATTTTAAGGGCTGCCTATTGCCTATTGACAACCAGCTAATAAACATGTTAATATACATTATTTATGTTTCTGTTAATTGTTAGTTAATATATAATAGCCCAACTGCAAACATCAGAGCCCTATGGATTATCAATTCCCAGTCGATCATTGTGCGGGAAGAAAAGGGTCTTGCCTGACACAAGGGACTGCTGAAACCACGTAAGAGCCCTCCTTCACCAGGATTAGGGAACAGTAGCTTGAACGACCGACATCCTGGTAATGGAAAACAGCGTGAGTACTGCAGGCTGTGGAACTCCAGTCAGCCCTATTGCAAACACCTGAATAGGTAGCATCGGTGTTTGGCTGAAATAAGGGTCAACGTTTTTGTTCTAAATCCTGTACTATTTTACAGAACAGTGTTACATGGATACCTATCATTCCGAAGGGGATTCCTCTGCACCGTGACCAGGAAAGCTTCCAGCAAGTTAAGGAGGACGCACTGTGGACACTTTTTTTATTAAATGAGATGTATTTTTGAAAACAGGATTTAAAAGCAATCAAACACGTTCCCCATTGTGAAAAGAATCACTCACTGTAAATACACCTGCACTAACATGCTTAAAAATGGGACTGAGTTGTTGTTGTCACGGTCTTTCCTGATACCCATTCACAATCATGTATTTGAAAATCAGTTCACATTGTCAATGTAGTAATGTTTAGAAATGAAATCAGGCTTTTATTAGCGGGCCACTCAACCACAATGTAGATGAGCTGGGA
The DNA here is from genome assembly GCA_030684275.1 of Acipenser oxyrinchus oxyrinchus. Taxonomy (NCBI): domain Eukaryota; kingdom Metazoa; phylum Chordata; class Actinopteri; order Acipenseriformes; family Acipenseridae; genus Acipenser; species Acipenser oxyrinchus. Next base: position 11,787,823 of record CM060276.1, read on the forward strand.
TCGTCTGCATTTGTGGTTATTGAGCTTTTAACCTCATCTAACCGTTACATTAGTTTATAAAGATCTTTATGTATAACCCTGAGCTCAAAATGAACAGCGTTTGTTAACAGTTAATAAACTAAACAAGTGGCCCTTCAAATAAAGCGTGAGCACAGGTGGTTTTAGAATCTTGGTTTTGGTTGTGTTTCTTTGCTTCAGTGTACTGGATTTGTACCTAGCTGTCAGTGTCCCTCTGTCTCAGTGCTGTGTCACTAACATGAGTGGTGATTAGACAAGTATGGGTGCATGCGATGGTCAAGTTAATGATACCCTGCAGCACAGCTTGCCTCATTGAATATAATTAGCAAGGTCTTGAAATGGTCACAGCTTCCCTACATATAGTATAACATTGTTTCAAATTGTGATGCATTTTTAAAAAAGGTTATTGTGAAATGTGTGAAGGTTAACTTGTTTTAGTACCTCCGCCTTGTCTGCAGTAGGTATGATAATACTTGCAGGGGAGCATACAGTCAGTATAAATGAAAAAATAACAAAATTTCAACTCAGGCTTCTGTTTCTTTTAGAAATACATTCTCATTAATTGATAGGAGTCTTTATTTAAAAGTTCAATTACCCATGTTATTGGCAATGTGAAAAATAAATCTAAATTAAAATCTTTTAATTTCATTGCTAGTAGTTTACCCCGTTGTTCCAAGTCCAATTCACAGAACTATACCAATTCACAAATAGGAATTATGTGCTTGTGACTTCAGACAGATGACATGCTTTTCTCGCGGAGTACCACCCTATCACGGAGGTGAGACCGAAACGATCGGCCTCCAAGGCTGGGGAGCAAGTGTTGCTTCCCCCCAAAGAGGAACATGTATGCTGCCCCCAGGGGGAACGTAGAATGATAGAAAGATTGTTAAGATAGATTTGGCTGGGGGTCCCCTCTGGCTCACGGAGAACCTTCCTCTCAGAGGTCGAGGCCACCTCGGCTGGGCCTAAGGTTGGGAAGTGAACGTCGATTGCCCCCAAAAGAGGACCCCACATCTGCGCCACCAATGCAAAGCAAGGTTAATAAGAAAATATAGGTTCATTATTGACAATCAATACTACAAACCACTTTTTTTTATATATAAGTGTAGCGCCTCCTCAGGAGTCAAGACAGGAGAAAGCGCCTACAGTAAATGGCACAGGATCAAAATAAATAGCCTGACTACACCACAGAGGGAACTGCACCCTCAGAATTTGAGTAATTTTAATTAACCCATCCAATTCAGCTCCTTACAATTCAAAGTTTCTCACAGGCTTGTTTTAAAGGGCAGTGGTACATAACTGGGATGTAACCAGAGAAGAAAAGGCACACACACAAGAATACAAAGTCATATAATGTTTATTTGGGACATAGACATCAAAAGTAGGAGGGTCAATCCAAATAAAATAGCAAAAGTTTATATGAAATCAACTAATTACGACAAAGAATCAGCAGCTTCAAGAAATCCAGCAGCTTGGTAGTGTGATGTACTGGATAGTACCAATATAGAAAACATGTGCAATAAACAAGTGCACATATTACTTACCGTATTAATAAGTCCCTTCTGCTGCATAGGAACCCAGCCTTTAAAAAGACCCAGGTGAGGCGAATCAACATACTCGATAGGAAAATGAGCGGAGAAAACCAAAGAAGGCAGAAAGACTAAAAGATGCCATGACGATCATCGACAGTAGAAAAACAGCTTCGACGGAGGATTGAGATTAGATGCAAGAGAATATCAGGAGTGATGGGGGGCAGAAAGAAGGAGGAGGGGCACTCTTCTCCATACCCTGAAGGAAAAGGCAAAATGGCAGGGATAGATGAGAGAGGAGCGGATGAAATATAGAGACAGTAGGGGTATTGAATGCCAGCTAGATAAGATTTGAGAGTTCCCAGGGAGAGGTACAGCTTGCCTTTTGAGTGAACAAGAAAAGATAGAAAGGCAGACATCCCGATGAAGGGGATGTTCGATTTTCCATGAAGAATGCCATTAAGGTAGACCAGCCAGTTGCGTAGGAGGAGTGGGTGGATGGGGCGAGGGTCGTGGCCATATAATTTTGTACAGAAGCTAGGAGATTGCAAAGGGAATACTTTAGTTCAGTAGCAGATTGCTGAATGGAGGAACTGTAATGGGGAAAGGACGAGCCGAGGGAACCCGACGTCTGAACCAGGAGATCTTCAATAATATTTTGTCTAATTAGAGGAGAAAGACTACTGAAGCAGAGGAGCCAGATGTAGAGGCAGTCGCAAGCGTGAAGGTTGGCAGCTGGACAACGTGGGCGGGCACTGTTGATGTAGCAGACACTGCAGTGGCTGATGCAGGGGAGGGGCGGGTTTCAGACACGTAATCCTATTAGAGCGCTTCCAGGCAGTCAGAGACAAAATCTATAATGACTGGAGAATTTCACTCTTGGGACAAGGGAGACTAGCGGCAGAAACCGGCAACAGCTCAACTTGGGATGATGAGCTTGATTTGTGACAGTGATCTTCTAGCTTACAGTGAGCTTGTAGCTTACGGCTTCAGCTGGGAATTTACGGCTACTGCTGAAGGAGGGAAAGAATATTGCTGAATGAATTGCCTGATCAAGGAGCAACAGATTGCATTGGGAGCATTATAAGATAGAAAGAGACTACTGTTGAAGGAGAGAAAGAATATTGATTCAATGTGCATATCACTACGGGCACCATTATTGGAGTCACTCAGAGGTGAGGGTAACAAAGCATTGCCAATCAATAATTAACATAGACAGAACGAACACAGTCGTGAACGCAAGGGACGCAGCAGTAATTCATATTTTAGTATGGATAAATGTGTTACTAATTGTGGAGCCTGAGCGGGTCAGCGGGGCAGAGGCGGCAGCCTTGGGATTGTACAAACAAGTAAGAGCACAACAAAACACAGAGCACAGCAGGACATAAAGGGCGCGGCGGCCACCAAAAACACATATAAATGAAAACAAGCTAGGGCAAACCGCTCCAATACAATTCTCATAACCAAAGCACAGAAAAATGTAACAATGAAAGCGAAACTGGGGCCTGACAATACGCAAACGCGAAAGGAGGTCTCGGGGCCTTGAGGAACGCAATTGTGCAACCCTGGTGTACAGCTATGGCCAAAAGTTTTGCATCGTCCTATAGAAGTTGAATGAAACCTGCTGAATAATGTCAAGCTAACGTATTGAATTACATACCGCTTTGTAGCTTCCCATATACTTAACGAAAAACTGACAAAAATTGATAAATGTGACATTTCGAAATCTAAAATGAAATACTGTTATAGCTTCCAGTAGACTTTTGCAATATAATTGTGTAGTTTCTTTGATTACATGATGTTAAATAAAATATCTAAATTATGTTCATATAGTTTTTTTTTAAATTGAAATGCTTCTATTTGTTACATAATTAATGCATGCTTTTGCCCATTGTAGCAAATAAACTAGCTTGTTCAAATGCTTTAGCCGGGCTTTCACATATTTTGATACTGATTACTTTCAAAGGGTGCATTTAGGAATTGTGACTAACTATACCAACCTGGAATGCCTGAAGTATGAAAAAACAATTGAGTTATTTATGAAAATCTCTTCAGCAGGTAAGGGCTGTGTTATAAAAGAGCTCTTTACTCACAACACACTAACAAAGAATTGTTCAGCAGAAAACTAAGACTTTTAGTTGTTATGGTAGAAATAAAAAAAAAATGTTAAGAATAAAAAATGGAGCAATGTGTTAGCTGAAACTTTTGTCTACCTGATTTAGTCTCTTAAAAGTTTGAAGTCATTTTAAACTTCAGCATTTGAATACGTCAAATAATAAAAGAGATTTAAAAAAGGACGGAAGTCAAAGGGAACTAATCCTTGGACTCACAAAGCTTTTTAAATGTTCCTAAAATAATAAAGAAGATTAACAACCAAAATTATATCTTGGCAACCCTGCTATTACCTGTGGACTGCGCATCAATTGTGACATCTGCTTCAAAGCCATTTCACTCCAGTTGACTTTAGTGCTTGAACATGGAAAAATATGTCACAAATAATTTCCAACTCAGGTATGTCATCTGTTATCGCATTCTGATAACTAGGCATACTGTACAATAGAACAAATCCTCTGACTGCACAGCAACTCTTATCTAGTAATAGACAGTGTGATAAAGTACCCCCCCATACATAAATCATATTGGAGTCTTATGGATATTATCTTTCTCCAAGGAAATACAAATTACACATTGCAAACCCAACTTATCTTTGCAACGCAAATGTAGTTTTCCAAGACTTCAAATTCTAAAAAATAAATGTTATTTAAAGTATATAAAACAAAAGTTGACGAGGATGTTCCATGGTATTTTTTACTTGCTTGGTTTTGGTGCTCAGCCTCGCATTTTGGGGCACTTGGTGCTTCCTCAAAATCTTGATTGACAGCTCTCAGTCCAGCACTGAGAGATAGGCAGAGAAGCAGTTTTCCTACCCTCCCCTGGCGAGGCCAAAATCAGGTGGAAGTTAGTGGGGAGGAGGCAAACTAAAAAGCACAACACAGAATTCAGACATTGGTTTAAAATGACCTGGCTTTAAATGGTAACTTGACTTGAATGTTGCCGTTAACTCCTTGGTCCAATATCTGCTTGACTTTTGGTGATGGTTGCAGGGAAAGCTATCATTTTTGCAGGTGTATACTTTACATTTGAAGCCACTGAGATGTTGTTTAGATGAGATCGTTAAATATTCTTTAATACAAAAATGTATGTACTGGATTCTGCCGAGTCAACACCCATATTTAAACTATCGCCCCACCCCCACTTTTATCTGAATGTCAATTTTTCACCGTTTCTAATAACCGAGCGCAAAAAATAAAAAATAAATAACCATGTGCAAATAATTCCTGAGATTTCAAATCTCACGCTTCAAGTGAATTGAACGAGCTGTGCAGTACAGTAGTTGCTTTGTGCTTTGATTGAATAACTTGAAAGCACTTTTCGTTTTGTATCCGACAGTACAGACTCTGAGTCCGATTGATTACGCTTTCCTGTTAAGCTACAATCCATTTTCTTTTTTTACAATAGACTTCAGCTTTAAAGGTTAATGTGTGTTTTATGAACATTTAAAATGACATTACAGTGGACTTACGCAGCACCCTTTTTTCAGGCAAACCCTTTACTTTGTATTTCACCATTTAACACTACAGCCGCCGCGATTATATACCCATACCTAAAACCGCCGTCGGCAGTCATTTTAAACATCAGTATTAAAATGAAAGACAAACTATCGGATACAACTCAAAAGTTTTATTCAAGCACATCATATCAAACAACTGCACAGCTGAAACCTTTAATTTAAATTAACAATTGAACACATATAAAGCACTACTTAAAAAAAATGAAAAACTATAATAAAATAAACATTTCAAAACAAACTAGTGTGTAAACAGGTATATGTACATAGAAAACTGTAAAAACGAAAGTCATTTATAAAACGAAAGTAACATGTTTTCTCTTGCGTGCGTGTCACACTGTGCAGCACAGAATCCGGGTTGAGCTGCTGCAGCCTGCTGCTGCTGCTTTGTAGTTTTCTGATCGAAACGTTTCTGCCAAAGTGCTGAAACTGCACTTCTTGATTCTTTAGCGTAACTGTGTGCTGTGCTTTACCTTTTGAATTTTAAACATGCTGTGGCAATGTGTCCCGCCCCTGTGTGCATTTCTGTGTTATATGTTGTGTGTTGTGTGTATATGTTGGTGTATTGTAGTTGGCTGCACACGATATAAATGGGTGTGTGCAGCACGAGTTATTCAAAATGTATAGTTGTATTTAAGCACAAGGATTGCACATCACTTCACGTGCATTTAAAGTAATTAATATGTGAGCACGAGGTTGCACATAATTAATTCACGTGCTGGGATTCAAGTGAATAATTAATTAGTAATTGAATCCCGGCACAACAGTATATATAGAGGCACGTTTCACTCACTCGGGGTTGTGGGTTCGAGAGAGGAGAACGGGAGAGAAAGAGGAGAAACAAAAACAAATGCTACTCGTGCGAGAGGGCTCGCACGATACTTGTTTGGTTTGTCCACGTCGTTTGTCTGTCTGTCTGTCTATTTACTTTGGCCAACGCGCCGTTTTTGTTTGTTCAGTCAGTGTTCTCTGTTTTGTTCAACCTTTTTATTTGCAATAAACCGGCGCAAGCAAGTGCCTTCATCATTTCACCGTCCTGTGTGTGTATTCATTTCCTGGATCTGACGACACCACTCAGCCAGCCGTGTGACACATGCCTACCCAGATAGCACCTATATGCAGGCCCTACGTCGGCCTGACATCAGCTGCCAGCATCGGCCCAACATAACTCTGCTCATAGGCACACCCTCCAGCCGATGCTGAATATTACGGTTCGACAGAGGCCCTCCTTTCACCCGCTTATTACCTGCTAATACTTCCTTTAGTCTGAAACCTATCCAGCTGTATTACCTACTATATTAATTCTTCCTTTTATCTGAAGCATAGCCAGCGTTTATAAGGATCATAATAAAATCTTCATATTTATAACATTATACACATCATAGAAGTGCTGTTATATTTTACAAAGAACAAGATTAAATAGCAGTAAATGAAGTGCAGAAAAGAAAAACGGTATTCAAAAAGCCAGCAGCGAACAGGACAGTACACAACAATAGTAGCATTTGAGAATACTCCCAACCTTAATAAAATTTGGAAGAGCAGGAAACATATATCAATTAACTATTAATTATATCTAGCTAAAAATCATTGCTGAATGCCCATCTAGTTCCACCACTTACCCTTTACTATTTGCAATATGGGGAAAAGCATTCAGTATTTTTTCAATTTATAGTTTAATAATCTGAAATGCTGAATACCACCAATGAAAACTCAATGCAACATCTGATTAATTCTTTTTTATTATGAATACTTTTCAGTAGCATATCACTTTTTAACATGTTCATAAACCCTTAGACCACTCCATGATGCCATGTTCTAACTTCATTTCAGTTGCTTTACAGTGTTGCAGTGTAAAAGCACATTAAATACATTAACAGCTTCTAAATGGGTACAACAGTTCAATGTTGCAGAGTAGTAATATTGAAACTATTAAACAGCGCTCTTAGATAAATGTAAATGTTATGTTACACTCAATCTCCGAATTTGGACATTGATGGAAAAAATAACCATTTTGCAATTTGTTTAAATCGCTTTACACAAAGACCGATGCAGCTGTTTTTTTTCTCTTTCACATTTTTGACCCAGCTTCTTTTTGGTTTGAAACCTCTCTTAACTGCTCTTCCACACCAGTTTAGCTGCCTAGACGGTTCCTGTGAAAACACTTTTGTACAAATATGCCACACAGTGTCCTTCATCGTACAGCCACCAGTGGGAGCAAGGTAAGCCATCTGCAAGACAGCAGAAATCATTGCAGGTTAAACTTCACAAACCAATATCAAATTTTACATCACCTTCTTTAAATGTGCTTCAACAACAGGTTTTACTTTTAACCAGTTACTTTAACAGCACATAACTTCTCAACTTAGTCTTGGACTTGCAACAGTTTTGTATGAAAAAAGTATATGCAATATTGGAAAATATTTATAACGGATTCATGCAGTTCTGTGCTAAAACTGTCTAACTTGGCGAACACTAACACTTACAATTGCCTTATTTAGATCCACTTCCTGGATTAGTCTGTCTTCCAGGGCATCCAGTGAGGGCATGCCCTCTAGTGGCAGGAACTCAACAGCACCCAGTTTCTGCAACAGGGTTGATTGCATATTCTGGTCATGGCTTAGTGGCTGCAGAACAGCAGTGTTGTGTTGTACTTGCACCTGTATGCTATGCATGGCCAGAATGTGCCTCTCAACAGCTGCAATATGCAACAAAAATGTGATTTGTCATCAAATATGTCAACACCAGCAAATACAAAAGTAATATTACTGTATAATATATACTCAAAGGCAATATAGAAAGATCAGTTCCACTGATACAACACTAAGTTTACTAATACTCCACAGGCAATTTATTTTGCCAGTAATTTTTTGTGGATTATGGACAGGAAACTGCATGCATCTCATATATGACTGAGTGCAGGTAAAGTCGTTTAGTGGTTCACAATCCTGATAGCGGTTCACAATCCTGTACCATCACTCTTCAGCAACACTGATGAACTCTCACACCACGTTTCTAACAGTGGTCACTGATATTACAATGAGACATGTGCAACCAATGGCAACCAAGCTGCTCGCTCTCCAGGGCTCCGGGCATGGAGTAGTCGACTTCTGACTTTACTCTGCCAGGCATAGAGTGCGGTGATGTTTATAAATACTAATGATACATATAACTTTGTGTACAGTGGGAGGCCATCTACCAGTTTAAAACAATACTTAGGATGACGTGATGGCAGCGTGCTGTCCACATCAGCTCCTTCAGACTCTCAACTAAATCCTTTTTGATCCTTTGTTAGAGACAACAATATATATTACCATGTTTTAATTTGTAGTTATTAGTACCTAAGTACTCCGTTTCTTAACTGAATTATACAACTATGTCACCAAAAAAGAACCTGGACAGCAAGAAAGATGTAGCCTTCCCAGGAGAGACACCTTCCTCAGCCGTGGATGCACTGACAGACTCGCCTTCACCCCCTTCGTGGTTCATTTCTGAAATGGTTAAGGGCATCTCCAAAATACAAGATACCATCGACACCCGTCTTCATAAAATTGCTAGCTCAATTGAATAGATAATTCATGAACTACAATCTATCAATAAGAGGGTATCAGAGCTGGAGTCAAGACATGGGGACCACAAGACGGCAATACTGGACCTGCACCAGGAAATGGCCGAATGCAACAAGAACAGGGACGTAACTTTTTTGGAACTTCAAGACAAAATGGACGACTTTGAAAACCGTGCCAGGCATAAAAATCTAAGACTTGTGGTATTCCCCGAGGGGGTCGAGGGTCGGAATGGCATTGCTTTCCTACAAGAATGGCTCCCTAAAATTCTTGGCCTTCCTGAAGGCAATCCCATAGAAATGGAGAGAGCACACCGCACGCTGCAGCGGAGGCCTTCTTGCAGATGTCAGCATTCTTGCGGCTGCTTGAAAGAAAGGAGATCTATGGTATGGTAATTTGAAGATTTTGATTTTCCCCAACATGTCCTCGATGCTGCACAAGAAACGAATGGCATTTACTCCCTTGAAGAAATGACTACAGTGAGCCGTGGGGTTACTTACAGTTTGCGCCATCCTGCTGTGCCGCGGGTGGAGCTGGAGAGGAGCCCACGGTCCTTCAGATCTGTCCAGGCAGCTGAATCGCTCTTGAGAGAAGAAAACCCTCAGATCTTTTCAGCATGAAAATATCATTGTGTTTTGTTTGGATTTGACACGACACGTTCAGCTTCTGATTCAACAACTCCTCGCTCTGTTCCTGATGAGTGAGTTTGTCTTTTCCCTCATCTGACAATATGTTAGATAATGCTTGGCCCTGTTCTTTACACGTTTAGTTTCTACTAAGTTTCTAAACAGTCTGAGACACTTTAAAAAAAAAATTCTCCCTCAATTGGTATTCATGGAACAATGACTTAAGATTCTTCTTTATTTAACGACAATACATGACCTACTTATGTTGGACCCAATCTCTGAATTTAATGCCAAAGATGACTCAAGTAACTTACTGTACTTTCTTTTTAATGGAAGGAAAATAAGTCTGTCTTATTTTATTTGTATCTATTTAGTTATTTTGTATTTTACTTTTTACATAACGTTGCAATGGCAAAGTTAGGCTCATAGGTGGCATTTAAGAACAAAAAAGAAAAAGGGTCCAGTTTCTGTTACTGGCTAAGTTTGGGAATGACATTGTACAATAATTTAGGGCTGGGCATGACTCTGCAAAGTGATGTTTGGGTACGAGAACGAGAGTCGGTAGAAGCTTTTCGATAATAGCAGGTTAATTTCAATTTGGTTTAACTAACTGATTGAAAGCATGTCTTGAGGAATGTATCTGTGTGTGTGTGTGATATATATATATATATATATATATATATATATATATATATATATATATATATATATATATATATTTTCTCCCTCGACCTCCTCCTCCCTAACATTTCAGAAGGATACTTTATCATTTTAGATTGAGCCGAATCTACCAAATGCGTTTTGTCTTGTATATCTGTGGTGCCCACTGAGGATTATTATTATGGCTATTATTGTTATGTTTTCATCTTCTCACTTAGGTTATTCACATGCCGGCTATTCCACTTATATTAGATTAGGGGCATAACACAGGAAGATGTGCAGCATTAAAATGCTGGGTGGGCTTCTAATATATAATTGTGAAGTATATATTCTTAAATTGAACTTGCCGTTCTTATTCATATATTCCTACCATGGTTTACCTTTTATTTAATTTGGGAAGGGTTAAGTGATGTTATACTAATTTAAAACGCAATTATTTGCAAGTGAGTTCCTTTGTTTTATAATGCTGAAATATTGAGAATTTACTTCTACATCTTTGGCAACAGAGAGCTGTTTTTTTTTCTATTCAAGGGCTGGGACAAACTGTTTTGTTCACTTGTATGTTGTTGACAGAGAGATGTTTTTTATTATTTTATATATGTATGTATTCGTTATGATTGTTGTTATTAGTATTATTGTTGCTGGTGTTATCCTTTTTATTTTATTTTTTAAATGCTCATTTTTCTTTTCTTTTTCACTACACACTGGATGTATATGTTTATACTCTATGTTTTAAATGCTCATTTTTCTTTTCTTTTTCACTACACACTGGATGTATATGTTTATACTCTTTTAAATGCTCATTTATTTTCTTTTTCACTACACACTGGATGTATATGTTTATCTATACTCTATGTTTTAAATGCTCATTTTTCTTTTCTTTTTCAGTACACACTGGATGTATATGTTTATATAACCTTAACCTGTTTTTTCTTTGTCTTTTATTTCTATTCTCTTTATGAGCCATGTGGCGCTTCATTTTTTGAGATGGTCTGAGTTTAAATGTCTATCAAAACCTAGTGTGAAACTAGTAAAGCCTTTATTTAGATCCACATTCTTACTTTCTGTATTGTCCCTATTTCACAATTGCTACCGCTAGTGGTATGGTTACCAGTGGGTCCCCGGTTTAATTCATAAGTTGGAAAGTCAAGGGCCTTAATCACCCAGTTAAGCACAACAAAGTGCTTTCACACCTTCAGCAACTTAAAATGTGCACTGGATACCTGCAGGAGACACACCTACCTACGTGAGATCACTTTCGAATACGCAAAGGGCGGGGTGGGGCAGCTGTTTCACTCCAGATTTAATGGAACGGCAAGGGCTACAGCCATACTAATACATAAATATGTTCCATTGTCTTCCTCCCAAGTGATAGCAGACTCAGTTATATCATTGTGACTGGTAAACTGTACAACACTCCCATTGTTTTAGCTAATGTATACGCTCCAAACTGGGATGACCGTCAGTTTTTTTACTAAATGGTTTTCCAATTTACCTAATCTTCACACTCATCTTTTAATATTAGGTGGCAATAGGAATTGTGTTTTACAACCTGATCATCATTCTTCTCCAACTCCTGTCTCCAGATCTGCTGAGACAAATACAGAGTTTTCTGGATACGTACAAGTTATCTGACCCCCGGCACTTTTTATTTCCTAATTCTAGACAGTATTTTGTTCACATGTACATCACACATACTCTTGTATCAACCACTTTTTCATTGATAACAAACTACTTCCACTCCTCAGTTCTTGCTCCTACCAAGGGATAGTAATCTCTGATCATGCTTCTGTACTTTTGGAATTGGTCCTACCTGAACAAGCAAGACCACGCTCTCCTTGGTGTTTAATCCCCATTTGGTTATCTGACAAAACGTGTATTGAATTTATCTCTTCCCAACTAAGTATGTTCTTAGAAATTAATAGTACACCGGAGAGCTCCGCTTATACACTATGGGAAAGCCTTAAATCTTACACACAAGGCCAGATAATTTCCTATACAGTTCTGGCAAATAAATCCCACACAGATAAACTTGCAAAGCTTACCGACCAAATTCTACAGGTTGACAAGAAATACGCCATTTCTCCCACTCCGGAACTGTACAAAGATGTACATGTTAAAAGCTGAGTTCGATCTCCTCTCCTCAAGACATACAGAACAACTGCTGATGAAATCACGACATGTTGTTTATGAACACGGTGACAAAAACAGCTAAATTCTGGCAAACCAACTTCGCCAGTCTAATCTAATTTCTCATATATACACACAAGCAGGCTCAACCACAGTACACCCAAAAGAGATCAATAATCAATTCAAAAACTTTTATTCTATACTTTATAAATCAGAGGTGACTGATGAGCCATCCTTAACCCTTTGCGGTCCATTATCGGACTGGGTCTGACATTGCAATTATTCCTATCAGGTCCTTTGTCGGACCCTGTCCGACATCATCCAAAAAACGCAAAAAATGCAAAAAAGTCGTTTTTTCTACGGAAAAAGCCGAGAAAACCATTCAATGGCCAAGTGGGAGCGAAAGGAGCCGAGACAAGCCGATAAAAAAAAAAGGCGTATCTCATGAATAGTCATACTTGCCCCTGGCATCAGATGGGGGTGGTCATAAGGAAACAAGCTGGGTGTTACTGTATCAGCGCACAGAGACTATCATGGACATTTGCAGAGCTTTTTTGAGATGTTATAGCAATAAAATAATGACTTGGATTGCATTATTGAGGAGTTTGGTGATAAAACGAGTCATCAGCTTTTCCCAAGGCTGTCCACTTTCCCCCCTATTGTTTGCAATTGCCATTGAACCTCTGTCTATCTGTCTCTGCAGCAATCAGGACATTCAGGGAATTGTTAGAGCAGAGAGGGAACATAGGATTTTGTTTCATGCAGATGATCTTCTACTATATATCACAGGCCCAGTTTCATCACTGCCCCACGTTCTCTCCACACTGGAGCAGTTTGGTAAATTCTCAGGTTATAAACTCAACCTGGGAAAAAGCAAGCTTTTCCCTATCAATCTCTGTGCTAAGCAAAGCCTGTTTGATACATTTCCATTCAAGATTACTAAGGATAATTTCACATACCTTGGGGTCACTGTCACTCGCTCCATCTCTAAACTGTTCAAATAACATTTTATACTGTTGTTTAACAAAATAAAAGAAAGCTTTACCCATTGGTCAAATTTCCCCCTCTCCCTTGCAGGATGCATTAACTCGGTTAAAATGAATGTACTTCCAAAATTTCTCTATTTGTTTCAAAATATCCCAGTTTTTATTAAGAAGAGCTTTTTAAATCCTTAGATAGTATCATCTCAGGTTACATCTGGAACAAGAAGGTTCCTCGTATCCGAAGATACTTTCTTCAAAGACTTCGGGCGGGGCGGGGGGTGATGGCACTACCTAACTTCCAGCTTTATTATTGGGCTGCTAATATTCATAAATTGTTGTATTGGCTCCAGCTACAAAACCCTCCTAATTGTCTATATATAGAAGAGGCATCATGCAGATCCACATCTTTATCGGCGCTCTTGTGCTTCCCACTTCCACTCTCCACTTCTCAATGTAAATCTAACCCTCTAGTCTGTCATTCTCTTCGGGTCTGGACACAGTTTAGGAGATGCTGTGGTCTGCAATCCATACCGATTTTTGCAACAATTAAAACAAACCACATGTTTCCACCTTCTCTTCTTGATTCAGCCTTTGATATTTGGCATGGTCAAGGAGTTAGTGTAGTCAAGGACTTGTACATTAATGACACTTTTGTGTCCTCTGAACAGCTTTCTAGACATTTCAGTCTACTTTGCTCGCATTTCTTTCGTTATTTACAGATTTGTAGTTTTGTTCAAAAAAGTTTTTTTCTGGATTTCCCAAGCTGCCACCTAAATCTCCTGCTGATCAATTGCTTGAATTCAATCCAGATCGCAGAGGCATTGTATCAGTTATTTACAGTTCTGTTCCTTCCCTTCACTGCCCCTCCCTTAATGTACTAAAAACCCTCTGGGAGCAGGATTTAGGTTCTACAATCTCGGACAGTATATGGGATTCTATTCTTTACCGTGCACATCCCTCCTCATTATGTGCTAGGCATGGCCTTATACAATTCAAAATTCTCCTTCGTCTCCACTTTTCCAAGACTAAATTGGCCAGAATATACCCAGGTGTGGACCCAGCCTGTGACAGATGCAAGCAAGAACCAGCCTCTCTGATCCACATGTATTGGGCCTGTCCCAGGCACCCCATTCTGGACATTAATATTTTCAAGCCTATCCCAGGAACTTGAAGTCACACTAGGTAATGACCCTCTCACGGCTGTATTTGGCGTGCCCCCAGATAATGTTGTTCTAACCAAGCTACAGTCAGGCATTCCAGCTTTTTCAACTTTATCGGCAAGACGGCTAATCTTATTGAACGGGAGGAAGGCTGCCCCACCCACCATAGTGCAGTGGATAACTGATAGGATGTATTTTCTTAAACTGGAAAAGATTAAGTTCATACTTAGGGGTAATACAGAGAAATTTAACAAAGCATGGCAACTTTTTCTTTCTTACGTTAATAATCTCAGACTGAACTCTATCTCATAGTCTTTTCATGGCTCAGGAACCAACCCTCCCCTCTTTTTCTTTTTTGAATTTTCATTTTTTCTGTGTGTATTTATGTAATACTTGTGTGTTGTATCTAATATTGTTGAAAACAATTTAGTGCAGTTATTCCTTTACCCTTTTAAATATTATTTCACTTTCTCTCTTGTTTTATAGTTAATATGCCTCTTTAATGATTGTTATTGTATTTAATACCACTGAAAGGCTTATTCTGCACACATGTTTTGTATGTAATATGCACTGTGTATATGTATTCTTGTCTTTCCAGAGGAAAAAAACAATAAACAATAATCAAAGCTGACAGAACACATGGTGTTGTAGAGGGAGCTGCAGGTACTGGCTGGCTAAATGCAGAAGCTTTAAAAAACAAACAAAAAATACATAAATAAATAAGAAACTTGTGGCTGTGACAATCATATGTTAGCATGACATGGTGCTGGAGTAAATATTCCTAGACTTAAATAATTCATACACTTAATTTAAAACATCCTTTCACAACCATTTCTTTAGTTAGAAGCAATTACAAAAATTCTCAATCTCTATGTAAAGTATACAAAAGAAAAGACAGCCCTGTCTTTTTTGTGCAGACACGATAACGGTGAGGAAGAGCGGATTTAAAAAACAAATGCGCGGGTACAATAACGGTGGGGAGGGGAAGAGGATTAAAAAAGTAGGATAGTTGATGCCTTTTACTGCAGCTGTTTTACATATAATTTCTTATATACTGTCTATATATACAGTATATATATATATATATATATATATATATATATATATATATAGTAAATTAAATATTAAATGTCATTTCTTTCAAGTTAGGCTATTTATTTGACTGGAAACTGCAATTAAAACATCTGACGTTATGTACATAAAAGCACACGTGCCGAACGCTTACGCTTCTACTGGCCTGCGGTGCAATGCCGATATCCCTATCATCTGCCTACGTCAGCACGTCGTGTGGGTGTCATTTGGGTAATTCTAAAAGTAGAATGACATTACAGTGGACTTACGCAGCACCCTTTTTTCAGGCAAACCGTTTACTTTGTATTTCACCATTTCATAAATGTTACCTTCATTTCTTGATTCTCTAACGTAACTGTGTACAGTGACTTTTGAATTTTAAACATGCCTAATTCTAAACATAATATATCTATCTAATGTTAATAAGAATATTACAGTAATATTGCTTGTTATTTCATCCCTGTCTTGAGTCAACGCCCTCTCCCCCCCACACACACTTTTGCCTTAATGTCAACTCTACGCCCCTAGGTTGTTGACTCAGCAGAATCCAGTATTTTGTATCGAGAGCTGAATTGTCCTGCAAAACCGTGAAGGCTTCTTTTAAAAGGACCATCTCTTTATACTAATAGCAGGTTCATACTGTACCCATATTTCAAAATGCTTATCTACTGAAGTGAACGTTTCCTTGTGTTCCAGGCTTATCCTGTTCAAGGTCACTTCATGAACAAAGGCTGATTTGCCAGAAGGTGCTCTGTTGTGTGAACCCATTTACACTGGCTTAAGACAGCCTGATCACAGTTCAAATGGCATCAGCACATCCTACAGATCAAAATGATTGCTGGCTTTTCAGGTTCAGTGGCTTCCAAACAACAATCAGCAGAACAGCACTGCCACTGGCTGTTATTCTCAAAATCAGTCTTTAATGTTTGTCAAGAGGATGGGAAGTCACAGTGACTTTAGAAGAAGTATATTTGAAATGGGCATCTCAAACTAAAGCGAGTTATTCTGTATCTAAATCGTATGAAGTTATTATACAATTGCTGTACTATGTAGCCCTTCTTATTGCAATTACATCATGTATATCATAAGTTGCTAGATCCATGTTTCTATACAGTATACAGAGGACAAATAATTGATAAACAGAAAATGCACGACACTATGAAGCACCAACGTTTCAGGTATCAATTCAGTTCAATTTAGGAGACATTTATTTTAAAATGATTATCAATCTGAATCTCTGAAGTTACATCTCCAATGCCATAGATAACTTTAGCATCTTTCAAATACACTTTAAAGTCACACTGTGTTTGGGCAATTGATTACATAATAATAATAATAATAATAATATAATATCTTTATTTTTATATAGCGCCTTTCATGGTGGACCACCATCACAAAGCTCTTTACAGAAGTAGGCTGTGAACTGTGTATTATATGCAGAGTCACTTACAATAGGACACTGATTTAACATCTCATCCGCAGGATGGAGCACAAGGAGGTTAAGTGACTTGCTCAGGGTCACACAGTGAATCAGTCAGTGGCAGAGGTGGGATTTGAACTGGTGACCTTCTGGTTACAAGCCCTGGACTTTAACCACTGGACCACACTGCCTCGTTATATACCATTTCTTATTGTTTGTTTAGTTAGATGCCTGTCCTGAGAAGAAGACTGGCAGATTCACACAGCACTCCTATTGCATGGCTATTGACTGTTTATTAACATGTAACTGAATGTCAATAAATTGGGTCATTGCACGGCAAGTATTAAATACCTATTGATGCTACACAAAATAAAGTGTAACCTTAATTTCTTTTGACAAGGAAGGAGATGCACATGGATGAATGGCATGCTGTAGGTTAGTCGGTGAAATCCCAAAGTACAATTAAACTCTTCTGAAATATGACACACATGCAGGAACTACAAAAGGTCATCTGACTATCTTTCCAATTAAATCAGTAAAACACCATTAATCATTGACCTTTATTTGAACAAGAGTCGGTTTACTCAATTTTAAATGGTACAAAATGACCAAGCAGGCTGCAATCTTAAGCAAACAAATAGGCCTCTTCAATCTGAAAACATTAGGTGGTTTTGCCAGATCTTATAGCAACACTTTTTTTTTTTAGCTATACACTCTGTAGACACATCCAGTTACTGTATTACCCATCTTAATGGTTTCATTAGATGCATTGTTGGGTTTTCTATAACAAGCCTGTTGTGGCTACATTAAGAAAAATGCTCTGTTACATGCAAGGGTAAGGCATTTCATCAAAAGCATGCTGTGACATCATTTCAAATATTCATGAATATAAATAACATGTGAATATAATGGAGCTGTCTGAATATTTTACAGTAGGACACAGCATAAAAATACAAGCGTGTCTAAAACCATTAAGTTCTACTGAACTGATTTTTTTTTTTACTTTTGACAAACACAACAGAGGAAGGTACATGACTTTGTGTTGTTGTCCTCCCTGTGAAATCAGAGTAATTAAAGAGGATGCTTCATATCTCCTGTATTGTCTGAATTCCTTTGTTTAATATCCTCTGCGTTCTGTATATTCACAATGTTGTTTCTGCTTTGATAATCATCTGGCATGCTAATTATTCCAGCAAAAAGAGCTTCTAAAAAGAATCCTTGTGGCTGATTGTGGAGACAGTAAGTTGGGGAAGCACGTCACTGGGTCACAGGCTTGAAGACAAGGCCTCACCCACAGGCGTCAGTACAGTGTGCAATGCTGATATGCTTCCCCATAGGTGTCTTTTTAGAACCAATTTGTGCTGGAATAGCTGGGAAGCAGTGATCTAAGGAAGAAACAACAATTGTATGGAAAACACAGAATAAGATAGGAAAGAGGTAAGAAATTATATATTATGAATTTGTATGATATAACATAACTCATTATTCTTGATACACCTAGAGATGCATTGTGAGGGATTCTGCTGGCCTTGGATGTATAATTTGAAAAATGTGTGAGTTATAATACACAATAAAACTAAAGTAATAGGTTTCAGTTAATAACTGTGACAGGGTGAAGGTATATAGGAGTGGTGTGGCCTCCCGACAGACGGAGGTGCTAAAGAGGCTAACTCCTGTACACTTCTCAAAATGGAACTGACATTAGGTCTAATCGGGTTGTGGCGGCCATCTTGATAAGGGCAGCTACACAGGTGCTCCTGATTCCGACAGACCAATCCTAAGGTTAGGTAAATTAACCAATTGAGTAATGACTGGTCAGGATGGGATTGGTGGGGCGGGGTTGGGAGTATAAAAGTAATTGTGATAGCTGGGGAGGGGGCTTCATGTTGGGTCAAACTTTGAGTCTGAGACGGGACAGATGAGGGTGGGACTAAACATCAAGGAACGAGACAGGAATCCTAACCTGTGCCTTTTTTTCCTGTGACCAGGAACCCTAAGGACAGTCTGTGTAACCAGGGCTGGCCTGGAGAACAAAGTATGTGCCAAAGCAGAATGGTCTGCATCAGAGAAAGACGGACACAGCTGGCTCCATAACAGACCGATCAGCTGTTATTGTTGTGCATGCTCGTCCGCTCTCTTTTATTTTGTTTGTTGTGACTCACCCTTGTAAATATTGTAAATATACCAACGTTTGAACCACACTTCTAGACTGTTTATTATTTCATCCCTGCACTGCCTACAATAACCTTTAAATTAATTGAATCCCCTGCTATGTGTTTGCATGTTTTAATTATTATAACAAACAAACAATTATAATTTGCCACCAGAGCCAGGAGGAACACAGGTAAAGAGTAAGCAGCATCTTTTAAAAAGGGTAGTGTGCACAGTCAGGAACATAAGAGATAATATACACTCAATAATTTAAATATAATCATCTGTAAATTAAGTAAACAAATTGCAACGATGCGCGTCCTAGTTTCTCTCAACCACTGGCACACCATGTGCGGCTATATCTGCAATATCGATACTATTTAAGCAATAGAACCCGATTATCAGGCATTATCATCGGGTAGCTGGTCATGTCATGAAGGTAAGAGTGAAGACCATACAGACAACCAAGCCCAGGTCAGCTACCAAGCTGATGCCCGATAATCAGGGTTTTGATAAGATTAGAAACCAGTAAGCAGTAGCTCAATTTGGATTCATTATGGAAGTCATGCCGAAACCTTTTCAGGAACCTTGATGTGTCACTCTCTTACCCCCTGAGCCAATTATGAGGAACCTAAACATGACTGATATCGACAGAAATAAAGGTCAGAGCAAAAGAAAAAGATCTTTGATCTATTTGGGTCCTGAAATCGAGAGATTTCGTAAGTACTGTATTCCTTCGAATTTAAGATGCCCTTGAATTTAAGAAGCAGCCCAAATTTACCTCCTTTAGTTTGAGGAAAAAAATAAAACATGAAATAAATATGCATTTACAAAGATACAACCTAAATTACGCATATGGAGGCAGTTTGCGGCCATCTGATGTCACACAGAGCATTACAGAGCATTACAGTTATGTGCTGCTTCTCATTTCCAGTCGTGATTACTCATACATGTTTTTCTTCCAATTTGTGAACTGTGGTATTGCTTGGCATGTCGAAAAATACGAGGGTCTGATCATCTGTCCAAGCCGGTACTGTTTGTTAGAAACGATGAAATTGTAAAAGCTTCTTTTTGAATTCCTCAGGAAGCTCATGACGCTTCTTTGAAAATGGCAGCCTGTATGTCATGGATGATTCAAGATCAATCAGTAACGTTTTGGTTCGTCTTTTCTCGGCAGTTAGTCACGTTGCTGTTTGTTCACTCGGGGAGTCACGTCTTTTGTTGTCTATTTTTATACACGTATTACTACTGTACTCTAATTTAAGACGCAGGCTAATTTTGAGAAGCAAAAAATGGTTCAAAAAGTGAGTCTTAAATTCAAAGGAATAAGGTGGCTGAGTTTGACAGAAGCCCTTTTAAAATGGATATGCGCTACTTTGCAGTGATGGATTAAGATTTTGAAGATATTCTTTTTCAGGATTCTGCATTGTCTTACATCACTGATAATAAGGTATTATTATTATTTTTAAGAAAACTTTTTGTTGGGGGGCTAATGCTTTAAGTTTCAAAGATGACATGTGAACAAACTATACTTGAATTCATACTGAATTCATAGGAATTAAACATCACTCATGATTAGGGTTCATCGAATTCTGTGCTTATTTTTGAGGAGCTCATATAACACCATACTATACCAGGTTTGATACTTTCACTGTGAAACCTGTTACAATTCCAGATGTAACCCTTGCATATTCTTATAATGTTAATAATTCAACTATACATTTATCTTTCATGTAGAATCTAAAAAATAGGTTCTGTCTTCCGTGTTTAAAGTACAGGGCTGTTTTAATTTACAAGAAGGATGTTAGGCATGGCCGACACCCAGCTTGTCTGCTTTACCTCTGAAATGTCCTGTACTTAAGAGAGGTTGTGTTTAAGCTGGTCAGAAACAATCAATACATTTTATATTATCACATGGGGCAGCAAAGCCTCAGCCTTCACTGCCAGACTGTTGCACAATGAACAGGTCAGTGTGTTTTTAATTGAACAGGATTGACTGATTGACCCAGTTCCTCTTCATGATGAATTGACAATTGGACATGAGTAAGTGTGGAAGGTATCACTAATATCAATTGGATCTATGGTCAGTATTGGCTCACCTTTGAATTTTGAGAACATATTGGATTCAGTCGAGTCACACAGCGACTGTGTACTAAATGTATTGAACAGCTGTCGTTCAATAAGTGACTATGCTTACATGATTCATTTACCCTTTCAAAGTTTTTCACCGCCTACAGAAAAAAAAACGGGTAAAAATAAACCAAGCTAGACATCTACTTTAAAAGGTAAAAATTCACAGTGGAGATTTTCATGTCTGGGAAAATGTACTTCCCAGGAGGTCTCTTACAAGACAGCATCAGCGCAGTAATAAAGCCTGTGACTGGCAGAGCTGTTAAGAGAAGCACATTACCAGCTAAACGCACGACATCTTGATGTGTTAAATATGCAGCCCCTCACAGACATTCTTAGTGTGAAACTAATGGGAAACCATTCTACAGTATTATGATTGACACAAGCACAATAACTATATTATATATATATAGTATATTATATATTATAGGTTGTGCCACATGTGGCCTGCAACAACCACGTACCTGGCCCCACAGCTCACCCACAATGATTAAAATGAATAATAAGTGCTATTGCTTAACATAACAAGGGGCCTTGTTTCAACATAACAATAGTTCAATATTTGTTTTTTTTAATAAAGTTAACAATCCTGTTTTGATGTTGATGGGCAGGGTGATATTGCAGAAAATCAAGTGAAATGGAGGCAGGTTTAAAGTAAAAATGCTGAAGGGAATCCTTTATCTGAGTGTGTTTTAGCAGTGGTCTCCTTTGGGAATCATTGATGACAGTGAGTATAACAAACATTTTTCAAATCATCTCTTACCATTGGTTGTAAACCTATTTGTAAACCACTAGGATTAGACCATGCTGCTTCTGTAACTGAAGATATAACGCAGTCAAAACCATTCTTCTCATATCCTGTTTGAAATCTATAACGTATTACTGCTCCCAAGTGTAGATTATATATTTGTAGAACTATGTTAAGTTGCCATTTTTACTGTCATACAGAATAGCTTACATATTTAAGTAAAACTGGTTATAAATAGTAATTCTTGACTCCATAAGATAAAACTTCCAGTATGTGTCTTATGTCCTAAATTAGGAAATCTACTTGACTGTCACAGCTGTATACTAAGCAGCATGTCCTGTACACTGTATGCCTTCCATGATGCAGTACAGGGTATAAAAACAACTGTGCTGGTGGATTTTGATCTTGTTCAGTGATTTGCGTTTTCAAGATAAACTCAGTTCAGCATTTGTATTTGTATTCCAGTTCAGAATCAATATGTGATTCAATAATACCTTGATGTTGTAAACGGTGCCCTAAATATCCTTTGCCAAGGTCAGAATTAAGATGGATGTCACCAGCCTCAGATCTTGTCCTGCCAGGGTCATGGAACAAATTACCGCCAGTTTGGTAGCTGCAGCTCCTTAGTGGCCACATGATTACAGTGAATAATGTAAGTGTCTCCTCTTGTTGAGTTAGGTGAGGCAGTGATAGGATGGCAGGATGGGAACATTTGCCATAGCAATTTGTGTTCCACTTGAAAAAAAAATCTATTTTCTAAAGCTGCTGTGCACCCCATTCACCATGATGCAGTACTACCCAGGGGCTCTGAGAAGAAGGATTGAACCACCTTTTACAAAACAGGCATGATCTAAATCTTTTCCACCTGAGATCAATATGCTTTTGCTTTATCTCCATATTGTATGTATTCAGGCTTCGAAAATAAATGAGCTATTTAGATTTTTTTTTTAAATGCTTGAAAATATCGAATCACTTAATACTGTACACTTCTAAATGTCAGAGTACTGTTCTAACACTGGCTGCTATGTTATGTGATCACGACCATTATCTAGTGCTTACCGCTCCTAATTCCTGAAGGGAAATTGAGGCTGTTACTCTGAAGTGAAACTTCATTTTATTACCATCTGCCATTGCTGAAAAGCAAAAAGTGAGATGAGTGTTTCTGGTTTCATAATACCATACCGCAGAGGAACCTGCATCGAGTTCGACCAGGATCTGCCAAAGCATTTCCAGGACCCAAGGACTTAGACACTGCTTCGAAACCGGGATATGATTGGATGCAAAAAATAAAGATATTGATCTTTTGCATTTAAGTTTGCAACAGCACACAAATAAAATAATGGAAGCACAGATTGTGTAATTCTGTAGCAAGATTAGCAATATGGGAACTAAACTATGTCTAATATAAAGTAAATACATTAATAAATATAGAAATCAATGTGTAGTCTCCTGCTTTTTTTTGCGAAAGGGAAGAATAGAAAGCTTTTAACTTTTAAGTCCATAATGAATGGTATGAGTTTTTTGTTCCTAGTTTTGTAACATTATGTTATTTTTACCTGTAATTTTCATCCCATTACAAAAAAAAATAATTAAAAAGTTAATTAAGAAACAAAACAAAAACAAAAACAAAAAAATAATGATAACAAACCAATTTTTAAAAAAAACCCACACGTTATATTTACATATAATTACTTACAGTGAGGTAGGTATCGGTTTATTTCGTTTGTCAGCGACTGCACAAATAGCCGTATACATGTACGGGGTCCTGAATCATGGAATTATGGGTAACAAAAATAATAGCCTAGAAGCATCTATTACATTTGTTTGAACCATTTCAGAATGTTCAATTTCAAACTAAATGGCTGCACAAGTAAAATATCATCATTATTTCCTGATCCTAAAGAATATCCCCACGTTTTATCAGCATTTGACGTTATTTATCCCTATTTAAAACAGAAAATGTGGGAAGAGTAAGGCAGATACACAGCCGAAAGTATGACGAAATCCTTGCCTTCATCCCAAAAAATCGATATTACATTGAAAAAGATATTTCAGAAATACGTTTACGCCATGGCTAGTAGTGTATTTGTTCTATGGAAGAAAGCATGTTAATTACTCAACACAAAACAATGTGGTCCCTCGGTTTCCCTTGTTGCACAATTAATCAGTATAAATCAGAAACAATTTGACAGTGTTATTTAATATAGAGCCTGTCATGATCAAACTAACTAAAACTTGTTTATATTTATAAGTGATTATTTATCTTACATTTTTTTATACTTTTGATATGAAATCATTTTTATTTCCCTTTCTTAAAAATGTGACATCTCTGCAGTGAATAGCAGAATTACAAGATAGACTCTCTGATTAAACCCCACAAAGAAATACATATCCCAGTTTCCACTGCGGTAGTTCCTGAGTTTAAGGTAAGGTCACATTTACATGACGAATCAATTGCATTTGCAACATATTTTCAATGTCAGTTTACAGCCTTGGTACAGCAGTAACAATGTCACCGCCCAGGATGAGAGGAAAATTCGCTTCCAAATCAGCTTTTAAAACTCTCAGTGCAGAAGTTAATTTCCAATGACTGGTATTCAATTGTAAAGGTGATGGAAGGTCAGCTTTTTTGGTTTTGACATCAAAACATTAATGAAAGAATCTCTTTAATATCTACCAACAAGTACCTCTTAAAGGTAATTACTCAGAGTATCGGCACACCCCTAATTGTTACCGTACAAGTAAAAGAATCCTACTAGATTTTTCTATTTTTAGTCCATTGTCGGTTCATACGAGAGAAAAGGTCGATGTAGAGCAGCGTGTGATTTGACAGGGGGGGGGTTCCCTGGCTCTGCCATATTTATCTCTGGCTCTGCACTTTCAATTCACATCCCCAGCAGGGAATAAAAAAATACTGCATGTGGTAGTGTGTAATAAATGAGAATGTGATGCCCATCCTCGGGATGGGATGCTTGGATATGTAGCATCCCACCCAAGGGTGGGTATTAAATTCTCATATCACGCACTACCCCATGCATTATTCTCTATTCAGTTATCGAAAATACATTAATATGTTTTAAAAGCCAATAACAACGTTTGCATGGCGGCAGATGTTGGCACATGAGTGATGTATCACATATCAAGGTCATGTAAAGAATACTGTTAAGTGGCTGACGGAGGTGATAATGTTATCGTTTTTAATTGAGTGCAGTGGAAGGCTTTCTGAGAGGTTCTTTGGGTATGATTTTTTAAAGCAGATGACCTCGACCATCAGTGTCATGAGCTGGGGTTTGTTTATAGATCTGAAGCACGAATCAATCCTCTGCACTGTAAGGCCCATTTACACCCAGTGTGGGCTATATCACAGGTCACCTTTCGTCCTGTTATGAACATGTTAGCACAGTATCATCAACACTAATGAGAAGCTCCCAGTGTATTACATGCATAACAAAAATCTGACACTGTGATTAAACAAGCCAGACATGACAAAGCAACTGTGCCTTATCAGAAAGCTCATAGTGGATAACAGCAGAACACACAGTAACCTGGGTCCAGTACTGGATAACAGCAGAACACACAGTAACCTGGGTCCAGTACTGGATAACAGCAGAACACACAGTAACCTGCGTCCAGTACTGGATGACAGCAGAACACACAGTAACCTGGGTCCAGTACTGGATAACAGCAGAACACACAGTAACCTGGGTCCAGTACTGGATAACAGCAGAACACACAGTAACCTGCGTCCAGTACTGGATGACAGCAGAACACACAGTAACCTGGGTCCAGTACTGGATAACAGCAGAACACACAGTAACCTGGGTCCAGTACTGGATAACAGCAGAACACACAGTAATCTGGGTCCAGTACTGGATGACAGCAGAACACACAGTAACCTGGGTCCAGGAATATCCAAGGTGGCTGGTCACTGGAGGGTTCTGGGGTTTAGTAGCATTTAAAAACAAAACATAATTCAAAGCCTGGATTTGACAGCCCTCTCCCTTTAGGTACTGGAATGGAAATTGACAATTCTCCTAGACCAGTTCCATTAATACAATGTTGCTTCCTCCTTTAAGTCTCAAACTTAATAAAGATGTTTCAATAAAGATGGGGAAGGGTTTGGAAAGCAGCACTAACTGGGAACACACATTTTGACAGATTTCCTCCCTTTGGTGCTAGAAATGATTAGAAATAATCTACATTATCAACAGTCAGACTGAAATTCTAAACAAATAGATGCACAGCATGCAGTGTATAATACACAGTGTGTATCAAATAATGGATTAATTATGGCTTACTGTTAATTCCATTCAAATCACATGACAATGAGACCTTTAAACTCTGCTTACTATTCACTAAATATAATACAAATACAGTAGTACATTGATCAGTGGCGTTATTAAAACCCTGTCTCACTGTGAGTCAGTACTGCATGGATTTTGTTTTAGATGCTGGTTTCTGAAGCAGCACCCTGGATTGAGCTGTGTATCTGCACCTCTAACTCCGAGACATCACTAGTTAAAGGATTAGGTTCTCTCGTTATTAAAATCCCGTCTCACTTTGAGTCAGTACTGCATGGATGTTGTTGTATATGCTGGTTTCTGAAGCAGCACCCTGGATTGAGCTGTGTATCTGCACCTCTAACTCCGAGACATCACTAGCTAAAGGATTAGGCTCTCTGGATTTGGTAGAATTGATCACGCTTTGCACCACAGAGTCTGATGAGCTGATATCCTCGTTTAGCACTCAGTTTGATTTACATGCCATTCACTGCTGGTTCCTTTGAGACAGGATGTTATTCGCTTGCAAATAAATTAAATCTGCACTTGAAATATTGAATTCAATTACTTTTAACAGTCACAGATGAGGGGTTGAGATTATTTAAATTCAGCTGTTTTTTTTTTTTGATTGATATAAATACAGACTTACCTTTTAAGTATATTACATGGCAAGGGTGCCGCTGGGCCTCACAAATGGATTAAAAATATGTTCCATCTCTACAGTATGGGATCCTATACCACAGTCAGAGAAGTCACTGATTAAGCAATACAAACTGTATATAAGAAATATCAAGTAGGAGTGCCTGTTTACTGAGGGAATGTTCACACATGCCCAGTATTAGTAACATTAGCATATTATCAAAAAAATAAGTCAAAATAAGTCATTTAGCTTATTGAAATCCAGTGCAATGTTGAGTAAACCCCCACATGTTGCACTGGGCTTTCCTGTGACACCTGTCAAATGTTAATCAGTTTCCTTTAAACTAAATGGTCCCGAGCTACAGATTCATCTCTTGTGCATTATGAGACGGCACAACCAATCTATACAGTCTTAGAATCAATGTTAATGATCAATTTTCACTTTGTACAGCTGGAATGACATTGTTTCTGAAACATGGTGTGTTATTGATCTAAGTTTCATCTAACCAGTATTCAACGTCTTTTCTATAGCTCCTCTACAGTTTAATAATGTGAACTGTAAAAAAGAGGTACAAGCCATACTCAATACATCATACCAGGAGAGTTAGTTTACAATAAGACAGATAGGAAGAATGAACCTAGGAAGCATGGTGTAAGGGTCCCTTTCCTATCGTGACACTGTGCCCTGGTGATGCATTGTCCTGTCTACCAGAAGGACCCAGATTCCTGGAGTGTCTAGTCTTGTGCCATCCAGTAGCTAACCTAACTTAGTTGCCTTGGGTCTAGACCAAAGTACTATATTGTAAGGTATTGCTAGGTGGAATTAGGGGAGCTATGCTGTAATACTGAAGTTATCGGTTGAGAGCTATAACCTGTGATTGAATGAAGATCCTGCTTGTTACCGATGTGTCTCTCTGCCATTTCGATCTCTCAGCTTGGAGGAACAACCAGGAAAAGTTTAACCATAAGTGTTACTTTAAGTATGACAGAATGTAAAAGAATGGAAGGCGAACCAAAAGCTTTTAATAAAATAGTACAGTCAGCGTCTATTGCCTATTTTACACTCAGACCACTTGCTTGCTTACTTAATATATTGTGTAACATAACAGGGAGGGGGGTTAAAATCCTCCCTGCGTAGGATATGTGCGCAGGCAATTTTTTAGTTAGTTTCCTTTATTGTTTGATTGTTTTGCTAATTGTTATTGTTTAATTTTAATTTGCTAATTGTTTTATTATTAATTATCCCCTGCACCTGGTGAGGATTGTTAAATTAGTACCAGGTGCAGGGTATAAAAGGAGGAGCAGCCTGATTGCTCGGGGCTGCGGAGGAGAAGGAGGCAGAAGAGGTGCTCTGCTTCCTGGCAGTCGTGAGGTAAAAAGTGTGCTGTAGTAAACCTGTGTGGTTTTTGTTTATTGTGTTTGGCGGGGAAATGGCTTAGCCGTCCTGTGAGTTAGTCAGGGAATAACCTGTGTAGTCAGCGCTCCAAAATCGGAGTTAGGTGTTTATTTCGTGTTTGTTTTATTTTGTGTGAATTAAAAAAAATAGCGCGTCAGCGCATAAATCCATTTCAGTGTGTTGGGTTGTATTTTTAAAGGGGCAACGAACCCGTGTGACAGCGATTGGTTTCACAATTGGTATTGCTAAACCATACACTCTTCAGAATTAAACTAAATAATAATAATAATAATAAGCATGTGTATAATTTTACTACCTATGCAAAAATGTTGGATGGGGTGTTCTCTTGATTTTGTCCCAGAAACAGGTTTCTATAACAGTGACTGCTAAAACTGGTGTGGTAACTGGCAGCTGTTAAGGTATCAATTGTCACCTAATAAATATATGCAATATTACTGGGATTGTTGAATTATATAAAGGTTTTAAATCACTAATCGTCATGAGCCCGACCATGACTGTGTGATAAAAGGCTGATCCACACTGAATAGTCCAGGTACCGGTATTTGTTTCCAGCATGGAGAACTTTCATAAAGGTACTCATAAAGGTATGCAGGGCTGCTAATTCACAGACTGCCTTTTCAGTGTAATAATAAGACATACATGGGTGGAAATGTGGTAGTTTAGAACGCAACAGGATCGAAATGTCAAAATAATTGTCAAAAGGGTTGAAGAGCATAGACAGCAGCACTTTACCAGGCAAATTAAAACTCTGGTGATTTCAGTTTGGCCTACTGCCAAGGTTGCTGTGGCCACTGACTGTGTACGAGGTTTCTTTGACAACAGTAGAGAAGCTGGAAGCTTTAATCAGTTCACACATCAGGAAATGGTTGGGAGTTCCACGCTGCCTCAGCAGAATGGGACTTTATGGTAAAAGAATACTGCAGCTACCTGTCTCCGCTCTAACCGAGGAGTTTAAGTGCGCCAAGGTCCGACTGGAAATGACATTAGTAGAGTCACGCGACAAATGCGTAAGGGAGGCAACACCTGTGTTGAAAACTGGAAGAAAGTGGGTGGCAAAGAAAGCTGTGGAGGATGCAAAGGCTGCCCTTCAAATTGGTGATATCATGGGGCAAGTTCAGCATGGAAGAGGGGGTCTTGGTTTCAGTTCAGCTCCTCCTACATGGCACAAGGCAGCCCCAGCGCAACGGAGGAAGCTTGTAGTCAACGAGGTGCAAAAGCAGGAGGAGAGGATGAGGTGCATAAAGGCCATTTCCCAGGGCAAGCAGGGAGAATGGATGAGATGGGAGAGTGTGGAACAACGCAAGATTGGCTGGCAAGACCTATGGTCAATGGAACAGAGCAGGATCAGTTTCCTTATAAGGTCAACATATGATGTTCTCCCATCACCACAGAACCTAAACCTCTGGGTAGGAGAGGATCCCTCATGTCCTTTGTGTTCATCACCTGCAACATTAAGGCACATTTTGACAGGATGTAAGGTGGCTCTTAGCCAAGGACGGTTTACTTGGCGCCATGACCAGGTGCTGCGATGTTTGGCCTTAGCATTGGAAGACAAGCGTAACATGACCAATAAGTTGCCACCTGTTCCATCAAAACATTACACACAAAAGACAACATTCCTCCGCCCAGGAGAGCAACCACCAAGAAAAGGTGTTAAAACCAATCCTCGCCCAGGACAACTGGAAGCTGCTAGAGACTGGAAAATGCTGGTAGATGTTGGTCAACGGCTTATTTTTCCACCTGAGATTGCCACAACAAACCTTCGACCAGATATTGTCTTGTGGTCTGGATCAGCACGCCTTGTTCACCTGGTAGAGTTAACAGTGCCATGGGAGGACGCTGTAGATGAGGCGTATGAGAGGAAGAAACTGCGGTATGCTCAACTAGCCACTGAAGCGGAACAGCGAGGATGGAGAGTCTGGGTTTACCCAGTGGAAGTGGGATGTCGAGGATTTGTGGCACACTCTACAACCCGGTTTCTCAGAGATGTCGGATTCAATGGCCAAGAGTTGCGTCGCACAGTGAAGAACTTATCTGAAGCAGCAGAGAGGAGCAGCAACTGGCTGTGGTTGAGACGGAAAGATTCTGGCTAGGGATCTCAAGCACAATAGAAAGAAAGAAAGGCTGATGTACAGGTAAGTAAGCTGGGCTGAGTTGAGTGGGGGACGGAGGGGTGATGCTGGGACGCCAGAATCACCGTCGAGCCCTCTTGAGGTGTCGTGGGCTGGTCGGCGAAACACCGAGGATGGAAGGTGCCCACTTGAAGACCCCAGAGATGTACCCTACTTAGCTCAATCCAGGCGGTTGTCATGCTGATGCGCTGGGGAGACCGCACTATGGTTGATCCCGGAGCCAGCATCGCAGCCGTTGTGTGTGCTGATGCGCTAGGGAGGCAAAATAAGCTGATTCCTGGAGCCAGCATTACACTTCAGCCATCAACACCAGACAGAAGGATATCTACATCATCATATGGAAGGAAGCGCAAATGGATGGAGACACATATGGATCACATTAGTTTACTGTGAAGCTACGTCTTAGTTGGTGCTTATCTTGGCGAGAGCCAAGTTCAAATCAGCATGAAGTTTTAACATCTACTGTCATGTAATGGAAATCTTGTTCTAATTAAAAATAAATTGGAACAATATGTATAATGAGTGGCAGCGACAATAATTACAGTATCGAGGATTTAAAAACTGCAGTGTTCTCCAAGATGCTGGCTACACTTCCATTTTCTTCAGCATGAATTCATTCTGAATACAAGAACCATTTATAGGATTTTTTTTTCAATATTTCCAAAGTGCAGATTAATTGTACTCCTTTTACCAAAGGTATTAGTCATTTAGGTATAAACAAGGTCATTCAAATATAACACTGAAACTGAGCTATGCATATGGAAAGATATCATTCTTAAATTATTAAGCCTACATTTGTTTTTGGAGAAAAAAAGTACCATTTATAAAAAGTTGGCTCATTTATACTGCTGCTATATTGAATCAGTAGTCTGCTTATGCTCGCAACATTAACACATCAAGAGTCTCAATAATCTGCCTCAAGCCATTTATAATAATTTCTATTGTATCATTATGATTTGTAGCCTTGGTTTTCTCTTTATTTCAGTACATTACCCAAAGGGATGAGAGAAGAAAAAACAATATTAAGAACATACATTCTGGGTTGAGACACAATCATTTATTTACTCTGCCCTACCCAATGAATTCAGAAGTTGAATTAGTTTTAGAAGCATGCAATTTGTGGATTGAGTACTGCTGTTTCTTTTGAATGTATCTTGATAACTATTGGCCCTATAATTTGTGATTGGTGTGTGTATTAAGGTGCTTTCACATGAGTTCAGTAGCTACTCTCCAGTTCTATTTACCGTGCCGTAGATATGTAACCTACACTTTATCAGCCAAAGTGTCTTTATTGAAGTAACAGCCAGTGGCATAACAATCTACCTCTTTAGAAACAAGTTTGCTTTAGTTTCGCTGGCAAGATACTGTACTGCTGTGCATTCGATAGTGTTGGCGCTTACTAATATAAGGACACTGCTCTAGTTTAGAGTACATATGTCTATGGCAGTCTAGTAAATCTGAAGATCACATAGGTCCCAAGGTTCATCAACTGGAATGCTGGTCCCGAGTATTTCCTGCAGGTGAGGGGGGGTCATCCCCTTCCCCCTTCCCCCTTCCTCAAGAACATTGTGGACAATGATTAATCTGACCTAAATTATTCAAATTACATTTCGAATCAATAAAAGAAAAAGAAAACAACACTGGTTCATTTTAAATGATATAATTTGCAACTTCAATTAAGAACCCATCAATAAATGCAGAGTACATACAATCATATGTTGATAATGACAAACTTCAGTTTTTTACTTCACTCAAACAGTGGTCTCGCATATACCTTTTATTTTGCAGGTTGTACAATGACTGTCACGGGTCTACTGGTTTTAATGAATACATTTGCCGATCTGACCCTCGCAATGTGGGTCACATGGGTGGTCTGGATCACCTCATGAACTCCTAATCACTCATAGGTCAAATGTGAGTAACCTTACTACTTGGATTCAGATTCAGGATTCAAAATGAATATGTGTGTTAGGAAGAGTCACGTTCATCCTTCTGAAGCTACTGTGTTTTACTCCTAAACAGATTTCAAAGAGATCCCCTGTCTTTCATTGTCAGGTAACCTTGAAAAGCCTTACGTATACTACGAATAGAAAATAACACACATTGCATCTCAGTGAGTCACTCCAGGATTAACAAGCTCAGCTGAAGACACAGACTCAGATGTGTAATTAGGAAGCTCATTTTAAACTAAGCAGTAGACTGAATATGATGGTTTGCATGTAATAAACGTCATATAAATGTAGCAACTCAAAGGATTTTTTAATGATTGATTTACAGACCAGAGTGAGCCAATAAAGAAAAGAACAAAGACATTTTCTTCCAGTCCCAGATCATGTTCAATCAACTGTATGACTGAAATCTCTCTAGGCTTCAAGCACTAATCAGTGACAGCATGGGAGGCTTGATGCATTAGGTTAGTTATTAATATGAAACATTAGCACTTAATAAAAAAATAATAAACTAAACTGGGGGCATTCTAAGGACAAGCCAAAGCGGGCCGCTCAGCCCTATCTCCCTCCCAAACGTTTCCTCTGTTCTATTGCGCTTACAACTGTACATATTATCATATTTTCTACATTTTCTTTAAATTCTCAAGTTAATAAATAATATTAACCTCAATGCGGACCAAATCAAATTGGGAGCCATGCTCCTGGAAATCTCAGGAAGCCTTTAAGAGTCTGGATAATGTTTGTATATCAGCTTGTTTGCTTTGATTTGTTTGGAGAATTATGTTTCCTCAGAAATCTCCTTTTTAAAATGTCACGTCTGCCAAAAGGATTCATTTGTTTGTGCTACGCTCTTTTTTTGGCATGACACCAGAACTGAGAATTAAGCTAAATATTTGCTGTGCAGATACACAGATTAAGGATTTCTAAATGTTGGCAGGAACAGTGTGAAATATTAATGTTGTAAGAAATGTACATACATAAATACATGAAAGACAATTCACACTACTTTTGATCCTACTAACTATGCATGCATTTCAGATTTGCCAATATTCCCTATCCTGGACTTCTGCTATCTTTAACAAGCATGCTTCATTTTAGATACCTGGTTTTAACTGTATGCCAATCAAAAAGGCACTTTCATATCCACTGTTTGATACAAATGGTTTACACCCCTGTGCCATCTCAAACACTTACCATTAACCTGTCCTCTGTAACATTAGTTATAAGACGGCATGATCATGGCATTTGCCCTGTAATTCCATTCCAGCAGCACTTTCATTCTCGTTATAGTGCAGAACACAAATAGCACAGTCTCATAACTATGGTTATAAAGGGGAGGGCTGGGTTAGGATTAGTTGCCGTTTTTTAATGCATTTGAGGGCTGATATAAGGATACATGCAAAGTGATTTGCGGCTGCAAAACACCCATATTGCAGCCAAAAAGCAGCGTCCTGCACGCGCAAACTGTGTTTAGCGGCCGTTAAGTGGGACTCAGCGGTCACTAAAAATGCAGCATATTTAAATGGTTTTCACCTGCCATTCAGCACCTGCTATCAAATTAGCACTTTGCCATCATGAATCCATTTAAATGATATTGAAATGTATTCAAATGCACAAAAGACCATAGAATTGGTTGGGGATCTGGAATACTAAGCAGGCGCAAACATTATAATGAAATGTAAGGATTTTATCTTGCACTTGAGCAATTGTTGATCCTCCAAAAACTTTGCACCTCCTCTTACAAGGTGCAAACCATTGTATAAGCGAGACCTGCCTCAGGATGGCTGCTGTGGTACACTTCCTGAGGCTGCAACACTTGGCTCTTGTTGAAGACAGGCAGAGGAAGATGGAGAAGACCCTGCATATTAAAACCCATTGGCACTTTGTTTGGGATGCTGGAGGATGCGGTGGTAAGGCATTATCATCTCACTCCACAGGTCATCCTAGACCTAATAGCTGAATTTCACCTTTTCATCACCTGGTTGACTGTCCTCCTGGAAACACCGACAGCATTGACTTTCTCCACTATAGAGGACCATATGGCCTCTTTGGTAGCATAACTGATGTTGGCTGAGGCTTTTCCAAATAACTCAATTTCATGCTGAGTGACCTCAGCCGTAAAGACTCTCAACTCCCCCTCAGAAAATGTTTCTTTTCTGTGTACCAAGAGGACTTTCATGACCCACAAATCTGTACTCCTAACTCACCTCACTCCTGGGCTGTAAGTGCGGCCTCTAAATAGCCTGGTGCACACACGCCGCTCATTGCAGCTCATTGTTTGTGCGTGTTGAGTAATTTGCATTGCTCATAAGCTTACAAATAATTGCCTGGCCACTAGGAAATTTGGATTTTGCCGCCAACATTGTTTGCACTACACCTATCCTTACACCAACCCCTTAATGCATCTACATTTTTGTGAATAACTTAGATTCTGGGAATGCACATTGGTTACAGAAGAAAAGAGGAATTAGAATAACTAAGGCACAGGCAAGGGTATTAGTTTCAGAAGATCAGGACATTTAAACGGCGTCCACATGAATCCCAGTATTGATCCCCTTCTCAATAAGAGCCCTATGTTTTTTGCAGTTCCAAAGTTATTAAGGAAAATATTTCCTGATAAAAGCACAGATGGGGTGCTTGGGATGTAGAGTTATTGAAATGGCATGTGCAATTGTTGCTTTGTCCATGTGGGATGTGGTTTTGCTCTTGCGCTGCCTGAGCGTGGTCTTTCTGTTTCACCGAGTATCAATGAATTGATGATGTGTTTGCATCCTCACTGCTGCGCTAAGCGTGGTCTTTCTGCTTCACTGAGTATCAGCGATGTGATGATGTGTCTGCATCCTCACTGCTGCGCTAAGCGTGGTCTTTCTGCTACACTGAGTATCAATGATGTGATGATGTGTCTGCATTCTCACTGCTGCGCTAAGCATGGTCTTTCTGCTTCACGGAGTATCAATGATGTGATGATGTGACTGCATCCTCACTGCTGCGCTAAGCGTGGTCTTTCTGCTTCACTGAGTATCAATGATGTGATGATGTGTCTGCATCCTCACTGCTGCGCTAAGCATGGTCTTTCTGCTTCACTGAGTATCAGCGATGTGATGATGTGTCTGCATCCTCACTGCTGCGCTAAGTGTGGTCTTTCTGCTTCACTGAGTATCAGCGATGTGATGATGTGTCTGCATCTTCACTGCTGTGCGAAGCGTGGTCTTTCTGTTTCACTGAGTATCAGCGATGTGATGATGTGTCTGCATCCTCACTGCTTTGCTAAGCATGGTCTTTCTGCTACACTGAGTATCAATGATGTGATGATGTGTCTGCATTCTCACTGCTGCGGTGAGGTTCTCTTAACCAGATCTTAAGGAGCGGTTGACCTTTTTTATTTTCATTTAATGTACTCTAAGGCAGGCCACACATGAATAATCAAATGTGTATTCGGCTGTCCAGTCACAGAAAAGAAAAACTGTGCTAACTATTTGCATCTGGACAAAAGAGATGTACAGCTATGGGCAACAGTTTTGCATCACCCTGCAGAATGAACTACTTTAGCTTCAGAAAGTCCAATGAAACCTGCTGAATACTGACAAAAACTGATAAATGTGAAATTTCAAAATCTAACAGGAAATACTGTACTACTGTTATGGTTTCTTTGATTATATGATGTTAAATAAAAGGGTTTGGGGTTAAACTGGCTCGATGTGACAGGTCTGTGGAAATGTGTTTGCTAGCAGTCACCAACGGAGCCTGTCTGTCTCTGTCCTGTTACTTTGAGAATCATCACTGAAAATTTGCAACAGGATGCAGCTTTTATAAATGACTGAATACATGTCAGTGATATTAACATCATAACAAATACATGTGAAGGAGAGTTCTTTTACACAAAAGTGTGTGCTGCAGATGGCAGGTATTTATATTTGTTTGACCAACCTGTGTATTTTTTTGTTAGGAGAGTTTAATAGGAATCGTGGTGTACTGGTTACATAGACAGCAGCTTATTTTATACTCGGAGAGTCAGATCACCATGTAGAGTAGCTTCAGATTAATATTCTCTTGCCACGCTTGTTCATAATGTCTTTGTCAATATAGCCAGTTCATTACAGACCAATATAGTTTCCCCATTCATTATTGACATTCCTAGGTAGTAATACATGTAAATTCTGATTTACATTCCTCTCTCCTCCCAGAGCCCCCTAGTAGAATCCCTCCTGCTTCTCTACATTCCAAACATCGTTGCAAATCTAGGATTATGATCACTTTAGGGTTTTGGGTGTCTAGGATTAGCATGATGGATTTACCTTTATGACTAGGTATTAGAGCTAGGATTAAAAGGTTTGTTCTACTGTTAGAAAAGTGTTGTAAATAAAATCTTTTCCTTGTTAATTAAATCCAGGATGAGCAGCAGCCTCTGTTGCAATCCAGGTTCATTGGTATGGATAGGAGATGTTTGGTCACTTCTATAGCACATGTGTATAGAGCTAGCCTTGTTTGGAACTTGGTCCTTTTTATATCTATTACATTTATACAGCTGAACCGTTCTTATAATTGGGTGTTTTTGAATCCTTAATAACACATAGCTCCAAGAATGAAACACTCAAAGCCAGTACTCTTATTAAATGAAATGCATAAAACGAAATGTGTTTTTCCTATTACTATATCTCAGTCGTGCCCAAGTCGTCAAGGGAGACTGTGACCTGAAAAGGATTGTAGCTGACAGTTCAGCACTTCCATTAGCTACACACTGTAGGCCTCCATTGTGTAGTTCTGAAAGAAACACTTTTTTATAGCAAGCATGTACTTTCATTTTAAAACATGATATCTGGGAATACATTATGTTAAAGGGAGTTCTCATTTTCTCTGCCTAATATGTTACTGCATACCCTAGGTCATGTCATCCCAGCAGTGTCTTCTGGAGCAAAGCATATTACTGGCTGAAAGCACGTCAGTCAATGTGGGAAGGCACGGGTTAGTTAAGGACAGGACAGAAGCCGGGTAGGGACCATTTCCCCCTCTAGGTGAAATGACCAAGGAAGTGCAACACTATCTGAAAGCATGGATATGTCTTTAACCTTGTGTAGTATCAGAGATCATGTTTTAAAGTAAAAAAATGCATGGTTACTAAACATGTGCTTCTATGAAAACGACATATTTGAAACCTCCATAAGTCTTGCACAAATGGTAAGATTTCTGGAATAGTTTTGTCAGCTATAATAAAGTTATTGCTTTCGGAATGTTTCTTTCAGAAAGTAAAACATTTGGAGAACATTGCCCCAAGTTCCCTAATTAAGTATTTTGTGATACTGACAGGCATAGAGAATGCATCTGTAACAATATAACCAACACTGCAAGGAAGCTTGGCTCTACCCCACGGCTACTAACTGACAAAGAAAGAAAATAAGAGACTTCAGATCCTTAGTCGGAATAATAGATGCTGTCAAAACAAGCATGAAGCTATT
Source organism: Acipenser oxyrinchus oxyrinchus (assembly GCA_030684275.1). NCBI lineage: Eukaryota > Metazoa > Chordata > Actinopteri > Acipenseriformes > Acipenseridae > Acipenser > Acipenser oxyrinchus. The sequence goes on from CM060276.1 coordinate 11,825,510, forward strand.
CAAATTCAAACAAACATGCATCTAGTAAACATATCATTTGTATTCAAATACAAAAGAAAAGAAGAATTGTATTGTTTAGTATGTAACCTGAGGATCCGAATTGACAATGAAGCCCTTCAACACCCTTGTGTTTTGAGGTCTCGTTTTATAATAGCTTCTCTCGTTCAGGCCTTTCTTCTAGCAGGGCCTACCATGATTTATTTAACATGCTCTGTCAATTCAATAATGTAGGACCTGGACTGGTTACATATGAGTACCTCTGTTCACATAAATAGACGACCCTTGCTTGTACAGTACCCCAGTTATTGAGACAAACCACAAGGTGACGGTCATGAAACGTCTCCCCCTGCTGGCTCATAGCTTTTATGATTGCAGTGACAGTAAAGCCAGAGAAAAGGGTTTTCTGCTGCCCAAGCTCTGGATAAACGTACTCAGTTTGGTATGATTCAATGAAATGTCTGTTCCTTTAAAGAAAAGTTTGAAAAATAACTTTATAAAGCCAGTGTAAGTCCCTGGTGAAGCCCCTGCAGTATTATTGACAGACAGTGTGGTTTCATGAGTTATTGTAAAAGAGTATCACACTGGTGCCTGTACAGAAATGCATTTCAATGTAAAAATGGGAACATATTCCCCTGTGGTACCATTCCACCAATTGCTCATACCATTGACACCAAGATAGCAATAACGCACAACAGGGTGTTCAGATATGGTCCAATATCTGCATGCCTATGAATGTTCTTCACAGTGTGTTATTGCGCTTATAAAATGGCACCCCCCTGACCCTCCCAAAGTGAATTGGTTGTCCAGTGAATCAGGCAGTGTGGTTCTGAATGCTCTAACCCTTCCTGGTATGGTGACATATTTGCACAGGCTGGAACACTTCTTAGTTAATGAGATTGTCAGTGTATAATGCCCCTTTGTATGAAACCATTGCATTGCCAGTGTAGTGCCATGGCTGCATTGTCACTGGATGTCGCTTTTTATAAGGTTGTGTTATGGTACTTTAGTTTTAATACGCAGTTAAAAAAAATAATACGTACTGAAAGTGGTTTGTCTATGTGATAGAAATACAATGATTCTTGGTGGTAAATCTCCCTCCCGACCTGTGAGGGCGCTAAGTAGCGAGAACAGAGTGCCTTGGATGGGTTGGCCCGACAGTTCTTTCCCAGGGTTCAAGGGAAGTCAGCTAACTAGAAAGGGGGCGGAAAAGGGCTTGTAACCAGGAGGTCCCCGGTTCAAATGCCACCTCAGCCACTGACTCATTGTGTGACCCTGAGCAAGTCACTTAACCTCCTTGTGCTCCGTCTTTCGGGTGAGACATAATTGTAAGTGACTCTGCAGCTGATGCATCGTTCACACACCCTTGTCTCTGTAAGTCGCCTTGGATAAAGGTGACTGCTAAATAAATAAATAAATAAACTCCGGTGCATTAACTCATTGACCCGGAAGGGAAACGATGTGGCAGTAGCGGACTGGAGGGGCGGCTGCACTCGTTTACCAAGGGGTCATGTGTGATGGCATAAAAGGGGATGGAGAGACGCAATCTGTTCCTTCACTTTGGTTTAAGAATAGAACCAGGGAGAACCTGTGATAAATGTATCATGAGCGTTTGTTTGTTTTTGTCACTAATTATTGTTTTTGTTATTTGTAGATGGCTAACATGTTCCGGAGCAACACTGCACTATTGTCACATATAAACTTGCATCACCCACCACGAGCACTACTGCACGCACCCAGGACTGGTGACCGTGTTACTGCATTGTGGGAAGTATACGTGTGTTTATTATATGGGACTGCAACCCCGTTATTATTTACTCCGTGCACTACACATTGTTGTGTATTGCTGGGGATTATTATTTGGTCACCAGACCTGGATTAAAAATAAACCATTTTTCCAACTGGATTATAACCTCTCTGTCTGTTGATTACGCACGGCATCACTCCTGCACCTGTACACAATAAACCACTTTGCCACAGTCTACTATTGATTACTGTATAATTGAACACAATTTATAGAGGTATTTCTGACTTTTCAATGTGCTAAAAAAATACCTCAGGGTTGAATGTTGTCTAAATTTACCATCCATCTGAGAAATGCTAAAGTTTATTTTTCCTTTGGTTTCATTTACGGTGGTATAGAGATCATTTAACTGAGAATCCAAGAAGGCAAAAAAAAAAGAAAAATGGCTGACTAATAAGAAGCTCAGCTGAAATCTGAGTGCAGAAAAAAAACAGATGACAGCAGGAAACAAGCTTTCTGTGTGCTGACATTGACATTACTGTTTGGAAAGCAGGGACAGGTAAACAGTTTATATGTTATTAAGCCTTGCAGCTGGTTCCACAGACCTGGATTAGAATACTCCTGGAATGCCTAATGGTATCAGTGTCATCCAAAACTAGTCTAATTGTGTGAAACCAAACTTTAATATTTATTTTTAAGAAATGAAAAGGTTTTATTCCAGCTATTTATGGTGTATGAATGGTTATGTGTTGCATAATTCAAATAAAAATGTAATAAGTTAATATGTACAGCTTACCCTGCCTTTTATACCACAAGAGTGTCTTCTTGTTAGCACTTCGGGTGACAAAACCCAAATGCATGAGATGACTCAAACAAGACGCTCTGGAATGTTCTGAAATGTGGGGTTTTGATTGACTGAGAGCTTTCTGATTAATATTATTAACATTAGAGCAGGTAATATTGGACTTCAATAGCTCTATTAGTAATTATGGCAATACAAAACATGGTAACACTTCACATTGTGTCTCTGATAGTAAATCCATGTGTACTTACACATAATTACAGTGTTATTATGCATAGTTACAATATACTTAATGTGTGAGTCTTTTTGCAAGTAAACAAATGTATCAGAAAGGGGTTAGGGTTTGCTTTAGAGTTAGGGTTATATCAAGGAGGCTTAGTGGTCCAGTTGCTAAAGAAAGAGGCTTGTTACCAGGAGGTTCCCAGTTCAATCCCAGCTCAGCCACTAACTCACTGTGTATGACCCTGAGCGTGTGTAAGTCACTTAACCTCCTTGTGCTCCATCCTTCAGATGAAACGCAAAACTGAGGTCCTATTGTAAGTGACTCTGCAGCAGCAGTTGTGATGCACAGTTCACCGCCTGTTCTCTGGAAGTCGTTTTTACGTGTAAGTGCTTGTGTGTTTATTATGTAAATACACAGCAATTAGAGACACTTAATGTAAAGTGTTACGCAAAACATTTTAAGGCCGTGCCAATGAACACTATTATATACTCAGAACTGGCAAGCTCCAACAGGGTGATAATGAAGCTGAAAATACATAATCAAGTTGCCTTCCTGAACACGTGGTTTGAAGTTCATTATTTGTGACTGGCTCAATGCTCTGCCCATGGGAGCAGGACACAGTCCTTTCTCTACTAGAGAAGCCTGAAGACCCACTGCAGTATGTTTACAATGACTTCCTTCAAGCTGTTGTAGTCTTTCCTAATCCATATCGATATGTAACTGGAATAAAGTCCTCAGTCCGGCGCGGATTCATAATTCACCTTCAGCTGTCTTGACCTCACAGCTGCTTTGTTCTTAACTCTGCCTTTAGTCAGCCATGTCATATTACAGCATTGCACAGCTGTGTTTATTCCTATAATAACACATACACAGAAATGACTGATACCGGTGAGGTAATAATAAAAGGAGCAATGTACGTCTAACTGTGCCACCACCTAATCTTGTGTGCAGTTTTTGTGTATATTATTTGTTATAATAAATGGTGACAAAACAGAAGTTGTAAGAGCCAAGAATATTGGAAAACAAAAACAAAAAAAAACAAAGTGTATTTTTAACAATTCATTTTAAACATTGGTATTTTTTTTTGTTATTTTATTCCATTTTTGGTCAGGTTGTGAAAACTTCACATATCTTTACTAAGAATCAGAGTCGCCAATTCACGTGGGTCTTTTGGAGGGTGGAGTTGGATGATTTCCTCTGCTCTCTGAAGGCCATCAGTCTACACTGCCTAACATCCCATGGAGGGCACGTGGCTGAGGTCATTCCTTACTAAATTCATGTTGCTTATTGCTTTTCTATTAGTATTTGCATTATTCTGCTCTTCCACAAAATTCTCCGTGTCTGCTACGGATAAATCTGCAGCTCATTGTTGTTTGTGTTGGTATTGTCAGTGTTTTGTTGTCTTTATGTGCTGGTGGTTGAGTTTCGTTTATAATCAACCTTATTTTATGCAGGCAATCTTATTACACACAGGTCTGTCACCAGTCCCATGTATAATAAAACTAAAACAATAATAATAATAATAATAATAATAATAATAATAATAATAATAATAATAATAATAATTTCACACTCTAATACTAGACTTGGCTCTGCACATTTAATAATATTAAATGATTTCAATGTACAGTATTCACCCACACATATTGGGTCAGGTGTCATTCAGCATTTATTCATCAGTTTCAATTGTTTCTATGAGTGAAACTTTGAATGCAATTGTGTTCACCACACTGGGTATGAGACTGAGAGATCCTGAGGAGGTATAGTGTCTGGGTGAAACATTTACAACACCGGCCAGGCAACTAGACCAAGCCAATGGGAAGAGCTTTTTGAACAGTGGTTCCCTAGTCTAATCACATGACATACGCTGGTTTGCAGAAGATTTAAAGGTTGACAGAACCAGCAGAGGAGCGAAGGGTCTGTAAGTCTTTTAGTCCAAGGACTGAGCCACTGTCTGGGTGACTCAACAGTATAATATAACAGGGGGCTGTTACAACAATTTAAGGACCCATTTATAAAACATCTAGTATGTGTTCTTGTAACACTGTACTTGTGTAGCCTAATATACATCATTTATAATGCACTTATAGATAAATACTGTCATTGAATTAAATCTTATGGGTGGGGTTTGCTCCAGGGACACTCGAGCTAACTAATATACAGAATATATTTATGTACTGTAGTTTAGCAGAGTGATAACACTTTACATTAAGTGTCCCTAAATACACTGTAATTGGTGTGTTGTTGCATGGTAATTACATTGTAATAAGACAACCCCATGAGTAAATTCAAAAGACGCTAGCAACTGTCAACATTTGTAATCTTGCAATTAAGCATGCTGTGGCATTGTAACTACACAAACACATGTGTTATTACTGGATTGTTACAGTGTACTTACAAACGCGTAATCTAAGGTGTTACCAGCAGTGTTTTGAAACAAAAGTTGCTGCTCATTTAATTGAAAAGTGAAATAGTTTAACAGTGTTGGTTTTCAGGGAAATACATGCATGAGCTTGGTTTCTGCAGCGGATTCTATTGGATACGTGTCTGATGCCCTATATTATTCTATACCCTAAATCCGTAGCTTCTACTCAAGCATGGAATGCCCAGTCACCTGTTAAATTTAGATTTCTTGATTCTACCAATGGTCTGACACAATGATAAACAGCTTCAGTTTTTCTTAAAGGTTGTGGAAAGCTCACTCACTCAGTGTTAATTGCTTTGTGCTACTGAACCATAAAAACTGCTGTGACAAAGTACCTGAACTAACTCTCAATGACAAAGGGAAGGACTAGCCCAGGGAAGATGAGATGAAGGATTGGATTTTTTTCAACTTTACTGAGGAATTCTACCAAGTTGGTTAATTGCATTTCTTAAGCTGAGGTGCAAGTCGGATTTCGCTCACTATTTGAAATGAGTGAGTACTAATTAGCCACAAATACTACCCTCTTTCTACAGTGATACATGTTTGATTAAAGACTTGAAATGATCCAGAAGTTTCCACTATGATTATCTATATATATTACAGGATGCTAAACAGGAATATATTCATTTTTGATATAATAGGTTGAATCATATATATTCATATATATGATTCATATATATATATATATATATATATATATATATATATATATATATATATATATATATAGTAACTACTCCAATAATACTGACTAAAAAAATATATTTGTTTAATAAAAGCAGAGATTGAGAGTGGTAAGCTGTTATTCAAACAGTATTACAAATAGCCAGAATACCTTACACATCATAATCGTTGTGCAAGAGATAAAGCAAAGTCTGCTTTAATGAACAAAGCAATTAACAATGAACAATCATCAGCATACATTCCCCCACCAGCAAAGTCAATACATGAAACCCCCTGGTTTACTCACGGTCCCTTTTGATGCCAAGCCATTTCCTATTAACCCTTTGCGATCCTATGTCGGACCTGGTCCGACATTGCAATTATTCTTATCCGGTCCAATGTGGGACCCTGTCCAACATCATCAAAAAAATGCAAAAAACGGGTTTCTAGTCGTTTTTTCTCCGGAAAAAGCCGAGAAAACCATTCAATGGCCAAGTGGGAGCGACAGGAGCCGAGAGAAGCCGATAAAAAAAAAAAGGCGTATCTCATGAATACTCATACTTGCCCCTGGCATCAGATAACAGCGAAACAGGAAACAAGCTGGCTGTTACTGAATCAGCGCACAGAGAATATCACGGACATTTGCAGAGCTTTTTTGAGATGTTATAGTAAAAAAATAATGACTTGGATCGCATTATTGAGGAGTTTGGTGATAAAACAAGTGATCAGGAGATGATTGATCGGTATGTACGACTATTATTATTATTATTATTTATTTCTTAGCATATGTGAAAGCTATAGCGAACGAAAGGGTGGGGCGGGGCTGGAGATGCCTGAGTGCCTGAGTGCTTTGTTGATATGCAGGGCCTTTTAAACCCGTTTGACTGTGGAAAAAAAATACTTTTAAACAGCGCATCTAAAATTAACTACGCGTGTGAAAATAAATTGGACCTGACGTGCCTGACACGCACTTAATAAATGAACTGCAAAGGGTTAATGTCCCACAAAAGATTCCAAATAAAAGGCTGATACAAAAGTTCTCCAAAACCGCATTCCAATCAATTGTAATCCACAGGTATCTTCACTTGGCATACCCACCTGGTAAAAATCTCATGTATCAGAATTTTTGCAATTGTTGGAGCACTGGCTTGTTCTAATGGGAACAATTCCACCCACTTTGTGAAATAATCAACCACCACCAATAAATACAGATAGCCTTTCTTACTCCGGGGAAGTCCCATCAAGTCAATACCCAACATTTCCCATGGCTTTTGAACCTCTGTGGGGTCCATTAAACCAGCCGGTTTTTGGTTTGAGGGTTTAACCTTTTGACACATTTGGACATACCGCCAAACATCTTTACCAACCCCTGGCCAATAAGCAACTTGTAGAACTCTGTAATGTTTTCATTCTATTCTATCATGATAGAATTTTAGAATGTCTTGTCTCAAAGATTCAGGTAAAAATCTGATACTGAAAGGTCCCCACCTTTAAGGGTATGTTTTGAAAAACAATATCTTGTTCGAGCACATAATGCATCCGTATTGGATCAGGTTGCACAGTTCCCTGTATCTCTAAATCGAACTGTACTTCATGATCAATCGGCCTGAGCTTGCCACAGTATATTGTCATCAAAATGCATAGAAACCACATCAGTCATTACCCCACACAGATTATGACTCCCTTTCTGTGGCACAGAGATCCTGGAGCGGGTGTCTGGTACCACATTCAGCTTCCCTTTACAATACTCAACTTTGAATGTAAATTCTCAGAAATGTAATGCTCATCGCACCAGTCGAGAACTTGGTTTTGGATTATTAAAAACCCAGGTCAATGACACGTAATCAGTTATCACTGTAAAGAACCTTCCATCAACATACTGTCTCCATTTTTCCACAGCCCATACAACTGCCAAACACTTTCAGTGATTGAATAACTTCTACTAGCATATGTAATCACCTTTTCTTGTTCTTTATCAACTAGTCAAAACATCCTCTAAACCAATTTTACTGGCATCAATATAGATCTTGAATGACAGATCAAAATCTGGGACAGCCAACACTGGTTGGCGCATCAATGCTGCTTTTAGATCCTCAAAAGCAGACTGACAGACAGCATCCAATTCCACTCAACACCTGAAGATTGTTTAGAGGATAAGCAATCCTAGAAAAATCAGGAATAAACCAGTGATACCAACCCACCATACCCAGAAATCTCTGAACAGCCTGGACCAAGGTAATCAACGGTAGCCTGTGTTTTGTCTAGATCAGTGTAAATCCCTTGTGCCGACATCACATGTCCTACAAACGTGATATATTGCTGAAAAAACATAAATTTCTTCATATTTAAAGTCAAATTAGCCTTTTGCAACGCTGACAACCCACAATATCATCGGTGTATGTGAAAAAAGCTTACCTTTCAGCTCAGCTAAAGCCCTTTCCATCACTCTGAAATGTAGCAGCTGCATTGACTAAACCAAAAGGCATAACTTTAAATTGGAACAAACCCTGGGGAGTGGAAAAGGCAGTTTTTAACTCGATTTGCGAATAGCCACTTTTAAGATCAAGTGTGCTGAACACAGACGCACCGCTCATTGATTCTAAAATCTCCTGTATTGTTGGCATCAGATAAGCATCAAACTTAGTCTTTGTATTAAGTTTACTAAAATCAATACAAAACTGAAAATTGCCATTCTTCTTAAGCGACAGCATTACAGGAGATGACCATGGGGAACAAGAAAGTTCCACAAATCCTGTTTTTAGTAGTCACAGACCCCTGCTTGCGCTTCCTTTTCTATTGTAAGTTACGAGTCCACAGCGGAACACAGCACTACTCGCCTTGTTCAAGTATATCCACACAGGTACCATGGAATAAATAACGTGATGCCACCAACCGTAACTACAGATCAATTCAGAATCTTTTAGTTCTCTGACTTCTGTTCTATTCGTTGCTTTCTTGCAACCACGCTACTACACCATCAATAGCCACACAAACCAGGTCACCTGATTTCACAATCCATTGTGTTCATGGGAATTGAAGTTCCAATATACATTACATTATATACAATGTCAAATGTAATATTATATATATATATATATATATATATATATATATATATATATATATATATATATATATATATATATATGGCAGGATTTGAGCCCTAACTAGTCATACTTTCACTCCAACTACATAACCGCTACACTACACACGTTCACATCTTAAACTTTTCAACAGACTAGGCTACTATTTACATTTACCCTATCCAAACGGCAATACATTGCCTCAATATATAAAGTTGAACAATATAATATAAAGTTCCCGTAATGTGTGTGTATGTGTTATAAAGTGGTATTTAAAACAAAAACACATTGGAAATGTGAAAAAATGCCAAGCTATCAAAAGTGCCCAGCCATTTAAAGTAGAGATATCAAAAACGCAAGCTAAGTTAGAAGAAACAATTGGGCAACCTTGGCCAGCACCAAGCAAATAGGCACAACTGTCAAAGCGGTGGGGGCCAAGATTGCCTCAATTGTTTCAACTTGGCTTGTGTTTTTCAGGCACAATAAAAGCGGATCAAATGCATGAAATAGCATCTTTCTGGTGAGGGAGGAGCTGCCATCCCTGAAGACCAAAGTACACAGAGCTACCATCCCTGAAGGCCAAAGTACACTGAGCTACCATCCCCAAAGGCCAAAGTACATGGAACTGCCATCCCCGAAGGCCAAAGTACACAGAGCTACCATCCCTGAAGGCCAAAGTACACAGTGCTACCATTCCCGAAGGCCAAAGTACATGGAACTGCCATCCCCGAAGGCCAAAGTACACAGAGCTACCATCCCTGAAGGCCAAAGTACACAGAGCTACCATTCCCGAAGGCCAAAGTACACAGAGCTACCATCCCTGAAGGCCAAAGTACACGGAGCTGCCAGCCCTGAAGGCCAAAGTACACAGTGCTACCATCCCTGAAGAGCAAAATACACAGAGCTACCATCCCCGAAGGCCAAAGTACACAGAGCTACCATCCTCTAAGTCCAAAGTACACAGAGCTGCCATCCCTGAAGACCAAAGTACACAGAGCTACCATCCCTGAAGGCCAAAGTACACTGAGCTACCATCCCTGAAGAGCAAAATACACAGAGCTACCATCCCCGAAGGCCAAAGTACACAGAGCTACCATCCTCGAAGTCCAAAGTACACAGAGCTACCATCCCTGAAGGCCAAAGTACACAGTGCTACCATCCCCAAAGGCCAAAGTACATGGAACTGCCATCCCCGAAGGCCAAAGTACACAGAGCTACCATCCCTGAAGGCCAAAGTACACAGTGCTACCATTCCCGAAGGCCAAAGTACATGGAACTGCCATCCCCGAAGGCCAAAGTACACAGAGCTACCATCCCTGAAGGCCAAAGTACACAGTGCTACCATTCCCGAAGGCCAAAGTACACAGAGCTACCATCCCTGAAGGCCAAAGTACACGGAGCTGCCAGCCCTGAAGGCCAAAGTACACAGTGCTACCATCCCTGAAGAGCAAAATACACAGAGCTACCATCCCCGAAGGCCAAAGTACACAGAGCTACCATCCTCTAAGTCCAAAGTACACAGAGCTACCATCCCTGAAGGCCAAAGTACACGGAGCTGCCATCCCTGAAGGCCAAAGTACACTGAGCTACCATCCCTGAAGAGCAAAATACACAGAGCTACCATCCCCGAAGGCCAAAGTACACAGAGCTACCATCCTCTAAGTCCAAAGTACACAGAGCTACCATCCCTGAAGGCCAAAGTACACAGTGCTACCATTCCCGAAGGCCAAAGTACATGGAACTGCCATCCCTGAAGGCCAAAGTACACAGAGCTACCATCCCTGAAGGCCAAAGTACACAGTGCTACCATCCCTGAAGGCCAAAGTACACGGAGCTGCCAGCCCTGAAGGCCAAAGTACACAGTGCTACCATCCCTGAAGGCCAAAGTACACGGAGCTGCGAGCCCCGAAGGCCAAAGCACATGGAGCTGCCAGCCCCGTAGGCCAAAGTAGGAGTCAATAACGCCATGAAAACAGTCGGTTAATATGACCTACAGCTACAGACTGTGGAATAACATCTAGTAAAAATGATCATGCTTTGTTTCATCAAACACCATAGATTTCCAAGATATAGCCTTCAATAGTACAGCTAGGTGTGGCTACAGTGAAAAATAAGAAATTGTGTGGAATAGACAGTAACTTACAGTGACTTTACATGTGCTGTGTCATTTTGAACTGGAGCCCATAATAATGTTAAACGTACTAGGCTACTACTACATGACAAAACCTTGTTTTATCGTGGATACCGCCAGTGTATGTAATTCATACCATATTGTGATAACAGCAGTGTACCAAGCCTTTTTTGGACAGATTGTAATGTTAAGCAAATCTGCAGTTGTCCTTGGTTTCCGTTGCTCCCATATTAAGTTATATCATTTTTCTCTAAAGCTGCCCTTTACCTGGTATCCTAAGTGCTGGGATGGAACAACTTTGATCATTCCATTCAAATCTAATCTACAGTACACATATATAGACAGGGCTGTGAAAGGTTACATTGTCACATGATTTTAATTGAATGTCGAAGGCTGTTAGTCTCAGCACTTAGGATTCTCCAGACAAGCACAGAGCCAGGTAAAGGCAGAATTAGAGAAACATGGCAATCATTTTATATTGGAGGAACAGAACCCAGAGCCAATGGTTGCAAACACCATACGGAAATAACTTATATTTTACATTTATTAAAAGCAATATATATGTTACACGTACATGCCTTTTATTTTTCTTCATTTAGTTCATACGTGTATACATAATATGTTCCTATATAAATTATATGCGGATTGGTTATAATATTGGTTGTTATAGTATTTTTCATAAAAGTATTTTGTGTTAGTATGTGTAACATACGGTGTTTGCCATATATGTTTTTCATAATTGAAATATATAAGTTTTCTACAATCTAAATGTTTTTTTAATAATCTAAATATGTGTTTGTGACAGGATGACTGGGCGGTGACGTCAGGCAGAAGCAGGAAGGTAAACACACACCAGGCAAGTGCTGCAGTTAAAGTAAATGACGCGGCGCGCCTTTTTATTTTTAAATAACAAAAATAAAATAAATATTTAAACAAAAAAACTTGCTCAAAGAGCGAAAATAAAACAGTAAACAAAAATAATCACGAACACAAAGTATAATAAGTAATACAGGTCAGGCTGGGCTGTAGCCTTCACTGTTCCTGTAACTTTTTAATTTATGTTTTTCTCGCTCCTCGCTCTTTACTCTCGCTCCCAATACACCCACCATGAGTGCCGAGAGCTGCAGGCTTTTATATTAGTGACCGAGGGATTAACTGTCTATTATTTAATAATCCCCCGGTCACATTCTGCACGGGTTTTCTAATTATTCCTGGCAGAGGACAAGCACCAATCTCGCCTCTGCCAGAATATGTTTACATAAAACAATAACAAAACCCACGGCGCTCGCCGTCATTTAAAATACATAAACGAAACAATAACAAAACCTGTGGCGTTTCGCCGTCATATTCACAATAACTAAATACAATAAAACAAATAAACAAACAATACAAAATAGCACAGGGGCAGAGGGGGAGACCCCGTTCTAAAATAAACAAACCCTGTACAGGGCTGCTCGCCCTGTTACAGTGTTCTATACATATTTTCATATATTCTATGTCACCATGGCAACAGACTCCTAAACAACAGCTGCCGTATTGATCACTAATTCAAAGTACTGTAAAGAGGACTGTAACAGGGGGAGACCTGTACTGACTCTTCTGATGTGTTCGAAGTGCTGCAGGAAGAGGGCAGCAGCCCGTCAATATTCGCCTGTCAGTCATGGCAGTGACACGGAGAGGTGGGAGAGTGGGTGTGCGGGCTTTCCTTCTCTCTGAATGGCTGAGCGGCGGGTCTTGGGGGATTGCTGGCACTATAAAATAACATTCTGCTGTTCCCTCAGGTCTGACCTTTTGAGAGAAAACAGATGTGCGGACGCACTGGTCCCGATCCAGAACACGGCCGGAGAGGAAAACCCCAAAAGAAATAAAACAGAAAAGAAAGGGAACAGGGTTAGCGGGGAAACCGTGGGCAGACCCCATCAGTATTTGTGTTAGCAGTCTGAGGGAGCGGCGAGGGTAGGACGGAGACCCGGACCGTGCGGGTAGCGACGGTCGGGGTGAAGCTGCCGAGTGCAGCACCTTTTGTTTGTAGTTTTGATTACTGTGTTTTATTTTCCTTGTTCTTTTCTCCTTTTGCTTATTTTTTGTTTGAGCACCTGCGAGTGCGCCTATAATTTAGAACGGTACCACCCCTGGTATCTCTGTGGTTCTGTCTATCATTGTTGATAGGCAGACCACAGACAACAGCGCCCTCTGCGGGCCAGAACGTGGAACTGCCCCACTAAAATAAAACTGGGCACCTGTGCGGTGCTGTCAAAATCAACTGTGTCTCCCGTGTGTCAGTGAATTACCCACCACCCTTCCACAAGGACAATAGTAGGCTATTCAAAACAAAGATATGGACAATTCAAAATAAACAAGCTTCGCACCAATGACAGAAGAATTTAAACACAGGTTTTATAAAAGCAAGAAAATGAAAATACAAGAAGAAAACACTTACTGACATAAACCTCACAATGTCATATTTGCGTTCCGTGGGAGAAACGAGAGAATTTCACCAGACACCTGAAAAAGACCTGGACATACACCTTTCGAATTTCATCTTGTCAGTAAAAAATGGGGACGACTTTGAAACCCATGCAGACATAACTGTGAATGCAGCATTTTCTACAGTAGTGCGGCGCAGTTTACACAAACAAAATTAAACTCTCTCAGCCAAACACAAATAGCTTAAGAAAGAAGGTAAGAAACATAAACTATATAAAGTGATTACAGCTAAAAACCAACTCAAGACATGCTACTGTATGCTAATATTATTATTACTATAGTCTGACCCATATATTATTTGCTTATTATTTGCTATATATTATCAATTTTCCGAGTAAGATAATGATAACATATATTTTCAAGAAATGTGTTCAAACTGGATATTTAATAAAATAGTAGTATACATTTAGATTAATGAAACAATAACAATCCAAACTACAGTAACTGTTCAGCCCAGCACAGGAGAATGCATACCCCAGACATTTCTGCCATTGTTATCGGGGTGTAGAATGGGTTTTTGTTGTTGCCAAATGTGCTGTAGAAAGTTATGTGCGGTATTTTTTTTAATAAGGATTTGTAAGAGGGTATTTACTTGATGCAGGCTGTGGTCAAAGCTGCAGGGCTTTCTTTGTATAGTATCTGATCAAAATATTAAACATACAAAAATCCAAGTTTTAACATGCCTAAAAAGGGACAATTTAAAGAATAAACCTGTATTAAATGGCTTAGTTAAACAAGAGGCAATTGAGGCTTTTCTTTCCTTGCCATCATTCTTAAGCACAAAGTATTGTAGTACCTGATAAATGTAATACTTATTGAAGGGTTGTTCCTTAGTAGAATGTTGCAATGAGATGGTATGGGTGCTAGGCTAGCTTTAATTGTGTCTTGTGTAACTAAGCTATCTTGTATCTTATATCTTGACCTGTGGGTCATGCATGTTCCTATTTTGCTTATATTTAAAAACATACTAAGAATATATGTACATCAATATATGGATATGTGATTGTGACAGAGTGACTGAGTGGTCTGACGTCAGGCAGAAGCCGGAAGGAAAACTGACCCCAGAGAGTACTGCAGGTAAAGTAAAGAATCGGCTGGCTGCCGTTTTTATTAATAACAAAAATAAATAAAATGTTCAAACAAAAACACTTTGCTCACCGAGCGAAATAAAAGGTTTAAACATAAACAAATCACGAACACAAAAATACACACGGAATAGGTCAGGCTGGGCTATCGTCTTCACTGTTCCTATCCGTTTTACCGTTTACTTTTCTCTCTCGCTCTCTCTCTCAGTTCTCTCCACTCTCGCTCTCTCCGCTCCTACAATAACCCCCCAGTGCCGAGAGCTGCAGGCTTTTATAACAGGTGACCATCTCCCGATTAGCAACAAATTAAATCACCTAATTAATTCGGGAGATGGCCACCTTCTGCACGAGTTTAATTATTCCTGGCAGAGGACGAGCACCAATCTCGCCTCTGCCAGAACACGTTTTAAAAAGTAAACAAAACAATAACATACGGCGCTTCGCCGACATAAAAATAAACAAACACAAAACAATCTGCACAGGGGCGGAGGGGGAGACCCCGATCTAAAAGTAAACAAACCAATGTACAGGGCACCTCGCCCTGTTACATATCCCCCCCTTGTGCAACGCACACTTGGCCCCAACGGCCACCTCCCCCCTCAGTCTCAAAGTCCCGGAAGAGGGGGAAGCACAGTGTCCATGGGGGTGGCCATGGTGGGAGGTCCGGCACCCCCCAATTCTTCGTGGCCGGCAGCTCCCTCTTCCGGGGCTCCCGCCACACATTATCCTGCCGCGAAAGTGCGGCTGGGGGAGCTGGTCCCCTGACCTCCCCCCCCTTCTTCATGGCCGGCATTTCCCCTCCGTGGGGCTCCGACCACACGATCTCCGGCAGCGAAACTGCTGCGAGGGGAGCTGGTCTCCTGACCTCCCCCCCCTTCTTCGTGGCCGGTAGCTCTTCTCCATGGGGCTCTGGCCACAGTGTTTCCTGCCACGGAAATGCGGCTGGGGAAGCTGGTCTCCTGACCTCCCCCCCCTTTCTTCATGGCCGGCAGCTCCCCTTCATGGGGCCCCGGCCACAGTATAGCGACCCCAGGTGAAGCAGGATCCCCGACGACCCCAGGCGAAGCAGGACCCTCGACGACCCCAGGCGAAGCAGAGCACCCGGCGACCCCATGCGAAGCAGGACCCTCAATGACCCCTGGCGACGGCAGCAGCAGCGGACCCTCGGGAGGCGACGGCAGCAGCAGCGGACCCTCGGGAGGCGACGGCAGCGGACCCTCGGGAGGCGACGGCAGCAGCAGCGGACCCTCGGGAGGCGACGGCAGCAGCAGCGGACCCTCGGGAGGCGACGGCAGCAGCAGCGGACCCTCGGGAGGCGAACTCGGGAGGGGAGCCCCTGGCCATGGAGGCGGCAGCGGGAGCTCCACTTCTCCCTCGTACCCTGTACCCTGTGCGAAGCAACAGGCAACCCCAGGCGATGCGGAGCAACAGGCAGCCCCAGGCGATGCGGAGCAACAGGCAGCCCCAGGTGATGCGGACCCTCGGGAGGCGACTGCAGGAGGGGAACCAGGACCAGCGGCGGTGCTAGGGTTGGCCCTCTTCTCAGCCGCTGCGACCCAGCGGTTTTCCCCCTTGCTCGTTTTAGCAGCCTGTGCAAGGGCAGCTGCGGACCGCCAGCCTTCTGTTTCGGTCCATCCTGTCGTGAAGGGAGAGGCAGCTCCTGCTCCTCTCTCTCGGGTGGTGGCGGCGGAGAAAGAGGCAGCCCCTGCTCCTCCCCTTCTGGCTGCGAAGGAGGCAGCCCCTGCTCCTCCCCTTCTGGCTGCGAAGGAGGCAGCCCCTGCTCCTCCCCTTCTGGCTGCGAAGGAGGCAGCAGGGGAACCAGCAGGCATGCTCCCTCTGCTGGTGGCGGTGGGAGCGACAAGTCGTCCTCCCATGGAGGTGGAGGCGGCACCAGCAGGAACTCACCCTCTGCTGGCGGAGGTGGGAGCGACACACAGTCCTCCCAGTGCGGTGGAGGCGGAACCAGCAGGCATGCTCCCTCTGCTGGTGGCGGCGATGGAGGCGGAACCAGCAGGCATGCTCCCTCTGCTGGTGGCGGCGATGGAGGCGGAACCAACAGGCACTCACCCTCTGCTGGCAGAGGTGGGAGCGACACACAGTCCTCCCAGTGCGGTGGAGGCGGAACCAGCAGGAACTCACCCTCTGCTGGCGGAGGTGGAAGCGACACGCAGTCCTCCCACGGAGGTGGAGGCGGAACCAGCAGGAACTCACCCTCTGCTGGCAGGTACCTGGGCTGTGGATGTTCGGCCTTCCCCCTTTTGGGTTGTGGACGCACCGACTCCCCCCTCTTGGGCGCAGGACGTTAGGGCTCCTCCCTTTCAGGCGCAGGACGTTTGGGCTCCTCCCTTTCAGGCGCAGGACGTTCGGGCGCCTCCCTTTCAGGCGCAGAACGTTCGGGCTCCTCCCTTTCAGGCGCAGGACGTTCGGGCTCCTCCCTCTTGGGTGCTGGAGATGACCGGATCTGGTCCACTGCCCAGAACCACTCTGCAGCGTCCCCGACCCGACCCTGGTTCCACGCCTCTTCAAACTGGGGGTCCCCGTAAGGGCAGTCCTCCCTGACGTGCCCAAACTCGACACAGGCGCCACACATGGGAGCCCCCTCCTTCCTCCACTGCTCCTGTTCAGCTGCCCAGTCCGGGGGTCCAAACTTAGTTGGCACCCTGGACCACCACCTCTGTTGTTGTGGTGGTGGGAGCAGCAGTCTACCTCCCCCTGCTGGTGGTGGAGACTGAAGCGACCCCTGCTCCTCCCTCTCCTGATGGACAGGGCAGCGGGCCACGTAGTGCTCACCTCCGCAGAAGGGGCATAGTTGGGGTCGCTGTCCGAGGGGGTACCAGGGGCAGTTGGTCCTGGAATGCCCAGGCTCAGCGCAGCAGTAACACCCGGGCTGCTGTTGCTGTTGTTGCAGCTGCTGCTGTCTGCAGCTCCTCCTTCTTCCTCCCATCCTTCCTCTTCTTCCTCCCATCTTTCTTCCTCACCTTCCTTTCTCCACACACAATAATAAACAAAAAAAAAATGAAAAAACTGCAGTACCCCACTTCTGCCTGCGTCTAGGAGGCGCTGGTTATCCCACACGTCTGACACCATGTGTGACAGAGTGACTGAGTGGTCTGACGTCAGGCAGAAGCCGGAAGGAAAACTGACCCCAGAGAGTACTGCAGGTAAAGTAAAGAATCGGCTGGCTGCCGTTTTTATTAATAACAAAAATAAATAAAATGTTCAAACAAAAACACTTTGCTCACCGAGCGAAATAAAAGGTTTAAACATAAACAAATCACGAACACAAAAATATACACGGAATAGGTCAGGCTGGGCTATCGCCTTCACTGTTCCTATCCATTTTACCGTTTACTTTTCTCTCTCGCTCTCTCTCTCAGTTCTCTCCACTCTCGCTCTCTCCGCTCTTACAATAACCCCCCAGTGCCGAGAGCTGCAGGCTTTTATAACAGGTGACCATCTCCCGATTAGCAACAAATTAAATCACCTAATTAATTCGGGAGATGGCCACCTTCTGCACGAGTTTAATTATTCCTGGCAGAGGACGAGCACCAATCTCGCCTCTGCCAGAACACGTTTTAAAAAGTAAACAAAACAATAACATATAATTTGGTATGTTTTTTCTGTTGGGGTGTCCAGTAAAAAGCAACACACTATCTTATCACTTCCTTCACCGTTAACAACACTTATTAGCCATAAGGAAACAGCATATGCAGTTAGTATCCATCTTCTTGACAGTGTCATCACAGACAAAATCTAATTCATGACTTTTTAAAATAACTTCATAAATCTGTTGATTAGGAGGCTGAAAAGATGCTTGCTCGCATTTTATTATAAAATCTATGGTTTGACCTTTAAATATTTGCACAATTTATTTATTTTGGTTTTGTACAAAAAGCCTTCCTTAAAAATGAAGTTGGCCTATGAATGACAAGTGAATTGCTGTGCTTATTGGGGGTATCTGGGTAGGTGTCAATATTCAAAGAAGAGCATTTTAAAATGCCACTTACTGCACCTGTTGTTCTTTAAGATTCCACTATTTTATTTTAAACTTAAAAATCCAAGTATCGCTAAAGTGTAAAAAAATGTATATATATTTTTTTTTAAATAATTTGTGTAGGTGTGAATTCGTTAGTGTTCAGGTTGTCGGCAAGCCAGTTGCAATTTTACACTACATGCACAAACAATAGAAAAACAGGATTGTTACTGTGTTATTGTTATTGTTACTGTGTGCTTGTTTTATAACGTGGATACACTATTGTCAACTGAGGAAAAAGTTGCTAACACCAAAGGATCCACTATCTTCTTAACAGTGTTACAATTAAGAAGGGATGCCAGTTTATTACAATCTACATTATCAGTTAACATATACAACTGGTACAGCATGCCATGCTGTGTTATGAAGTAATTATATTGTCTCTTTTGTTTATTTAGCAGACGCCTTTATCCAAGGCGACTTACAGAGACTAGGGTGTGTGAACTATGCATCAGCTGCAGCGTCACTTACAACTACGTCTCACCCGAAAGACAGAGCACAAGA
Organism: Acipenser oxyrinchus oxyrinchus; assembly: GCA_030684275.1. Taxonomy (NCBI): domain Eukaryota; kingdom Metazoa; phylum Chordata; class Actinopteri; order Acipenseriformes; family Acipenseridae; genus Acipenser; species Acipenser oxyrinchus. The sequence continues at coordinate 11,844,687 of CM060276.1, forward strand.
AGGTTAAGTGACTTGCTCAGGGTCACACAATGAGTCAGTGAGTGAGACGGGATTTGAACTGGGGTTACAAGCCCTTTTCTTTAACCACCAGACCACACAGCCTCCTATTAGTTTTATAATACTGTAAGCCAGGGGTGAAATTCTGCTGGTACTTATTTTGATGCTGGTACTGGGTACCGGGATTTATTTAATCAGCTTTCCATCCAACGCGGATGCGTTCTGTCCACTCACACACTCCACTAGCGCGACGTTTCTAAAATGCGCTTTCATTCAGCACAGTTTGTGCTGCTTGCATTCTGTTTCCTCATGCTTCTGTTTCTGTTAGCTACTATTGCCCACCATTAACGTCAGTATAATCACTGGATGTTGATTGGCCGAGCTTTCATTCTGACATGAGTCACAAATCTCGCCCATTTCACAATGTGTCAGTGTTCTTTCATTGAGCAATGAGAGAAGAGTTTAGAGTGCAATGTGAAAACAGCGATACGGATTAATTATCATTATTATGAAGTAATCATTATTTTTTTGTGTGACGGAGAAATATACGAAACAAGCATTGTTCGCCATAAAATTACATAGTTGATAAATATTAGAAATAATTCTCATAACACGTTTTGCCTTGCACCGATTTACCACATTGCCAGAACATATTATTGTAAGATAAGTAACAAGTACAAAATAAATAAAAGAAACAGGGATATATGTTCTCATCCAAGGCTATTATTGTAGCATGACCAGGTCCTGTTGTAGGTGAGCACCCAGGGTCTGGAAAGTATGGGGATGATTTCAGAGAATACTATGGAGATTAAAAAGTCAAGTGCATCATTAGTCGTAGTGTTGCCTGTTAAATAATACATTTGAGGGGTATTTTAGCCCCTATTGTGCATTGTTTGACTTAGACCTTTTTGTATCATTGGTGAATTGGTTATAATTGATCAGTTATTTTTTAAGGCTTATTTTGTATTCATAAATTTATCGTGTACCAATATGGATACATTTTTTTAAAGTATTTATTCATTGGCACTCAAATTGTCTCAATTTTTTAAATGTTTACATCCGTCTGTGCATATGAGTACCTGCACTTTTTTGTTGAGAATTTCACCCCTGCTGTAAGCTATAGACAACTACAAAGTGTATCACTCATTTTAGAGCACTTCCTGTTTTAGTGTCACCCACTTCTGATGTTAAAATCAAACATCAGGACTTTAAAGCAATCAAAATCTCTGTCAATGTTAATTGCATTTCAGGACTGGAGCTGCCTCCCCCTCATAATCCTATCAATTAAAAATAATTGAAAAATATCTAATAATGTTTGCCATTGTTAAGAAATGATGCCTGCTTACAGCGCATCTTATAGATGAGATGAAATGCTGTATTACTGATTAAATGTATGATAAATGTCACAAAAGACATCTCATTTAGTTCTTTGTGAATTATTATGGCATGTAGTAACTAGAAATGACCGATGATACTGTTATAAAATTCAGCATGGATACATGATTTATATATGTACAGAGAACTTTCAAAATGTATAACAATTTGATAATATTGTTGAGACAACTTAATAACATGCTCGCATAAGCAGCCCCGAACGTTTTCCAAAGGCTAATGAACTCCCAGAACTTCTGGAAGAATGAAACACATTAATCAGGTCATAGCTTTTAATTTCAGCATTGACATTTTTATTTGTGGGTTTATATCAAGCTATTTTTAATCTCGAATGTAACATGGTCATCACTGGATCTCTTACTTTGCCTCTGTTCTCAAATAAAAACAATCCATCACTATCTAGATTGGACTTGCCTTGCTCCAGTGAGTTCAGGAAAACAACAGCAGTGTGGCGCACTTGATACTTGATATATTACTCTTTCTTATTATTTCCACCGTGCCACTGCCAAGCAACATTCTAAATGCACAGTAATGTAATTTGTTCTTCATGGCTGAAGAATTAAACAAAGTGACCTGACAGGTAATGAAAGGTCCACCATATAACAGCTTGGCGCGAGAACAGTGAACTCACAACTAAGGACATTCATTTTAAGGCTCTGTACTGGACTGCATTTTATTAATAGAGTTCCTGGACCACCTTCCACAAACCCCAGTACATGTGTAGGTATGTAAGATCAACGGTGCATTTAGCGCTGGTTTTATTTATTTATTTATTTATTTATTAATGTATTATTTTATTTTATTTAAAAAATGTAGTGCGTCCAAGTATAATCCCCCCCCCCCGATGTTCTCCCAGTCTGGAATGCCCAATCGCTTTTCTCTTCACTGCAGCAATTCTCCACATGGCGAGTCAGGAGAACCGAAGATTCAGTGGGCGTACTCCGATCACACGACCAAGCCAGCTTCCTTTTTCACCCAGGAACTCGAGAGCAGATATCAGCGAGCTAGCGACCTCTGGAAGACAAAGGCCAGCCCTGCAAGTGTCTGCTCTGAGCTCACTGGGCACCTGGCCAGCAGGGTTCGCTGTAGAGCAATGAGGAGGAAGTCCCTGGAGCAAGGAAAAAAGGACAAGATGTGGGAAGAAAAGACCATGGCGCAATGAACAGATATCCAACGAGAGCGAGGTACAAACGATTTGGTGGTCATATTGATCATTGTAAAAAAACTTTGGCAACCCATAACAAGAACACAGTTGCACTTATGGTCTTCAATGTCAACACAATTGCACAGACCTTTGGAAAGTAATAACTGCTGAAGATTGAAACAGATTACTCACACAGCACGGCGGCCATATTGGAATTTACATTTAAATTCTAACTCCTAGGGCGTGCCGACAGGGTCATAGTTATAATGGAACACATATAGGAAGTCATATGTGCTCTACGAAAAAATGTCACGCCCGTGACCTCTGACCTCTCCTAAAGGTTAAACTTGATGCATGACATCATCAACATACGCAACTGGCTATAAAACTGCCTATAACTTTTTATTGGCTGCACCAAAATGCACGAAATTTGACACGGATGTAGAGGACTACGGGATGTTGTGCCATGGTCAATATGGCGGCTTTTGGTCACATGGTGTGGCAGCCATCTTTGATTAAATGAAAATTGATCAATTTTCAAAAGTCTTCTCATGAACAGTAAATACCACAGCTGTGAAAAATGTTGCACATAGTACGCTAACCAATGCGCTTAAATTTCATGATAACTGCTTGGAAGCCTTTATAGTTGCTAGCAACTCTAGTTATTATTATTATTTATTTATTTGCAGGTGCCCTTATCCAGGGCGACTTACAATTGTTACAAGATATCACATTATTTTTTATTTTTTTTAGATACAATTACCCACTCATACAGTTGGGTTTTTACTGGAGCAATCTAGGTAAAGTACCTTGCTCAAGGGTACAGCAGCAGTGCCTCCAACCTGGGATTGAACCCACGACCCTCCGGTCAAGAGTCCAGAGCCCTAACCACTACTCCACACTACTGCCCCAGTATATAATGTCTCGGTTGAGAATTTTAACAAGGAGACACTCTGTTGGCTAAGAGTCTTGTTAGTTCTTGTCAACAAGACAGATCCCTTTAAACTGTTTACCTTCCATAGACTTCTAAAATTAAAGGCTTTTTTTGCAAGTACTGACATCCCTACTACCAATGTTGATGAAGAGGATTTTTAAAGGACAAGTCACAATAAGCTATTTAAACTTAAATGTGTGTTTCTTCCACCACCAACTAACCATTCAGTGGAAACATTTTGCAGGATAGTGGAGGAAGAAATTCAAAATATGACTTTGAATTTTTCAATCTTTGGTTTTACGTCTAGTCTAACTAGGGGTGAACAAATATCCCTTAATGAGTTAATGTCTAACAAATCAATTGTAATCAAACCTGCTGACAAGGCGGGTGCGTTGGTAATAATGAAACGGGCGAAATATGAACCGGAAGTCCTTAGGCAGTTAAATGATGGTGTTTCGTTTAAATAACTGACAAAGGAAATAGAGAGAATATTACTTTTCGCTAAAAATAATGATGGGATACGTCAGAAAGAGTTTGAGTTTTTGTTTAACAACAGCCAATTAATGGTTTATAGAGTATATAGAAGACTATTAACAATGAACTTAAATATTCTACATTAGGCTAATGGATGTTTATATATATTGAGTCTGGATTTACAGCTCTTGTGTGCATATAAAAAAACTTTGAATTTTGTACTTTGTTTAATTACTAATTGACTAGATCTTTAAAATAAACTATCAATGTCTTTGTAAAGTGTTACATGTGTGCATGGCTTGGTTTGAAAATGTTTTGAAATGGATTTTGAGTTTGTGTGTAGTTTATTTGGAGTTTTAGATTGGATGAACTGTTGATTGACAAATTGTGTTTCCCTGATTAGGGAATGAGAAATGTATATGACAGGAGATTTGTACATCTGTTTGTTATCTCTGATGACGATAGTTTGACTGTCGAAACGTTAGGCTGTTTTTCAGCTTTTTCATTTTAATTACTTTTATGTCCGGGAACCGAATAAAGTATAAAAAAAGATATATAAAGTTCAGCTGTTGTTTGTGGTTGATGAATGGAAAAGTGCTGTGTTTCTACTATATTATTTAGTACCATGAATTTAACATCCCCAGATTTCAGGCGTCTGTTTCCGATAAAGCATGTCATGTCACTGCCAAAATGGAATTACTTCAAACTGATGCGGTTTGTGTGCCAACAGCAACCTAAAAGGTAATTACAACTGGGCTCTTGAAAATGGGATTTTTGTCATTCACTGTCACAGACAGGGTATTAGACATCATTCATTCAAATGCTGTATTTTCTATCATGAAATCAGTACATCGGGAGCAAATTAAACACGCTCTTCGTGAAAAGTGACTGGCACAGTCTGTCTGAAATGCATCGTTTTATAAAGGGGTAAGCAATGCAATAAAAAAAGCAAAATACAATTAACCTGGAGAAAAGCTTCTCCTAATCATTTTCTTTAACACTATCATTCTAGTACAAATTCACCTGAGGTAATTTCCCTTGAAAATATTTGTAAAGGAATTGTGCATTTTCCCATGTCCAATGCTTCCTCAATATTTCACCATTTGATAATTCCCTGCTAGGCCATGTTGACAGTACATTGTAAATAGTCCTTCATATAAGGGGCCCTGCAGTAATGTACTGTTTTTAGAATTTCACATTTTTATGATGTGTAAATAAAGAGGAAGCACTGTCTTTACTGTTGCTAAGCATAGTTTAGCAAGGTAAACCCTGCTTTTACTGTTATTAGAAACATCTTTCATTTATAGGGTTATTTACCTTTCCTTCCATTTCGTTTTTTAATATATAGACATTCAGCGTTTCAATACTCGTCTTTAACTGTTATGTTTAACTGTACTGTACTACAATAACCTAGTTTATGCCCGGTGTTATATACTGTACGTTATTTTACATTATTTTTCTTTTCATATCGTGTGTGCCAGAGAACAGTGTTGTTTGCATTTAGTGTATACCGTATGTCAAGTTTTTTTTTCTGAACTTGTTCAGTAATTTAAGTTAAAAATAAAAGTTCTGAACACATGTTCAGACCTTGGTTTGCCCCCTCAGGAACAGTGTGCGCCGGACTGGATGGGTTGGCCATTCTTTCCAGGGAAAGTCGGTAGTCGGCCATCCAGAAAGGGAGCGGGGTCACAATACCAGAAGTCATTGCGTCGCTACCGAAGGGGGCGTGACTGAGGGTATATCAGGGGAAGTGACGAAGTGATCTGTTCCTCTGTTATGGTTATGCAAGGACTGCTGGAGGAGTGTAAAATAAATGTGAGTGTTTTGTGTTGTCTTGTCTGTCTATTATTATTTATTTATTTCTTAGCAGACGCCCTTATCCAGGGCGACTTACAATTGTTGCAAGATATCACATTATACTGATATCACATTATTTTTTTTACACATGTATACACTTGGGTTTTTACTGGAGCAATCTAGGTAAAGTACCTTGCTCAAGGGTACAACAGCAGTGTCCCCCACCTGGGATTGAACCCACGACCCTCTGGTCAAGAGTCCAGAGCCCTAACCACAACTCCACACTGCTGCCCTACTACTCCACACTGCTAACTGTTGTTACTTGGCCTTATAGATGGCTAAATGTCCGGGAGCTGTCGCTTTTAAGCCAGCACCAAACCCCGACAGCACTACACTACTGTTCACCATTTACAGTGTATTTCACCACTTACACTGAGAGCACTCACGTTGGATGGATTTCTTTTTCGAACACATTTTTGCCATATGCAAATGTTGGTATTAGTTTGGCAAATAATTATTTTCATGCATGAAAACATACCTGTGTACAGCTACTGGGGATGAGAGACCTTTTGGTTATTGTGACCAACCCAGCAAAGCAAAAACATATATGCTGGTGTTTGATGAACGCGAGACGCTACCGCCTTTTATTTTACTTTATTTGTGATTATCTGTGTATACATGTTATTTAAAACTTTGCTACATATTTCTACTTTCGGCATTCACAGTATGCTTAGAATGTAGTTTATGTTCACTGGTTTATATTGTATACAAAGTGTCATTCTTTGTGGAAAGCAGGTGTCTTTGTGAAAGATTTGAAATAAAAGTAGTCTAACATCCCCAGCTGCAACTCTAAAACTATTTAAACAAATTGTGTTGTACTGCTATTTGTTTAATGTAGCAATCATTACAGTATGTAACTGTGACATTTTTAAAATGTAACTTAACTGGGACATCGGAAGCTTGCAGCATAACAATTAGGTTAGCGTTAAAGCATCTACCCACTTTTAAAACACAAAAGTTTCAGTGAAAACGACGACCATAACATTACACGCTTTATTACCATAAAATGAGACATTTTGAGTTTTATAAACCAGTGCTACATTTTGACAAAGCGCAGCACGCTATCTCATTGTAAACTGGCCCAATTATTGCCTGTTTTTTCTCATTGTTTGGGACGTTCAATGCTGACACAACCCCCCCCCCCCAGAGTTTTTCTGAAATGACACCCCTGCTCTCCATAAACACCTTGTATAAAGGAGCACTATGCACTGAAACTCGGAATACACCTACATATACATTGGCCCTTTCAGAAAACATCCCTGAACTACAGGACTGTGAATGAATTCCTTCAAATTTAAGACTAAGATTTTTTCTTCTCAAAAATGTCCTGCATCGTAAATTCGTAAATTCGAGTATAGTGATGGCTGTATTAAAATCACCAAAACAAAAGACGCGACTGCCAGAGTACAGAAACAGGACTGTGACTGATTGCCTGAGAAAAGATGAACAAAAACATTACTGCCCGATCTCAACTCATCCATGACATACAGGCAGCCATTTTCTTTATCAGAAATGGCTTTGAACAGCGAAAAACAACCGACGCTAGCTGCACGAATGTGCCGGTCACCTCTGCCCCTCTGGAACAGAAGATGACATTGTCTGGTAGATGTCAAGTAATAAAGAAGACTCCTCCAACTCCTCTGATGATGACTAGGAGAGATCTGTTGTTGTTGCAGGCATGTTAATTTACTAATATACAATATGCTTTACCAATATGCCTAATAGCCAAGTTTGTAGCAGTTCTTTGCAGAAAATGGAGTATGCCTGTGTATACATGGCTCTTACATGCGCAATTGAGGTTGTATATTTGTAAATGGATCTTTATTTGATGTTCAAATTGAGGTAAATTCAAAGGAATACGATATTCTCTCACTTTTGAAGGAAGTTAAGCTTTGCAGTGAAACGAGGGAAGTCAAGCAGGATATTTGAATGCAGCATCTGCACACTGATTTAGAAGAAGTGTATTCTTTTTATGCATCTTCAGTTAAATAACACAATCAATACGATGATCAGAATAGTCTACACAACTGGAAAATAATGCAGTATTAACACTCATCTCTATTTGTATATTCTGTCTTTAATTTAATATGTCAGGATGTCATGATGGGGTCCATATAATGATCTTAAAAGTGGTGGATCTAACCAGCAGAGCCTTTCACTTGTAGACCAATCCTTTAGTGTTTTCCAACAGGCTTAATTTATTTCCCCCTTATTAAAGAGTACAGTACAAGTTGAACATATAGCATTATCCCTGGTTCAAATCCCCCCTCAGCCACTGACTCATTGTGTGACCTTGAGCAAATCACTTAACCTCCTTGTGCTCCATCTTTCGGGTGAGACGTAATTGTAAGTGACTCTGCAGCTGATGCATAGTTCACACACCCTAGTCTCTGTAAGTCGCCTTGGATAAAGTAATAATAATAATAATAATAATAATATAATATGTTTCCACCTTGCTCCAGCTCATTATGATTAGTTGACATGTTTTGCTTCAATGTTTAAATCCTGTAGATTGTTTGAACTTTTCAGGCATAAAATGAACAGTAGAAGAAGTCTCTCTCAGGCAAAACATTTATTCTGAAACGAATCACACAGGACAGGCTATTTTAAATCTTAATGCAAGCACCCTAGTACACAATAACAGTACAACTAGTCATGTTAACAGGGTCACATTTAATTATTTAAAATGTTTTGTCTTTTTTTCCCCATGCAGAAATAATCTAACCAGGTCAACAAGAGTATTATTTTGTATTACAAACCCAGCATCTGTTGTTCTGCTGGAAATATGAAAAGAGATCATTTAACACATGTTGTCACCAAACAAACTGCCTGATATGTATCACAAAGGGTACAAGGGAATAAAGTGAATATTTCATAACTGACATTTAGCATCCTGCATTGGGTATTGGATTTACTTCAACCTTGACCTTTACTTCCAGACTTGCTAAGCAAGGTCAGTAATATTGGAATCATAGATCAGTAACGATAAGCAATATCCCAGCACTATGTGGTATTTCTGTTTGATCTCTGATGGGCTTTGTGTCAAATGAATTCATCATCATCCCTCTTCTAGAAGCTTCCAATTCCACATCTTTTTATTATAATATCAGTGTTTCTGGCAAATCCAGAGGGTGTCCATTGCTGTTGTGAATATATATATATATATATATATATATATATATATATATATATATATATATATATATATATATATATACATAGTATATATATATATAAATAAATAAATATACAGAGATGACTACAATCTAAATGGAGGGATCTACTTCCCATTGCATATGAATATCATGTTTTAAAATCAGCCTTCCAGTGAAAAAAGAATGGATATTAAACATAAGAAAGCCATGTTTTATTTGATGGTAACAGCTGACAATTCTGAAAAAGACGGGAAATTGTGAGGTAAGGCCACCACTGGAAAATGTGTGCTCGAAAGCCATGTCAGAACATGGGTCAGGTAAGGGCACAGTAGCAGCGTTTTGGAATTGAGAGTGTTCTCTAACCTAATGTAGTGCCAGCTATGTTTTAAAATGAAAATGCATACAATATGAAACATGCACGTTTGGGACATATATAGCTAATGAAAGTGCACAGCAGGTAAGATTTGAGGAACTGTTTTGGTAGCTATGATCCCTTTAAACCCATTGCATCTACAGGTACAGAATGAGGGATGGCCCCTGAATAAAACTTCTCCATACTGTCATAAAAAAGGTTTGTGAAACAAATTGGATTTTTATATATTTAAGAGTAGAAAACGTGAGATATAGCTTTTGCTGTAACCTTGAAGGTGTATGGTGTTTTATAGCGTCTACTCAGAGAATTTAAAACAACAACAGATAGAAGATAATCTTGCAGATAGAGCTGCTTGGAAGGCCTAATAGAAAGAAGATTTAGCACAAGGGCAAGATTCTTATTGTGTAAAAGCATGGCCAAGTAGTTTTGTTTGGATGTATACTGGCAGACAATGAAGGCATACGCTTGAAAAAAAAAGTTTACCTTGATAAATGCATGTATCAAAACCATTTTCAAAATGTCCTATCTGCTAGCCTTGGTACCATGGTTACGATGGGAGTTCTCAAGTGGTTTATTATCTTTGATACATCGCTAACTCAAGATACCGATCACTGTAAAAGGAGCACAATTTCAAAAACACAATTCTGGCTTCTGCAGAAAGACAACAAAGAACTAACCTAAGAGCCAAAAGACATCTGAAGACACAGGCTGGCTACAAGATGTTGAATTCTTGGGTTTAAATAATGCATTTGCTATTTTAAATGATACGGCAGCCTGTATAATTGTCTCAATGCAGTTGTTCTGACATTAATTTCACTCTTTTTCTTTTAATTAAAAAAAGGTAAATCACACATTTTCTTCCTTGCATTACTTAATGAATTATCCATGTAGGATGGTTTTATTTGTTGGGGTTAAAGGTGTTCCATTTATCTGGATTTGATACCCCAAGCTTTACAGAAGGCAGTGGGTTGCAAATTCACAGTAACACACATAATGGTACGAATCTGGGTTAATTGGAAAAGTTGCATTGTTTGTCAGTGGCACACATGTGCCAGGCAGGCTGTTTGCAAAGCACAAAAGTTTTGCATTACCCTGTAGAATGAACTCATTTTGCAACATAAAGTTGTATGAAACTTGATGAATAATGTTACGTTAACATATTGAATTACATACTGCTTTGTAGTTTTCCATATATTTAATTTAAAAAAAAAATTGTGACATTTTAAAATCTAACATGAAATACTGTACTACTATTATGGCTTCTGGTAGTCTCTTGCGATATAAAGATGCAGTTTCTTTGATTACATGATGTTGAATAAAATATCTAAATAGTGTTCATACAGTGTTTTCAATCCTAAAATTCTAGGTGCTGCAAAACCTTTGGCCATAGCTGTAAATGTATTATTTGTGTTTATCAGTCGAGACTTACCACCATGTAATGAAGTTTGATTATATCAGTCTGAATTCCTCAAGTGAGCGGTCTTCTGACAGTTCTATTGTTTCAATGAGCCTCCTGGTAGCCCATCAATCAGCCTTGACAGCTCACGGCGCCCGACTGTCTGTCTGCACTCTGGTTACTATACAAGTCACTCGTTTTTCTAAGAAATGCATTGTTACCCCAATACACATTGAAAATGGATCACAGAAGATGCAGGACTGCAAAGCAGTGTTTGGAATTACTGCAACATTTACCAAACAACAATTCTGTTGCAGCAGAGATGGACAATGACAAATCTGGCTCTGAAGCAGACTGGGTTTGTGAAGCTGAATCTTCCAGCAGCAGTGACAGCGAGGAGGATGCCAGCGAAGTGCCAGGACCGAGTGTGCAAAGAGGGCACAGGAGATCCAGTGGCATCCCCTGCAAGGATGCCAGCCACTTCACCTGCATCGAACCCTGCACCTGATCCAGCTGCTACTTCACCTGAGGCACCCACTTCTCCAGTGGTAGCGCCAGCACCACCAGGCATTCAAGAGGCTGGTAATGATGACACTGTTTGGAACACTATAAATCCTAGTGTTGAAGCTACAGGTAGAAGGGGTGAACAAAATATTCTGAAGGAAGTTCCAGCGCCCACGGCATATGCAAAACTTAACATTGATGAGAGCGCATTGAGTGCTTTACACCTATTAATTGACATGCATACACTTCACCACATACAACGCTGCACTGAAGCAGAAGCCCACCGACAACTACAAGATGATCCCTGGCCAATGTAAACCCATTTATTTTTAATTTTTTTGATACTTATTTATCATTTCAGTTGTACAGTTTTGTATGTACATGATGTACCTGTATATACACAAATCTATTTTCAAATATTTGTTTATTTCATTTTTTACCATTTTTTGAGGATGCGTGTTTTGTAATATGTCTGTATATAAACACATTTCTGTTCAAATGTCTGTTTATTTACAATGTTTCGGTTGTGTAGATGCTTTATATGACGTTCCTGAATAAAACTACGACTTATATTGAATTGTTTGTCCTTTCATTATAATATTTATGTTGTTTTTAATACGCCAGTCATATTGACCGGGCATGGTTGTTCAAGGTATGCTGATAAACGCAGGTGTTCTAGTGTTAACAAGCACAAGCAATAGGCAATGGTGATCCATATTCATACACACAAAGAGCTTAGTAAACTTCAACAGTTCCCATACAGCAGTACTTAGGCTTAACCACATGTTCATAAGTCTAGTTTCCCTCAGAGACCAACAAAAAAGAGCAAGCTCTCAACACAGGTGTCTTGTGGTGATCACCAGCTCAAATACATTGTTATGGTCGTTGCTAATAATAATAATAATAATAATAATAATAATAATAATAATAATAATAATCCAGTTTGTAGATTTATTGCTCCTGTATTTATTTTTACAGTGCACACGAGTTGGCGTGTGTGTGCTAATATCAATGGGACAGATCTACATACTGTATTTTAACAGTTTGCTGCAGTATTTATTTATTGTGCAAATAGGGTAGAAGTAGTTTTAGTTGTTCTGCATTTTCATTGAGTTTAAATGAGAGCAAGAGCAAGTATGTATCATATTACTGCATTTGTATGTGCACTGGACTAGGTCTAGGCCAATTTCAAACTATGTAGCAGCACAGGAACTACGCTGAAATGGGTTTCACTTCAAGAACAAAGTTATAACCGGGGGTTCCTAGGGGGCGGCGCACAGTTGGTCAAGCGCCGCCTGGGTAGGGAGCGACCCCTGTGGCCGATAGGACGCCTGTGGTTCTGCAGTGCAGACGCCAGATCTGTGTTGTCCTCCAGCACTATAGGTCTGGTGGCCTTGCTGTGGATCCGCGGTGCGAAAAATTACAGATTGGCAGGAGCACGTTTCGGAGGACGCATGTTCCAGCCGTCGTTCCCCGAGTCGGCGGCGGGGGGGGTTTGTGAGCGGTGAGCCGAGGATACAGATAATAATTGGGCATACTAAATTGTGGAGAAAAACCGGGGTAAAAAAATTGGCGGCGACTAAATTAAAAAAAAAAAAACAAAGTTATAAAAAAAATAGATCTACAGTATAGTCTATTACATGCAGAGTGAGGGGCTAATTTACCTCATCAGGTTTCAAGCAGAGACCTTCAAGCCTGGTCCAGTAGCTTGATAAACCCTTTGCTGAGGACCAGCGGGTGAATTGATTGGTCCTGAGAGGATCAATGGGCTTCAATGGGGAGATGACATTCAAACTGGAAATTATAGTGAGTATAAAAAACAGTTATAATACTTGCTTTGTATAGAAATTATACATTTTCCATTATGAATCTCCTGTAAACTAAATAAGCACCTAATACAATCTAGGGCTGTATCTGCTTAATTGGAATGTGTTTATCTTTCTAGTTTTCTCGTTGTGCCTGTTACACTGAAAACTCTATGTGCTGCTCCTGTGTAAATGCCATTAAAGGAAACGGATTGTATTTAATGTATAAAGCATTAAGTTCCACATTGGTACTCGTTTTGAAACAAATGAAAAGCTAAGCAGTCATCTTTATATACAGTCAGCTCCTAATTGCATATTAAATATAATTTAGATGAGAATGCAGTTTAGTATGGGTAATAGCATTGTGCTAAAAGTAATATGGTGCATGAGATCTCAATCAGTCTCATTTGATTACCTATCAGGAGGCAGAGAATATTTCATTATTGATATGAGATTTGTGTGGGAACACAGCGGCATACTTGATTACTAGCAGGGCACAATGCACTGTGACACAAGAGCAGCGTTATCTGTAATAAACTGTGTGTGTACTGCAACTGTGCATAGCTGCCGATATCTGAAACTCAGCACTTAGTATCATAGTGGTATTTTGTCCCACATTGTCTGTTGAATTAAAGTGTCTGAAATAATGTGTGGAAAATACAGGTAGTGAACAAAAAAATGTGAACACCTGAGTAAATGAGGGACACCAAGTATATTGAAAGCAAGGGCTTCCACACTGGTGTGGCTCATGCGTTAATTAAGCAAATAACATCCCAGCATGCTTAGGGTCATGTATAAAAATGCTGGACAGGCCTGGTTGCCTATAATTATGACTAGCATGGCTGCAAGAGGAGACCTCAATGACTTTGAATGAGGGGTGATTGTTGGGGCGTGTTTGGCAGGAGCTTCAGTGACCAAGACAGCTCAACTTGCTGATGTTTCACGAGCAACGGTGTCTAAGGTGATGTCGGCATGGAACTCCGAGGGAAAGACATTATCAGTAAAGGGCAACAGTGGGCGGAAGCGCATACTCCAGGATCGTGATATCCTTGTATTAAATCGAAGTGCAAGGCAAAACAGGCGAGCAACTGTAGATCAATTGACTGCAAATTTCAACCTGGGCCGCAAGCAGCCAGTTTCATCAAAAACGGTCCGCCGAGAACTCCACAGAGCGGGATACCATAGTGGCCCAACGCCCTATTAAGTGACTTTACATTGGTGTTTCCATTTTTTTGTTCACTACCTGTAGTAGGCTTTGCATTCCTTTATAGCTCAAAACACAAAGTGCAAATATACCATACCTGAACAAAGACACACACATGTGACACAGAATGGGTCTGTCGAAAAAGGCATGCAGTTCCACATACATACGTGTTTCTGTGGGCTACGCCTCAAGATATAAATAAAAATAAACCAAAGATACTGGCAGTTTTCAGGCACATTTGAAAATGAAAGACACATATATCAAAGCTCTTGTATTTTTATATATTGACTTTTCAAAAGGAGTTCATGATTTTGACCATTGACGTCTTTTCCTGTTTTGAGCCCTGTGTGACAGCTCACCATCCCCTCCACATGGACCTGGATGAACCTGCTTTACTACCCATACTGCACACTGAGACCTGGATGAACCTGCTTTACTTCCCATACTGCACACTGAGACCAGGATGAACCTGCTTTACTACCCATACTGCACACTGAGACCTGGATGAACCTGCTTTACTACCCATACTGCACACTGAGACCTGGATGAACCTGCTTTACTTCCCATACTGCACACTGAGACCAGGATGAACCTGCTTTACTACCCATACTGCACACTGAGACCTGGATGAACCTGCTTTAGTACCCACACTGCACACTGAGACCTGAATGAACCTGCTTTACTACCCACACTGCACACTGAAACCTGGATGAACCTGCTTTACTACCCACACTGCATACTGAGACCTGGATGAACCTGCTTTACTACCCATACTGCATACTGAGACCTGAATGAACCTGCTTTACTACCCACACTGCACACTGAGACCTGGATGAACCTGCTTTACTACCCATACTGCACACTGAGAGCTGGGTGAACCTGCTTTACTACCCACACTGCACACTGAGACCTGGATGACCCTGCTTTGGAATGGTGTTTAGAACAAAGTACATGGCAGTGGAAAGATAGCTTTACAATTGAAGCATTTAGTCTAACAGTGTATGAGTAAATCTAGAGCCCATGATGTGTGTTCTTGACTTATTGTTTCTAAAGCCTTTAACTCAAAAAGAAAGAGGGTAGAGTAAATCGTCGCTCTGATCTCGTGTGTATTTCTCTCAGAACTCTCCTCTCTTACTGATCAGGTTAAACGTATCAAATTCAGAACCCAGCAAAAGAACAATGAGTGTCTATCTTGTACAGTACACTACATGTACAGCATGATGTAAGTAAGCACTAAGGGCTCTTATATAAAACGTAATGGAGTGGAAATGTTATGCAGTACAGACTGTAAGGATTGACCCCCTTGTAGTAACAAACACAAGCTTGAATACATGAAACAACACTTCCAAGGGCCAGCCATAGCTTACGGTTTTGTAATTGTTATTATAGAGGCGTGGTTATCGATTATATTTTCCTCTTGGTGGTGCCTAACCACTCCGCTGCAGAACTAAACAAAATAAACTGCCAAGGATGCCTGCGTTTTGTTAATAATTTATATCTCCATTTTGACTTTATAATGGTATTTTGTACAGTTCTCATTAGATATGTATGTTATGTGCTATAATTATTGAGTTTATACTGTTTAGACTAAGAATGTAATAGTTTAATATTTGTTAATAAAAAATATGCATGTGGCCTATTAAGTAATGCTGGTACCCTCATGGTCTCCCTCGATTACAGTGGAGAGTGCAATAAAATAAAGACAACCAAATAGCAAAATATGTGTTAGCATAGCACTGTGAATATATTGCATGTCTGCAGATTCGCAACAGCAAGATGGCAGTGCTTTGAGATCTGTGTCAGGACCCCCTGAATGTAGTTAAGCACACTTTGCAAATAAAGGTACCGGCATCTGACAAGAAAGATTGAAGTGTCTTATCAACAAGCAAGACTAATCAGTGTTTTCCCTGCAGTCTGTGTCAGACAAGCAGAGTGCTGTTTTCTATATCATGTGTGTCCGGATGTATATTAAGGCGTGCTCGCTCTTTCACTTCAGTGAATCTGATTAGCCAATCTGCAACGCTAGGCATTGTGATCTTCGAAAACAGCAAGTGGAGAACTCTGCTTCCCTGATGGAGTCGAAGGAAAGCACCGTTTATATTTCAAGGGAATTACAGTACAGGTGTATCTGAATCAACACAAATATATATTTACTTTGTTTGTTAATGTTAATGATAATGTTTTTAAAGAGATACAAGAATATGAATTAGCAAAATAGTCATTTTTACATGTGGTGTATACTGCACATACATAAGAATATAAGAAGCGTGTGGCAGGATGGCTTGCAGTGGTGAGGTGTGGTGACGTCACGGACCAGGAAGTAACTGAACCAAAACAATGAATGGGCGGGTGAAGCTGAACGCTACTGCGGTCAGCGTATTTAATAAATAATAATACAAAACAAAAGATTTAAACAAATAACAAAACACAAAACAAAAAGGTGTGATGGCCAAACAAATAAACAGAAACAAGTATATTTTAAATATAGCAATTGTTTTGCTTTCTTTTGCTTTCGCTCGCTCCCCCGTGTTTTCCCGTACTCTCCTCTGTACACTCTCTCCCGCAGCACGGACAGCTGCAGGTTCTTATACTCTGGCCGAGGGGTTAACTAGCTGTTAATTATCTTATTACCCCTCGGCCACAGTCTGCATGCGTTTGGTAAGGATGCGTGACTGTCAGCTAGTTAAATAATCAGTAGCTGATCAGTCACGCATCCTCACAGGGTTTTTAAATATATAAACACATTAAGAAATACGCGGCGCTGTTATCCGCGCCGCAAAAACAATAATATAAATAATAAATAAATACATAGGGGCGGGACACTCCGCCACAAAGCGACAGCGTGGGAGAAGTCCAGTCGTGGAAAAGTACTGAGCAGTTAGAAGCAGTAAGGAGAAATTACATCTTTAAATTACATCTTTAAATTACATCTTGAATTGCTTTAATCAGAAAACACTGCAGCTTAAATTCTAACAGCTGCGTGTCTTTTTCTGATAACAAGCTGAAACTCGGAGCAGCTGATTCAAATTCGGCGCCGTTCTGAGACACGGGGGAGGGGCAGAGCCCGCAGCACAGAAAACAAACAAAAGACAGCCAGTGTTCACTGCGACAGCGTGGGAGAAGTACAGTCGTGGAAAAGTACTGAGCAGTTAGAAGCAGTTTGAAATCAGGATGACAGCTGCAGAAGCTTAACTAAACTTCCAAAAAAAAATAAATAAAGAAATGGCCTTCAAGCCAGTAATCTGTGACAACTGCATGATGTGGGAAATCCAAGAAAACCCAACAGAGCTCAACCAAGTGTGTGTAAAGTGCTGCAAAATCCAGGACTTGCTTAAACTAGTAAGTGTGCTAGAAATGGAGCTGGAGGAAATGAGACAGCAACAGGAGCTTGAGGAGCTGACAAACCCACAATTCATGGAAGTCTGCACCACTAGCAGACTGAAAGCCACCAGGGAGATGGAAGAGGGTAGAAACAGCTGGGTTCAGATAGGCAGAAGCAGGGAAAAAAAAGAAACTTGGTCAAACACAAACATCAGAAATCCAAACATCCAACAAATTTGAGCCACTTCAACATTTTGATGACCAAAACCAACATCAAGAGAACAAAAGGATCAACATCCAGGACCCTATAAACAGTGCTGGCCAGGCAGCAAAAAGAAGGGAGGTCATGATTGTTGGGGACTCCATATTGAGAAACACATAAGAACATAAGAAAGTTTACAAATGAGAAGAGGCCATTCAGCCCATCTTGCTCGTTTGGTTGTTAGTAGCTTATTGATCCCAGAATCTCATCAAGCAGCTTCTTGAAGGATCCCAGGGTGTCAGCTTCAACAACATTACTGGGGAGTTGGTTCCAGACCCTCACAATTCTCTGTGTAAAAAAGTGCCTCCTATTTTCTGTTCTGAATGCCCCTTTATCTAATCTCCATTTGTGACCCCTGGTCCTTGTTTCTTTTTTCAGGTTAAAGAAGTCCCCTGGGTTGACATTGTCTATACCTTTTAGGATTTTGAATGCTTGAATCAGATCACTGCGTAGTCTTCTTTGTTCAAGACTGAATAGATTCAATTCTTTTAGCCTGTCTGCATATGACATGCCTTTTAAACCCAGAATAATTCTGGTTGCTCTTCTTTGCACTCTTTCTAGAGCAGCAATATTAAAAGCAAACATAAATCACTGAAGCCAGAAAAGCATTGGCGAAGTGCTCATTAATAATTCTGAACTGGGCGTGGTTAAATAGCACAACAAGACTAAAATGTAAAATATGTGTTTTTCTACATGTTTTAAATTATTATTAGTATACTGGACAATAAAAAAGGCAGAGGGTACGAGGGAGACCACACTTTTTTACACTGCAATGAATATATAGGTAGGTCTGTTAAGATTGCTGCAGTGTAAAAACATAACCCCATGTTTCCCTGGTGTTGTGGGTTTATCTAAACACATTTTTTTGCAATGAATTTACAATTTAGGTTATTGCTAAAAATAAAAAGCAATAATCTATGCACTTAACAGTACCCGGTGTTTTTTGCTGCTAAATTGATTTGTTGGTAAGGACGTTTGTTGAAGACACTGGCTTGTTCCTCCTGTGCATTTGAGATGTTTTGCCATAAAAACATGTAATTTAAGAAGCCTTCTCTATTTGGTAACACTTTCCATGACGTTCCTCTAACTTTACTGTAATTTGGATACATGTGTGAATACATAGGGAATACATTGCATAGGCACAACAGCATGTGAACATATAGTGGAATTACTAGAGCCAGAAGTAACAGTTAGTTGTTCTGTTTTTGTTGTAATAAGGGATGTTGTTTCATTGCAATGATATGATTCTATGTGTAACTACTATATTTCTGTAGTGGAATTGCAGCGTGGCTATGTGTATACCATTCCATACAGGTCCTATATAGTCTGCATTTGGTCAAGTCCACTTTGAGACCCTGAACCCGATGATATTTATTTTGCCGTCATCTTCGTTTACATTTAAGTCTCAAAAGCCAACATGTGCATGTGCAACACACTGGGTCACAGTCACAACATTTACTATTTATATCAAATTAAACATGCTACAGAACCTGGAAAAAAAACAGGTGGACAAAGGAGATATGTATTGGAAGCTTTTTAACATGGACTCTTCTTAACATGGATTCTAAAAGGTAGTAGATGCAAATATGGCTTATGATGTGTTGCTGGACATATCTTAAAATAGTGAGCTTAGCACAAACAAAAGGGTCTGTAGTGACTGTGGATAAATATAATAGCTTCTCTCCTTCCAAAAACAGAAGAGGTTAATAGTGTGTGCATTGATTCTACCTTTGATACATCAAAATATAAAAACATTTCCATCATGGCCCATCCTACCAATGACTTATACCACTGTAGCTTCCCTTGTGTTACTGTATAGCCTTAGTGGAGAGCCACTACATTGCATTGTACCATCACTGATCTTCTACCCAAGATTGTTGTGTGTGAGATGTTGCCCAAGCATTCCTCTTTGAATTACATGAAGTGGGAGGTTCTGCCCCACCACCACCACCTTGTTACCAGTGAACCCCCTGTTGATTGGTCTCTGCAGGAGCATCTTTGTAGTCAACGTTCTGGATGTGAAGATGCAGGAGCTTTCTTGCACTCTAACTGTGTGTAGTGTTTCTGCCACATGCAATAGCTTTATGAAACACCCTGCAGGGAAAGAGATTACATTGGTCTTACAGTTCAGAGCGCTGTGAGGTCAAACCTTTATAAAATACATGTTAAGCACTCTGCAAATGTCTGTAATGAATTTCCAATGGGAGAACAAGTATTACTTCTTTTAATTTCCAAATTGTTTTATGCTAACAGATAACCATGAGTCATGTTTGACCCCCAG
Organism: Acipenser oxyrinchus oxyrinchus; assembly: GCA_030684275.1. Lineage (NCBI taxonomy): Eukaryota > Metazoa > Chordata > Actinopteri > Acipenseriformes > Acipenseridae > Acipenser > Acipenser oxyrinchus. The sequence continues at coordinate 11,864,786 of CM060276.1, forward strand.
GCTTGGAAGTTGCTGAAGGCAGTATTTGTTCTCTACAAAACTGAAGAAATATCAGCAGGAGCTAAATCCAGTAACTTCAAGAGCCTGAATGATTAATTATCAGAAAAACATATGAGAAACCAAGTCAAGTAGACACATGTTTTGGCTAATGCTACATACCTGTCATGTGTCTTCAAGACTTAATACGTTTTACCTCAAGAACTAAATGCCCTTTGGAGTAGATTTATAAACTCAGAAAGAAAATCTACAAGAACTTTGTAAAACAGTCACTCACCAATTGTACAGTATTCTTAAAATGACTTATGACAGTTCCATGACCGCTTGCCAAATCTTCTTGTATTTAGTATGCAGTGTGAATCTACCTTAGTACAATATCCAAACAGGCCTGTTCATTCCAAGGCTTAGCAAAGGTCAGTAGCATTAAGGAGAGGACGAGAGGTAAACCTGAAGTGTATGTAATAATTAGGAGGATATACACTACAAGTGTTTGACTTGTCTGTAACACCATGTGACAGAGAAAGAATGAATCTTGGTTATAAATCTCCCTCCCAACCTGTGAGGGCGCTGTGTAAAGGGAACAGTGTGCCCCTGACTAGATGGTTTGACAGTTCATTCCAGGGTCAGTTGGAAATCAGTCATCCAGGAAGGGGGCGGAGCCACAATACCAGAAGTCATCGCCTTAATGTGGTAGGCGATGTGTCAGTCACGGATTGGAGGATACGTGATTGGACTCTCCACCGAAGGGGGTGTGACTGAGGGTATTTCAAGGGATGTGGCCAAGCAATTTGTTCCTTTGTTATGGTTGCAAACGGAGCACTGAGAAATCATAAAACGACTGTGAGTGTTTGTATTTGTTTTGTGTTATTCACTGTTTGATTTCTGTTAAGCCAGCATTCAACCCGAAGTTGCTGATTTAATAATTGATACAGTATAAACTTTAGTTGAAAATGTTATCCAGTTACAATGCCTTGGAAAAAAAAGCAGGAACAAAACTGTGTTACTGTTAGTCTCTGAATAAAAATAAGCATTGTGTAAAATAAGTTTAATTTATTATCTGTACCACTCTGTTATGGCTGTTGCAGCAGGTCAAATTTCTATGTATTAATTCCTTATTTTCCACAACTTATACAAATATTAATTTTGTGACCTGGATTTTCACAGTATGGCAATATCAAGAATGGTCCCCTTGTACAGTTAATTTTCAAATTGTCCTTGTCAAACAGTAGATAACAAGAACTCCCTATTCCTGTACCAGTAATTTACAGCAATAAATTGCTGGCAGAGTGTTTTCCTTTCCAAGTGATCAAGTTGTTCTTGATGAATGTGACAAACAGCTACATTGTTCAGGCAACGTAATTTCACAGAATTACGAAGCCAGGTCTTTAGCCTTCTAAGAGCACTGAAGCTGCTCTCAGCTTCAGCAGAGGACGCAGGGACAACTAACAGTAACCTCACAAGGGCCTCAACCTGATCAAAAAGGCCACAGACCTCAGGCAGCATGTCCCTCAAGATTTTTGCAGCTTCAGTGCTGGTATTGTAGGTGTATTTTGAGGTGAACATGGCTAACTGCACATGTAATGACTTCCTGGTCAACTCTGGGTATTGGTCCACAACATTGTCAGTCTCTCCAGTGAGCAGAACTTTCTCCAATTTTTCTACAGTCTACAGGCCTCTCTGTCGAAACGCTCTCTGAACTGCACATCTACAGTGTCTAGCAGCTTGTAGTACTCAGCTCTGTAGAGCTCCAAAGGAGATGTTGGTGCATGTGCAACGGCCTCACCAGTAAAGCGCTTGGGTGGTTTTCTCATGTGTGGCATTTGAATTGGCTGGATATTCAAGGAGTTGTGTAATCCTGTTGCTTTATTGTATGAGTATTGGCCTGACATATTTGCAGCACCATCGTATGTTTGCCCATGAGGACCAGAAAGGTGTAGATTGAGGCACAGTAAGACATCAGTGGCAACCTTGGATTTCTCCTGTTGTTGAAGACATTTCATAGAGACCTACAAATTCTTCATGTGGCATCAGATCCTGATCCACATAGCGGAGGCAGATTGACTCTTGTTCAGTGCCAGTTCCATCAATGATCACTGAATATTACAGCAGTGTCAGAGGACTGATTTGCTTTGCAATATCTCTCACAATGGAGTTGCCCATTAAACTCAGGATCTCATTTTGAGTTTTAGGACTGGTATAATCCTGATTATGTGTCAACCACATACAAAGTTTGGGATCATACTGTGACCTCAACTTCAGCAGCTGGCTTAGACTCCCCTTCTTTTCCTCATGACCTCTAAAAGCCAACCCTTGCTGTGCCAAGAACTGCACTGTGCTTACACTCTTCAACAGGCAAGATCTTGCCTCCTGTTGCTGTGACGCTGAAGCACTAGAGAGCTGAGTGTCTACTGGTCTTGCCTCCTGAACATGAGTTGTCACCGCTACCTTATGTGATTGACAATCAGCATGCTTTGCAAACCTCTCTAGGGCTTTTTTTCCAATTTCTAAATCCTGAGGATACAAACGCAGGGTCTGCATTTTTGGCGAGCGGTGACTTTTTGCCTCTGAAAGCTTTTGTGCAATAAAAGCATAACACCCCTTTCAAACAAGGGCTGTAGTGGAGCCATGAAAAATCTTTGAACCATTTCTCCTGAAAATGGAAAGCCCTATTTGTCAACTTTTGGTCTATAAAGAACCTTGGGTGTGGCTGATGTGGGGTATTTCCAAGGTCATTGCTTTCCAACCCTCCTAACTCTGTGGCTTCATCCTCAAATGCCTCTGTGCTGGGCAGATGTTGATGTTCAGCTGATAATTCTTTCTCCTCATCATAGCCTCCCTGCCTGTACATTCTCCATCGCTCTCTTTCTCTGTGGCATTGCTGCTCATACCTGCCTGCTGCTGCACCTCCTCCTACAATAAAGATTACAGCAAAAACACCAAACTCAGGTACCATAGTAACCCCCTTAACACCTCTTTCTAAATCACCTTAGAAATAGGGCTTCTTACTTTACAGATAGGTGTGTAAAATGGAATGAAATAATAGTAGTAATAATAATATAATTAATAATAAGAAGAGGAAGAATACAGTTCCAGTGAGACACTTCTTTAAAATAGTTTAACAGACTGTTTGAAATTAAGATATTGCTATCTAGGTTAAATAATGTTTTCTCATGAAAGATGTGGACACATTGTAAAATAAGAACTGGTATAGAAAGAAAGTTTTATTATGTCCTAACCACAATTATCTAGTACGTTTAATACTTTTAAAAGGGATGGTAATGGTCTGATATTTATGGCTGTGATTACATGTTTATCTTATCAAAAACAATGCAATCAACACTTACACTGCTCTGCTTTGCTTGGGGAAAAAAAGCCTTATGTCAGTATTTTTTCCTCTTTGCTGGTTTTGACATTGTTGGTAATTTCTGTAAACCAAAAATACACATTTCATTCAAAAATCAAATAAATAAAGGGTCCTTTTGGGGGATATCAGGGATATTAATGTACTACCAGTTCTTTCACAAAACAGCTCGCAAAACCAGTTCCTAACTCAACAACATAAAAAACAAACACCTGCTGTTACTTTAACTCTTACATTAGCATCATGAAGATTTACAACATCTGTGAGTTTTCCAATCCGTTTTTAAAAATGTCCTTAATTCGTTGTTTTACACTAATAGTACAGACAACCACTTTGTACAATTAGATCCTCTTGTCCACATAGATGTTATGTAAGATTTACAGCAGTGAAATCATGGGCATAATTTATCTGACTTTACCGGTATTTCATTTAGCTCGCTAGATGGACGATTCTTCCTTCTCCTTCCTTAGCTGCCAGTGTCCAGCTGCCTGTCTGTGTTTCAAACACTCCAAGCAAGCTGCGCCAAGACTGAGGCAGCTGCAATGTTATGTGGGTCTCCGCATGGCCCTAGTGCAGACTGCGCTTGTGACAACTGGTTCTATGTGAAAATAATTGAGAGGAAAATAGTTATGCCAAAAAATAACATATCACCGTCTTTCAAAAAGTGTGTGTGTGTGTGGGGGGGAGTTGATTTGCCACACTTCAAAAAGTGGGGGAGGACTTGTCCCCCCCATCCCCCCCCCCGGTAAATTACGTCTATGGTTTGTACTAATTATTATATTTCGGGACTGAAACCCTGTTTGGACTGTTTCTGTTGTGCACTGCATCACCTCTGCACCTGCGCACTACAAACCACTTTGCCACACACCACAAGAGGCCTTTTGATTTCTTTTTATCTTTCCAAACTAGTACCTAGTAACACAAATCCCATGTTATTAATACATGTCCAGAAAAACTTTAACTCCCAGGAAACAAACCTCTGGTCTTTCTTATCACTGATCTGATAAACATTTATAATGCAGAACGGTCAGAGACTTTTTAAGCACTATGTGAACTGCCAGTAATGCTTCGTATTCTCTTGTGTAATTGAGGACAGTTTTGAAATAGGCTTTGTCAAGCTTAAATAATGATAAGAAAAAAGAGACATCAACAGAACACAGCAAAATGACTGCTGAGACCACGATGGAAACAATCAATATGTTCTCAATTGTAAATTTCATCTACAAGAGAAGTCAATCCTAGTTTCACTGAATCACTACAAATTAATTTTACATTAATATATATATATATATATATATATATATATATATATATATATATATATATATATATATATATATATATATATAGACATGACTCATAGCATTTTTATTCATGGAAAGATGGAAAAGTGTCATTTAAAATTCATAGAATGGAAATATGTTTATACCCTAATTTCCTTTGCCCACTCTCTTAAAGTTTAATTTTTTTTTAAAGCCCCCCCCCCCGAAACGTAAATGAAATACAAAGTTGCACTTTGTTTTAATAATCTGCACAAGGTTATTACAGGGTTGATTGGGTCAGCAATCATACTTCAACTTATTTCCCTATGCCATGCCATGTATGGAAATGTTATTAGATCTCACAGCTGGACGGATTCTACTGTATCATTTCTGTAGTTAGTCATCCGTGCAAGAGACATTCAACCTTTTAGAAATGAGGATAATAAAAGTGTATGACGATCTGTTCCTTTTTATTTAACAGCATGTTGTGATGACCAGCCGGGCAGGTACAGGGCACAGTGGAGGATGATACAACCATTGCATAGAATTACAACAACTGGAGGTTCCTTCAGTGAGCATCAATATAAGGGCTTTCTAGGATGGCACCTTCACATAATAAAGGGAGGCATCATTGATATTGAAAACGGTCTCTAGTGATCAATGCATAATCTGCAGTGCAAAGCCTTATATTACTCGACTCGGCAGAGAGAATCGTACAAATTGTATGTCTGTGGGCACTAAACCAGCATAAAGAAAGAATGCTCTTATAAGTCTCTGTTTTACCTTCAAATAAGGCGATACAGAAAAAGACAGTTATTTAGTTTTCGCAATGTTTCTTATGGCAAAATAAATACTGTATGTGCCAATAATTCTGCAAAGTCTTGCTAGATTATTGTCCAGTGGCCCCCTAACTTTCTGTAAACTACCATTTTTGAGTAAAAATAAATACAATACAGATATAGAATCCTTAAAATGTTCCTAGGAATACAAGTTACTATCACCATAAAGATACAAAAACACAAATATTAGTGGCTAAACTAATACTTTGTAATTTAGGCTGAAGCCTATAATGGTGAATACAGCAGTTTAAATTACATACTCATCGGGACAGTCTGATCATTAAAATATCTAATTACCATATGCCATCTCCTTGTTGAGTTATAGAGGAAAAAAAACATATATACATTGTAATTCTTCAAAATAAAAACGTTTGCTGTCTACAAATGAGTGGAACGGTAGTTGTTCCTCGCACCAAGTTATCAGCGAGAACAGCCAGAGACTCTCTATACAGCAAGGACAGTGCACATGTTTCCAGGGTATGGGGCAGCAAAAGTTAATCTGCACCATTTCACTTCTAATTTGTAGTTCCCAACATTCTTAGGTGAAATGTAGAAAAAAAAGTCAATACCTGTCATACCTGTCATACACTAAGAGAAATAAGAAATGCCGATTTTTGCAGACCCCAGGCACTTTTATCCATGCATATGTATATCACAGGACATCCGAGTTTAATGACAATTAACTTGTTTTGTCAACATGGAAATATACTATGGAACACATTTATTTTGATGTCTGTATCATTTATATTAAATTTATTGATATTTTAAAATTCACTAGTCACACGGATCGCATCACCATCTATATCATCTGAAACAAAAACACATTGTAAATGTGAAAAAACGCCAAGTTATCAAAAGTGCCCAGCCATTTAAAGTGGAGATATCAAAAACGCAAGCTAAGTTAGAAGAAACAATTGGGCAACCTTGGCCAGCACCAAGCAAATAGGCACAACTGTAAAAGCAGTGGGGGTCAAGGTTGCCCCAATTGTTTCTACTAACTTGGCTTGTGATTTTCAGGCACAATAAAATCAGATCGAACTTGCATGAAAGACACAAGCCAAGTTACCTTGCATTTTAAAAGCAACACTTGGGGGTAGATGTACTAAAGTGTTGCGCCTCTTGCAATAGCCACAAGAAAGTTGCAAATGAGATGAAGTCTAGGGTGAAATGTACTAAACATGCGCAATGCGGTTACCAACTTTTTAGGGAATGCTTTCTGGCAGCAGTTTTTCTTTGTGGTTCAACCTTAGATGCATATGTAATTATGGCTTTCCTGCATAAATTTGCCAAAAGGGGGTGGAGGTAGTGCAAATGAGGGTTCACATATATTATAATGAGATGTACTAAAGCTGGCAACAATTGCGATACTTACAATTGCATAAATTTGTTAAGAACTTTTGAAAGCACATTTTAAACAGTTGCTGGCATTTCCCAGTCTGCTTTTTATTGTGCGTTGCCAGTTGTGCTTAATGCATTTTTGAGGCAAACACCTGATTTACACTCAAGTCAGGGTGTACTCACAAGAATTGAAAACAAATTCCTATGACATTTCTGGTTTTCCCAACGTGTTGGGAGCAATAGACTGCACACATGTGCCACTAACCCCTCCAGCTCATTCTGAGCATCTGTATACGACTATGATCAATTGTGTGTTAATTGTCTAGGCTACTAAGTAGGCCAAGTAAAAAATAATAATAAATAATAAATAAAATTAAAAAACCCTAAAATCATATAGCTTCAATTTAAAATAATCTTTTACCACATTGTACAACAAACATGATTTATTTTGTGTTACCAGTAGGCTAAAGTAAAAAGTGCGCTATGTATTCATTTGATTTTACTACTGTACTGTATACTGTATAGGCCTACTGTACAGATTTATATTTTTACATAATGTAATGTGTAGCCTACCCAAAACACATCAGTGTTATTTCAGCGCAATGATTTATATTTAAAATGCATCGAGAACTGTAAATGTATGTGTGTGCAATTTTATAGTATTGTTTTTAAACCTGACACCTCCTTATGTTGGACAAACATGTCCAGTTTAGCGAGGGGCTACTGTATGATTATGAAAAGCTTTTTGGGGGTGAAGGTGGGGGCCCTACTATAGAATCTGATGGGATTAAACTGCCTTTCATTTTTTATATATTTAATAGTATTAAATTGGTAAAATGAAGCCGGAACAGAATGCATTGTACAGATGACGTTTAAATTAAACAAAAACAATGTTATTTTGATTCTTTCATCCTTGCATGCATAGATGTTATCCTTCGGGCACCCTCTGCTGCAGCAAACCACAACTCAACTCCCGCTATTTATTTGAACAATGTCTTGCAACACTCGCAATGTATGCTAGAGATCTCACTAAGAAGACGCAACAGATATTTAAATGAGTATATTGCGGCTCTTTTCAAAATGTATACTTTGCAAATTGTTGCAATGAAAATGAAAATTGTGGTATGGTTGCGGTGCAACTGGCCCATCTTAGTGGTATCTACCCCTTGGTATCATAGACAATACATGCCAAAAACACACTGTAGACGAAAAGCAGGCAGAAGATAGTGCCTGCATTAGTCTATATAAAGCATACTTTATGTATGTATTTATTTATTTTTGTAATATTTTGCTTTGACATCCTTAACCCTTTATGTTCAGAATTTCGGTACATCTGTTATGTTTTGGGACATATTGACCCGATGCAATTTCAAACTAATTTAAACAGCCTTAAATTGATGAAATGCTTTTATTTGCAAAGGCTTTACTCTTGTATACTCTTTTAGTCTTTTAGTTGTGATAAAACTTCTTTGACTGCCAACCTGGGAGCGCCTCATTTTACAGTGTCTTTACCAGTGAGATGCTGTTGCAATACTGACAGAGAAAGTTAGGCTCTGCCTTGTAGATATATATTGTTTGTATTGTTTTGTTTATAAATATCTCCAGACAGGTGCAGCCATTTCCAGAAATAATAATGCAAATATAAAATATAAGAAGTTTGTTTTTTTCCGGCACACAGATCTACATAGATAAAAGCCATGGGTCACAGTGGCCCGAAACATCTTATTTGTATACATGACCTGTTCTAAAAAAAATAAACATCTCAAAGGTTCTGTTTTCTGTGTATAAGTTCATGACCCCAACTTAGGAAAAGTCATAAAATATTATACAGAAAATGAAAAGAAAAATAGCATTTAAGCTAATTGGAAACTACTGTTGGGTCAAATAGACCCAAAACATAACAGGAGGGTTAATTTATCTTGGCTGTGGTCCCACAGTAAGTTCCAGGTAATACCCTATACCCTTTAATATTCATAGTTTAGAAACTTAATGACAAACATTTTGACTAGAGGTCTTTCTCAATGTCTCTGAAAGCTTAAATTTATTACGTTTCTTTTGGTATTTCTAAATTCAGCACTATTGAGTGTCTAAGAGTTTTGGATAATATGATTACAGCAGGACATATTTGAATACTAAGTAAATTCAATGACAAAACTAAAGTGTACCCTTTTTTAATTTGTACTATTTTGATGCCAACACTACATCCCTAAAAAAAATCAGACATGATTTATATTGATCCAAGCTAATGCAAATGTTGGGATAAATGACACGGAACACAAATACAAAACAAATATGCACTGTTATAATAACGATAATGAAATACTATACACTCTCTGTTACCATATATGAAAAGTAAGTAGTACAGCCAGTAGTTCTCGTTTAAACTCCCTGCTGCCCTAGACCTTTACCGCACTCTCCTCTCCTCCTTCTCCTCTACTCTCTCCTCTGCTAAATGTACTTATTTCCAATCTGTAATCCAAGCCTCCACTAACAACCCACGTAAACTATTCTCTACCTTCTCCTCCCTCCTAAACCCTCCCCCCCTCCTCCTCCCTTCTCTATCTCCCCTGATGACTTTGCCTCCTTCTTCTCTTCTAAAATCTCAGATATCCATAAACTCTTTAACACCTCTCCCTCCCCCACCTCCTCCTGCTCCAACCCCTACACCCACTGCATCCCCTACTAACTCACCCTCCTTCTCCACCTTCTCGCCCCTCTCAGACTCTGACCTCCCCTCCCTGCTCCAGGGTCACAAACCCACCACGTGTGCCCTGGACCCCCTCCCCACTCACCTCTTTCAAGCTGCTGCTCCTGCTCTACTTCCCTTCATCTCCTCCCTTCTCAACACCTCTCTACTTTCTGGTCTCTTTCCCTCTGCCTTCATAAAAGCCTCTATCACTCCCATCCTCAAAAAACCTACCCTCGACCCCACCTCCCTCCAGAGCTACAGTCCTGTCTCCCTCCTACCCTTCCTCTCCAAAACCCTTGAGCAGACTGTACACGCCAGCTCTCTGCTTTCCTGTCCAACCACTCTCTGCTCGACCCTCTCCAATCTGGCTTCCGCTCTGCTAACTCCACTGAAACCGCCCTCCTGTCTGTCACCAACTCACTTAAGTCTGCCCGAGCTGCCTCTCTCTCCTCTGTCCTAATTCTCCTCGACCTCTCTGCTGCCTTTGACACTGTTGATCACTCTATTCTACTGTCCTCTCTCGCTGACCTGGGAGTCTCTGGCACTGCTCTGGCCTGGTTCTCCTCCTACCTTTCCAACCGCACTTACCAGGTAACCTGGCGTGGAGCAACCTCCACACCTCACCCTCTCTTAACAGGAGTCCCCAAGGGTCAGTCTTGGGTCCTCTCCTGTTCTCTCTCTACACCCGCTCCCTGGGCCCCTCATCGCATCCTATGGTTTCTCATACCATTTCTATGCTGATGATGCTCAGATTTTCCTCTCCTTCCCCTCCTCTGACTCCACCATCTCCTCCCGTATCTCTACCTGTCTGTCTGCTATTTCCTCCTGGATGCACTCGCATCACCTCAAAATTAACCTCTCTAAATCTGCCCTCCTTTTCTTTCTCTCCTCCTCCCCCTCCTCTGATCTCTCTTTTCTCTGTTCCTCTGGAATCTACCACACTCTCTCCCTCTTCCTCCGCTAAGAACCTCGGAGTCACCCTGGACCCCTGCCTGTCTTATTCCCAGCACATCTCCACTCTGGCACGCACTTGCCGATTCTTCCTGAGCAACATCCGAAGAATCCGACCCTTCCTCACCAACTACGCCACCCAGCTCCTGGTCCAGGCCTTGGTACTCTCCCGCCTAGACTACTGCAACTCCCTCCTGCGGCCGCCACCCGTCCGCTCCAGCTCATCCAGAACTCTGCTGCCCGCCTGGTGTTCTCTCTGCCTCGCTTCTCCCACGCAACTCCACTACTCCGCTCACTCCACTGGCTACCGATCACCGCTCGCATCCAGTTCAAGACTCTTGTACTAGCCTACAGATGCCTTGACCAGACTGCCCCAGCTACCTCCAGACCCTCATCTCTCCCTACACCCCCACTCGACCTCTCCGCTCCGCCTGCACTAGAAGACTGGCTCTACCTCCTCTACGCTCCCCTGCCTCCAGAGCCCGCTCCTTCTCCACCCTCGCTCCGCAGTGGTGGAATGACCTACCTACAGATGTCAGGACCGCCCAGTCCCTGACCACATTCCGCGCCTCCTTAAGACTCACCTCTTCAGACAGCACCTGTAGAACTCCTCTGTTTCCCCTGGGACACTTTCACCCTTCCTTAAATTTGCTTTACTTACTCTTACCTGCCCCTATTTTACTGCATTTAATCCTGTACTTCAGAGTACTGTAATCTGCCATATGTTTAAACTGTAGTATTTGGTATTTAATCATATCTTGATGTAACTGTCACTTATCTGCTGTATTGAATTGTATTTTGTCACACTTGTACTTGCTTGAACTTGTCATTGTATTTATCTTGCTCTTATTGTATTACCTGTACTGTAACACTTGAAATGTATTTGCTTACAATTGTAAGTCGCCCTGGATAAGGGCGTCTGCTAAGAAATAAATAATAATAATAATAATAATAATAAATATCCAGGACATGCTGCTTGGTCTCTGGTATTTGTATTCATGCACAGATCAAATGGAAATGTGTAATACAGTTGTCAGTGTCAGTATAAAAGCCATGTATTAATTTTACTTTCTTATTGTACACACCATTGTGAAGACAAAGAGAGCTTGCTTATTAACAGGAAGTATTGCTGTGCCCCTTGCATACAGAAGGCGTTAATCCCTATACTATCTGAATGTTATTACTCATTAAAATTCAATGACAAATGTTTTGACTAGAAGTCTTTTTCAATGTCTTCCATAAGTAGGAATAAATTGGTGTGGTGCTAGGACTAAATCCTTTAACACAGAGTTATTTATGTTTGGTGAATTTAAATTTGTTTTCTGCTATACCCTTACCATAATACCTAAATAATGCATGATCAGCATACGTTAGTTAAAACCATTCACTGTTCACAATTGCGTTTTCAAAGCACTCGTGCCTTAATTAAACTGAACACAACCCATTTTAAGTGTCATTATTTTTAAATGTATTCTCATCTCACGAGTTTCTATATTGTGATCATGTATGTAGGTAAAAATATGGGTAACACTTTAAATAACACTTTATATGGGCAGCAGTGTGGAGTTGTGGTTAGGGCTCTGGACTTTTGACCGGAGGGTCGTGGGTACAATCCCAGGTGGGGGACACTGCTGCTGTACCCTTGAGCAAGGTACTTTACCTAGATTGCTCCAGTAAAAACCCAACTGTATAACTGGATATTTATAAATGTTTTATAAATATATACTATATGTTAATAACTATGTTATAGAGTGTTAATAAAGCATTATAGATGGTTTATAACCATGCACTAGCCATAGATGCAATTACAGTTTTTAGCCACCTATTGTACTTTGGGATGTTTAAACGTAATTCTGCCTATGGCTATTGTATGGTTATAAACCATCTACAATGCTTTATTAACATTCTATAACATAGTTATTAAGCATATATTATATATTTATAAACCATTAATAAGCAGCACCTTAATCTAAAGTGTTACCAAAATGGGTATGTATTTTTTCTTCAACAGAAACACTCAAACAATTTCTTCCAAGATAATATTTTATTTTGTAGAGTTTGTTTCATGATAGAACTACAGTGCACACTCACACCGGGTACAGCTTCAAGCAAAAGCACAAATACACAGCCTCTTTATTCAGAATACACCCCTGCGTTTCCTGCAACAGAACTATACAACTCGTTCCATATATGGAGTTGTTGTTTTTTGCAAACATCATCTTACTGCAGCTTTTTCTTATATGTATGCAAGGCCATCCTTATCCATATTAACACACTGTGCCTGCATGTCTGGATCAGGGTCAACACCAAGAACATTTAGTGACATCAGCTAAGCACAATTTGTGTCAGCATTTTTACCTTTTTCTACAATGTAAGACAACTCCTTTGTCTTCATTCAAATCAGCCCCCTTGCAGCCGCCACCCGTTGGTTTTCTTTACAATGTCATTGTCATTCATGCTTTGTGCAGCTTCCTAATGGGGATGTAATTACTTGAATAGAGTGTAGCCCTGACACTGTGTCAAGTGTTAGTAGACAGCTGTCATAAAAATTGATTAGGCTTTTCCTTTGTTTAATATTTAAAATGTAGTGTTCATGTGGTGAGGGGCAGTGGCACTGGCTGCAGTCAAGCACTTTGGTTTTAGGAAATGTGACAGCTTCTCTCACTGTACAAGCTCGCAAACCTTAATTTTGACCTCGCTGCCATTCAATCCTGTGCCTGTCCCAAGCAGAGACTAACAACAGGGTTGATACACATGTAACCTGAGCCGGATTGCAAAAGTGTTAAGATGCTTGTGAATTAGTCACATAGCCAGCCATTCTACTGGAGCAAGGAACTTCAATCATTAATGCAAGAAATCTTCCTTGCAAAAGATTGCAATAATAAGGATATTATTAATACAGTTCTTGTTTTCTTCCTGTGCTCAACAAGTGTCTTTCTTCAGGCCCACACTAAACATATGTTACTGTTGTGTTCCTTGCTGGTTTGCAATATGTTCAATAAAGACTTTTCTAATTGTCCACATGCTGTAACTGCTATTTGTTTAAAGAAACTTGTTTGGGCAAATCTCTTATGTCACAGAGAATACACAAGCACACAGAGAGGGTCAGGTCACATTTGTATCATAAAGTGGTTATTTCCTTGTACCTTAAATGAAGAATTTGTCTGACACATAAGTGTTTCTGCTCCTTGCCTTGCAATTGAGTGATTGTAATTCATTTCACCACTGGGCATGCTAAAGCTAATGAAATTAGCTCAGTTATGTTCTCTTGACTGATGACTGTTAAGTAACTACACAGATGCTGCCTGCACACTTGTGAATAACAGGGACTGAAAAACTGGGATGATTAATTCTTTCTTCAATCTTTTATATAAAAGTCCAAACTATCATGATAAATATATGATAATTCCTTTTTAATCCTCTCTTTTAACTTACTGTTGTTGCAAGCAAATAGACTCGATTTCATTTGATACAAATGCTGACTATATTATTAGACACAACATTTTGTTTTACTAGTTTCTTTTGTGTTTCTTACTCGTGAGTGTTTCATAGTTTTACCAAAAAAGAACTTAAATAATTCACTAAACATAAGGATTCCACAACAACATCTAATGGAATAGCGTATGATGGATAGTCCTTTTGGAAATAAATAAATAAATAAATAAATAAATATATAAACACTTTACTAGACAATCAAACATACTTTTTCCTTTCACTTCGATACGTCACCTTTTTATTGCTTCCACCCAAATTCTCCAGAACATCCATGCTTCAGAATTGTATCGTAATCATAATCCTAAAATAATTATCAGACTGCAAAATTGCTATTCTGTCTCTCAGTGGGACACATTAAATGATATTCTCTATACAACAGAAGATATTCAAAGCAGGGCTGCTCCTACAGCACCAGGCTAATTGACAAGCTGTGTAAAACAGGTGTATTGGTTGGGTGAAAATGTATTGCATTTAGCATTAAGCACTTTATTACATTTTACCTTCAGTAGCTTATTAAAGTTAGCTGCACAGTTTACCCATACTGATATTACTTTTTAGGTAAGTATTTTATTTTGTTTAATTTTCAGATATTATATATATTCAGATATTATAAGGTCTCCCATTCTCATGACTAATACACTATTAGTAGCAGGGATGAAAATAAGACTCCCATTGCATAGCAGTTTGATCCATTCCTGGTTTTACTGTGGGTTTAATTAGACGCACCTGAGCTTCTTACCTCTACACTGGGGCTAATGAAACACATATTAAAACCTGGAATGGGTGAAATTGCAATGCAATAGGAGTCTTATTTCCATCCCTGATTAGTAGTATTAGAAAACGATTCAGTACCATCAGCCAATCAGCTTCTAGCTCTAGCAGACTTCTTTCTATCAGATGGTAGATGCCCACTGGAATATCACTGCATCAACTGTGAATCAAACTTAACATCAATCTGTGCAAGTGTCGGCTTTATCATTTGGACAGCAAATACTAATTGAAGACACAATTGGTCCAAATTTACTTTATTATCCACCAAAACTGGCCAATCAATACTTTGTACCGATGAAAGAAAACAGTCCTGTACCCAGAACTGACGAATCAGCCAATCACAAGCTCGACTGGAGCTCAGCATCTTTCAACAACAAACCAAGACACGGACAATTCAGGAATATTGCTCCATTCAAAAATAATTGGCACTGTCCACATAAACTACAAGCAACTCTAACAAGAAAAACTTTATTTTTTCTCTAATTATGTTTGTGACGCTTTATGAACATTTTCTGGACTATTTTCCTGAAGCGTTTCTCAGTGGAAGGGTACCCAATGAATCTAGGCTTTAAATAGTTTTTTTTAAAGAAAATAATGAGAAAACGTGTTTTCTAATGGTGCTGGTACTCTCTCGATGCAGGCTGTCCCGTGTGGTAGTTGACCTTGACTTTTTTTAGCGCCCTCACCTTCGGCTCAGGACTCATAACTCCAGTCACGATCAACAGCCTTCATCGACGGGCACTGTAGTAACAGGAGCCGTTGCATTATTATTATGAGTATTAGCTGTGGTATTACTTTTAGATGCATTATTTTATATTCTTAGTTTTCATCCACTTTTGTGTACGTGACCCCTTATCAGAAACAAAAGAAGCAAAATGGGAAGCTCTGTAGTGATGCACAATCCAATTTCTAGAGTTTACTGTAAACAGAGGCTCATTAAGGATATGCATGCATGCTGCTGGTGTATTGTTTATAACTTCACTTTAAATTTGTTAAGTCTGTTAAAACTGATACTTCATATATACTGTAAGATAAAAGATAAGTGTGAACCATCACACCTATAGCTTCATTAACAACTCTGATAGTTTTTTTTTTTTAATGAAAGAATAAAAATAAGTTATACATCCTTGCTAAGATCTAATTGCAAAACAGAAGCTGTACAAAAGTAATTTACTGCGTTAGCCTTCCAGCTGTGTTTGTAATTTCACCAGACATGTGCACTCAGCATTTGCAAAATGTGTTATTGCTGCTGGAAGTCCAGATAAATTATCCCATTTAATATTTCCAGCTAAATCAGTTTCTGTGACCATTTCACTTAGTCTGCTAAATTCTCTCAGCTGGGTCCATAGCTCCAAGTCTGGCAGAGTGATTTCTTTTTAGATTGGCTTAAGTAACACCAGAACTGAACAAATCTATATTTATTGTGTTGGTCTTAAGAAGGGGAAGGTGAAGTCTGATCCCTCAGAACCAAGTGCACCTGGTACACCAGGGTGTAACCCTTAATCTGACCCCCATTAACCTGTAAGAAATACATCAGTTACAGAAATCACATAGAACTAGGTAGCCATTTCTTAATGCACTGGGAGTGCAAGGAAACCAATGTAAATGGTCACAGTCTGTTGTTTGAAACTGCCTTATTACAACAACAAAAAACCTATACTATTCATAAAAGCAAATGGGAGGATAACTGGCCTTGCCTTAAGTCATGGCTTCAATACATAATCACAAAGATAAAACTAATGACTTATTTAAAGATTGTTGTTAAAATATCGGCCTGTTGGTACTAATCAATAATTATGATTTAATTCATGCAATTTAATTTAATTGTGTTTGTAATTGCAATGTCTAATTTGCTAGAGGGAAACATAAACCTCTTGTTTAATACCAGGAGGCTATGCATGCATCAGTTTAAAATGAACAGATTCTTCAAGGCCAGCCTTAGTTAAGATTCAGGGTAGTGCAGGGTATGATCAATAGCTATGGCCTTGCATGGCAAGTGGAATTTCCAAGATTTGCTTTAAAAAATGAATGAGGCAAATGCATTCAGTGCGACGATACTGGAACTTATCATGAACTCAAGATATGCAATCTTAAGGTACCGCAAGGCAAAAGCACAATAATATCAGCATAAGGCTAGTATGCTGATACTGTACCACTGATATAGTGGGAATCCTTGTGATGTACACTGGTGAGTGCACCAGCTTGGGATAATAGCACAGTCAGTCCCGTAAGAGCTATAATCTTGAATTGTTATCTTTCCAACAGTGAGGGGGGTAATCTTCAGCAGACATAACTTCTGCCTTAATAAGGAATCTATGCAGTGTCCTGAGTGCTCATTTTGTCAGGCGGTTTCAGTTACTCTCATGTGAAAACCCATCAGGATGCTTAATGACCCTGCACACCAACTTGCGGTCAGCAGCCCACACCAACCCCATTTATTTGTATTTCTGTCACTGTTGCTTTCGTCTGCAGTGCATAAAGAGGAGTGGAACATGACAGCGGCAGTTTGAGGTGCTATATCAGTTTAAAAAGTCTAGCACAACAAAAACTCATTCCCTACTGCTTTATATCATCTCCTGTGCTTGAAAACTAAGGCAGGCCTCACAATGTAGTATTTTAAGAGTGAAAATAAATCTATACTTTGGGATTTAAAATTCTTTACTCCATGCACCAAATATAGTTACCAAACCAGAAATGATAAAACTCATACTTTCAATTTAGGGGCTTGTAAGTCTTTTTTCTGAGACTCTGCGCCAATGACAATTTGGAGTATTAACATGGGGATTTGTTACGTGAGTGGGTCGTCATGGAACAATACTTTGCAATGCATATCTTCCTGGCTACCAACACAAGCTGAATTTCATTTGTTTGTTTGTGGGTGCTTACCCTCATGCTTTTCTTTCTTTGTTGTTTTTGCATTTTTACCAATAACAGTTTAGCGTTTTCTTTTTTAAAGTGTTAGTATTATATGTGCTAAAAAAAAACCTATGGACTCTGCAATCGCTGGATAAAGCAACCTGTGGATACAAAATTACACCGCCAGCAGGAAAGGACTTAAAAGCGAAAGAGGATCCGCGTCAGCAAAGTGGTGAGACCATTCTTTTTTTTTTATTAATCTTCGCTGCTGGATTTGTTTACTTTGTTATTTTGTTTCATTTTGTTGCTGGATTTGTTTACTTTGGTACTTTGTTTCTTATATATATATACTGTATATATATATATATAGGAGAGAGAGAGATTTATATATATTTGTAGATATCATTTGTATATATTTTCTGACTCAATTACCTGTCTTCTCTTTTTATATCTGTCCTGTGTTTGTGTTTTTCATATCACACTATTTTGTACAGTTGTGTGTGTATATATTTCCACGCATTGGGTGCATTAGATGATAGTTTGTTTAGAACCGTGGATTCATGTCTTCCTTTTATGTCAGCTGGTTTGGTTAAGGCTTTCTTTAAAATTGTTCTTAATAATCTTTTTTTTTATAAGAGTAACTTAGATTGGCCTTAGTGTTTCAAACTAGACTGTTACACCAGTAGTTAATCCTGCGGAGCGGACGCTCTCCTGGGTTGTGGTCGTGTGTAGGGGTAGATGCCACTGGGGTTGGTGCTGGCTCCGTAGCTTCATCTGTCAAGTTGATACGAGTCTGCAACACAACATGAAACAAAATACAGCAAGCTTTTGCTCAGCGACCGTCTCTATGGCTATGGCCAAGCAGTAGCCTTGAGCTGTGGTGCAGACGCTTTCTGAGCTCAGCCCCCCCGGCCAATCAAGACCTCCCGATCAGCTCAGCGCCGGGTGAGCCTACCTGCTCAATTACTTCCTTAGCAACACGTCTCCTGTTGGGCGTCCCAGCTGCTCAATTACTTCCTTAGCAACGCGTCTCCTGTTGGCGTCCCAGCTGCTTCATTACTTCCTTAGCAAATCGTCTCCTGTTGGGTATCCCAGCTGCTTCATTACTTCCTTAGCAGCGTCTCCTGTTCGCATCCCAGCTGATTCCATAAAGATACACATGCACCCAAGAACCAGCGACAGGGTACTCCGTCACAGGAGTAAATAGCTTTGAGAGTCTGCTTGGCTACTTCTTCACCATCGGATGAGACAATTGAGACCCCCACTCTTTGTTTAAGTTAAGTTATGCCTTGCAAAATTAGATAACTCATTTTTGTAGTTTCATCACCTATCCTTTTATTCTCAGGTTTTAACCTTCAGTCTGTACATTTCAACACAGACATCTCATAGTTCAATCTTCCAGTGACCGTGGAGATGAGCCTCCAGGATCAATGGGTTTGTCCTCCTGACTGGTTTCTCATCTGCTCTGACATTATTTTCTCAAGCTGACAGCATTGCTACTCTGAGCTTAGCTAACCAGGACTTTACCAGCAATGCCTTCAACTCAACACTCCTCTCAGTAGTGCTCTGCTTCTTTTGAAGCTCTGCTCATCAGAGGCACAGATACTCAAAGTCTCATAACCAACTAAGGAGCTATACATTAATCATACTTATGACACCCATGACATGGATGATTCTGGACATTATTTGGAACTGTCTCAACAGCTTCTAGAATAGCACCCGGTCCTGGAGATAAAGTCCATTAGACACTTTGCAGCTGTCAAAATAACAAGGACATTATTGCAGGACAAATGTTGAACATTGTAATCAGTTTGCCTTCAGGGAAGGTGTTCCACAAGCTTAGGATCCCCACAGGCTGTATTCTTCGACTCATACTTTTGTCCATCAAGTACCTTGGGATCTCATGGTTATGTAATATTCTTGGGTTAAGATTGCATTTCTCTCTGGTAAGGGCAGCTCCTAAGCCATACTGTATTTCAAAGGTGAAGTGAATCCACTACAGAACGGTTTCATTTTGCTGAACTTTAGAACTCCTGTGGAGTACCTTATAAGGTGCGTTTTCATTGATTTTGAAGATATTGGTTTAGACCTTTTCTAGCCTCATTATTACGTGATTATTAAGTATGCAATACTAAACTTTGCAGCAAGATTGTTCTCACAGGAAACAATCATCCTATTGCTTAGATCATTTGTGAAGCAACCAATGTCTATAAAAAGCAGTTTCATAATGCAAAGCTATGGAGAAAATATATCAGGATAGTAAGAAATGAAAAATAATGAAAATGTAGATTATATAAAGTGGCCTTTTAAGCAGCCACAATTATTCATTACCATTATGACCAGTTAATTCAGTGATTATGTATTACTTTTCTGTTACAATATATTATTATTATGATTATCATTAATAAAATTCTGACTAGAATCAACCACATTGGACATGTTCTTTGAGAAGTAAACACTGGCTTTTGTTTGCTTAATGAATTCCCAAACAGTATTTTGTAAAGCAATGCATATCTCAGCTTCCCCTAACTGCATTTAAAGATGATTATAAACTCACCATTAAAACCCATTATCCTCCCACTATATAATTACAGTAGGCTATGATACTGTTGTTACAGTCATGATGTATTTCTGTTTTTAGTGTTGTCTGTTAACTGTTCAATCAACCATTACCACTAGAACCGCCACGGTAGTTATTTGGATGGTTTTCACTTTTAAAATTTAAATTACTCTGTGTGTGTTAAAGATACATGGTTGTCTGATCTTGATTTTTCCCAAATATATGTATTAAATATACTGACGGTGTCAAAGTCAGAATCGCAAAAATAAAAAAGTTATAAGCACTTCTACCTAGAACCGCCAAAAGTAGTCATTTTGACGGCTTGTTACAATGCATGCTTTTATTGTTAGTATAACCTACAATACACTATTTTTTATATGTATACAAGCCAGTTTGTTATCTCTACCTCCGTTGAGTTTACAGCTGTATGTATTTTAATAGAATATTTCTCTTGACGTCTAGATATGTGTTATCGAAATATTGTAATCCTATCAATTCCTTGGAGAACTGCCATCTGGCTGTCTATGTGAGCATATATAGACTGCTGTCTTATAATATTACAATGACAAGAATTGTTCGAAATTTGGAACGACTTCATTGAACGACTTCATTGAAAACAGCATTGCCTGTTTCAAGCTAAACATAAAACATTACATGGACAAGCAGCTGTTTCCGACAAAAGCATGGTGCCTCTGGACAAACAAACTTGTCAAATTTGGGATCAAGTTTTGGCTGGCAACGGACCTTACCCTTACCTGTGCAAAGATGAAACTTGCCCAGCTGGTCAGACTGGGTAACAATGTGTTAGGCTGATGTAACCATGCTTAGGAAAAGAGATCAATGTTACCATATATATATATATATATATATATATATATATATATATATATATATATATATATTTCACTGTAATTAGCAAAATAGTTGAAGAAAAAAAACAGCCTGGTTGCAGCAGTAAACAAAGAAGAAGAGCGTTTCCACCATCTGCACAAATCTTAGTACTCCGTGAAATCACCGGTGTCCAGTTGCTGTATTTTACAATGTACTGGACATGGCATCCATCAATTCCTTAGTTTTGTACAATTAATGCACTGGGGAAAATATTAGTAGGAGAGATTTCTTATGATGCTTGCCACGGAGCTTTGGCAGAAACATTTTGATCAGAAAACTGCAAAACAGCAGGGAAACGCAGCTCAACCTGGATACAGTGCACATCAAGTGACACACGTAACAGAAAACAATGCCAGGTAACTAAATGCAATAAAAATAAAACTCCTGATATCTGTGCCCAGTGTGCAAGAGCAGTATGTGGTAAATGCACACAAGTTGATAAGCATTAGAGCTGTGTGGATTGTGCTAATATAGGGGCTACTTTGAATGCGCATTCACGTTACACAATGGGAACTGAGTTATTTTCTTTTTTATGTTATTTTTTATAAATAATTTTTTCAATTTTACAATTGTGTATGTAAGTCTACATAAAACCAGTTTACAGCTGGTTACACAATATTATTATTTGTTTATTTAGCAGACGCCTTTATCCAAGGCGACTTACAGAGACTAGGGTGTGTGAACTATGCATCAGCGGTAGAGTCACTTACAATTACGTCTCACCTGAAAGACGGAGCACAAGGAGGTTAAGTGACTTGCTCAGGGTCACACAGTGAGTGAGTGGCTGACGTGGGATTTGAACCAGGGATCTCCTGGTTACAAGCCCTTTTCTTTAACCACTGGACCACACAGCCTCCTATTTTATTGTAGATTTTCATTTTTTCGTCATGCATTATATGTGCTAATTTAAAAAATAAAGCCTTTTATGTTTATTTTTCATTTAAATACCATATTTTTGGGAATTCAATGTTTAACGAGCTTTACCGATTAATATTGGAAAGTAGAAAGCCTAGTTATAAATGTTTCTGCCAACATTTTAAAATCTTTCACACCAGCACGTTCTGTGTTAAACTCTTGCTCCTTGCAATATAAATCTGCCTTACAGTATTCACATCAAGGCTACTCAGACAAAACTCCTTACAGTGTTCACATCAAGGCTACTCAGACAAACCTCCTTACAGGATTCACATCAAGGCTACTCAGACAGTTTAATAGCTAAGCAAGGTTCTGATTCTTTGGGAACATGCTTGATTAGTGTTTGAACATTTTGTATCTACAGAGGCACTTTTTTTATGCAGAAGAGGCTTTGATTAAAATGCGTATAAAAACACATATAATTATAAACTGTTTTGCTGTTTGTTTGTTTTTGTTTGTTTAATTACACAGTTGCTGATTTCCCACATGTAATTCTATAATGTATCTGGTACAACACTAAGTTAAAGAAATCTCTGTTTCCAGGATTTTCTTTTCAGATAGTCTTGTATGGTCTTGGTCCCGCCAAGGCTGACTCCTGACTCCTTTCAGGTCAGTAGCCAACCAGCTGCTTCCCCTAATTACTGACATGCTTTGCATCCAGGAAGATGCTTGAGCCCGAGGACACTGCTGAAATAACATAGGAAGTACTGTATAAGTGTAGCAAATGTCTGTGAAGGTTAGGCGTGCAAACTGAGAATTCTCTTACCTAGTGTAGTACCAGATGTTTTAAAATACTTTAGCAATATTTTATGTTCCTTTCAAATATGCACATTCAAGACCCATATAGTGAATGGGCATGCATAACAAGAAAGATTTATGAAGGTATATTGTCAGCTACAACCACATTACAAAAACAGGTAGCTTGAGGTCAGGTACAGTACCGTGTTGCACATTCAGTGAAAACGGAATTAAGAGGAAAGACTTAAGAGGATTAGGAACATCACTGATGCTTTCCAGTTAACATTATACTGGATAGGATTATAAATTGTGAGGGGTGTACTACAAACTATTTGCTTCAGGTTTAAAAATGTTAAAACATTGTGGGTAAACATTGAAGAAAATGTGTAATACTGTATAGACCATGTTAACCACTGCAAGGCTGTCAAACTCACTTGTGAAGGGTTTTAATTGCCCCTTTGTTATTGCAGAAATCGGTGCAAAACGTCCATGCCTATAGCTATGGCAAAATACAACCTTCACTTTCCACCTGCTAACTAGGAATATAAAGTCACAACCAAATTCTACAAATATTCCAAATAAAAGTCACAATTTACTCCCAAGCACATGTTTTGTTAATATAGGTCTGTGCCTGTGCTGGAAGTGTTATAGTTCAGAGTGAAGTTATTGAGTTTGTGGTACTTCCCTTGCCTGCCTCCTGGGTTATCTGAAGGCCTCCTCTTAACAATCAAGCTATTTTTGATTTGTGCGAGGAGCTAGGAGAGAGTCACCTAGGAGTCATGCTGTACCTATCTTGTCAAGGCATTACTGCCGCAATGTCTTTCCCTGTGACACTAGAACTTTTCAAAGACCTGTGGGAGAAATTACTGGCGTATTGCAGACAGCTATAACTGCATGTTCTCAGGTTACATCTGTATTGGTCAAGACAGACAGTGGACCTTCTCTTAAAGCAAGTAAATAGTTCCAGAGTGGATTAAAACAAACCCATGTAAAACTTGAAACATATTACTCAGAACAATTATTCAGCTCATCCTTCCTGACATTCTTTCTTGTTATCCAGTACTATGAGAATTGCTGTAATCCTCAGAAAATGTGCATTTGCCTGCAGCCAGTGGAGTTTATCCAGATGTTATCATAGATCAATGTACAATGGTTTGCATACTCGTGCTTTGTGTTTTCAGTGGATTCTGTTGAAAATCAGTTGCAGCTATGCAGACCCGCAATACATCACATAAATGTAGCTTTGAGGAAACTTTCACAATGTTTATAAATACTTCTGTTTTATTCCAAAGGCATGAGACATTATGCAGGGTTAATTAAAGGTGCACAGAATGAGACATTGTGCAGGGTTAATTAAAGGTGCACAGAATGAGACATTGTGCAGGGTTAATTAAAGGTGCACAGAATGAGACATTGTGCATGGTTAATTAAAGGAGCACAGAATGAGACATTGTGCAGGGTTAATTAAAGGTGCACAGCATTAGACATTGTGCAGGGTTAATTAAAGGTGCACAGCATGAGACATTATGCAGGGTTAATTAAAGGTGCACAGAATGAGACATTGTGCAGGGCTAATTAAAGGTGCACAGAATGAGACATTGTGCAGGGCTAATTAAAGGTGCACAGAATGAGACATTGTGCAGGGTTAATTAAAGGTGCACAGAATGAGACATTGTGCAGGGTTAATTAAAGGTGCACAGAATGAGACATTGTGCAGGGTTAATTAAAGGTGCACAGAATGAGACATTGTGCAGGGTTAATTAAAGGTGCACAGAATGAGACATTGTGCAGGGTTAATTAAAGGTGCACAGAATGAGACATTGTGCAGGGTTAATTAAAGGTGCACAGAATGAGACATTGTGCAGGGTTAATTAAAGGTGCACAGAATGAGACATTGTGCAGGGTTAATTAAAGGTGCACAGAATGAGACATTGTGCAGGGTAACTTAAAGGTGCACAGAATGAGACATTGTGCAGGGAAAATTAAAGGTGCACAGAATGGTGGAGATTTTTTTGTTATTTGCAGGCATGATTTTTGTTGATCTCAGCAGTCCTTGATAGACATTAGACATCAACTGTGTTCAAATGAAGAAATAGGAACACTTAGGGTTCAATTCAAGTGAACATCTGCGCATCGACAATGCTTGACTTGCAGGAAAGAGAAAGGGATCCTGATGCTAGACTGGAATGTGGAGACAGGACTCAGCTGTGCTCCAGCGTTGGGACAGGGAGTATCAAGGCTGGAATTAAGAGTCAGACATCTGTGGTCCGAGAGCAGGAAGGAAAACATCAGTTACATTCAGGTTAGTAGAGCAGGATTCTGGCTACGTTTGGAGTCAGAAATCTCCAGAATGCAAAGCCAGAAATCTCCTATTCAGACACAAATTAGGCTGTTTGAAGAATGATCTATACTTATTCCTGACCCACCCTATTCTCGAACAGAGTTTTTGGAGCAAAGACTAATGAAACGTGCTTCTGAATCCATAGGGGAGACAATAGCTTCACAGTTATCAGTAATTCTGTGTTTCAAAGGCTATAAACAAGGAAACAAATATGTCAGATAAATGTTTTGCAGATAGATTGCCATTGTCATCTCCTCCATCTTTGTGTCCTGTCATGTTGACAGTGATAGGCTGTAGGTGGGCACATGTGCAAATGCTGCCTATTGTGATTGGAGGGGCGGTCGACTCTGGTTTGGGTGCTCGCAAGAGTGTCCAGCAGTATGTGTCTGGTTTGGGTGCTCATGAGAGCGTCCACCAGAGTGTGTGTGTGTGCAAATAAAAAGGATTTGAAGAACAGGAATCAAGCGTGTCTTCTCCGTTTTCTGCCTCCTTTGCCTAAACGCTACAATATTTTTATTGTAATTATTTTAACATAGAGAACACATTATAATGGCATAATAACTTGGTTTTGAGGGCCTTATTATTTGCAACTTCACATCCAGTATAGCACTAGAAGGCTTTAAAGTATGTGTTCCTAATTAATAAAGGCTAGACTTAACAGGTGCGCTGCTGAACTAACAAAGACTTCTCAATTAGTCACAATCTGTATTATCTGGTGTATCTCTTGGGCACGACTAAATAGAACTTCTTTCTTGGTTAATTCATGATCTGTCTTACCAATTCAGCTCTGTGATGTCATCTGCATAATAAAAGTATTAAGTAGACTGTATGGCTTGTGCCCAAGTACAAGTACAAACAAGTATTCATAACGAGTAGCCTTTTTTTTTTTTTGTACGAGTAATACACAAGTAGAATCAGACTCTTGTCGGAGATATATTACTTTCACTTTCCAGGATTTCCTGACAACTTTTCTTGAAGAATATCATTTATTAAAATGTTTTTTTAATTGAATTGATGTTGGGTAACTTGGGGATTTTAGTCTTTTTCAAGGTTAGTCCTTCAGTTTGTGTGTGTGTGCTCAACCCTGCAGCTAACTGTATTTTCATTTTTCAAAGAAAAAATAAATGAATAGTGTATCATTTATTTAAAGGTGCTTTTGTGCCTGATTTCAGTTTTTTTAATGTTTTTGGGGATCTTTGTCTTTGTTTTGCTAGAACAGCCATTCTTTGTCATAAAACTCTCTGTATTTTTCCATGGTGAGTATTCTTTTTTATCATTTTGGATATGGCTTCACCCTGCTGGAAGCTGTTCTCTGATTGGTCAATTCCTTAGTTGTTGCACGACAAATCGCAAAAAATGGGATTCAATTCTATTTATTTCATGTCGCTCGGTGTCGCCCTGCGTGCGCCTGACGTGTCGCCTGGGGTGAAAAAGATACATCAAAAGTATAGGCTCTATTAATTTTATCGCATCACTGCACAGTTCGCCTGTCGCATAACGTCTGGTGTGTAGCAGCGTTTAAACTCATGTTCATTGTGCTGGTAATGATACATTCCTACCTGCTAAAGCTCACTTTGAGCCAGCAGAAGCCAGCCATTAATCAGCATTATTATCAGGGTCACATGGAGCAATATTTGCATGCTTGTCTTCCAAGAACAGCAATGTAGAAATCACTAAAGCCTGTTAATTTGGACCTGATGTCAAATTAGGGGTAAAATCAAGATTATAAATATGTGTAGAAATATGAATATATATTTTACCTAATAGAGACACATTCCTCAAACAGTAATATAGATATAACTGTGCCGGGATATGCATGTTATGTTATTTTCTGTATTGTGTGCCTGCAGTTGCAAAGTCAACTAGTGATGAATGATGGCTTGTAAGAGGGTGTATGAAACAGTAACAGTCAATCAGGTTGCCCTGGTACACTGATATTATACACATGAACGACTGAATCAAGTTGAAGTAAAAGGGTGCAGGGAGTCTCCAGCACTTCACTGAAAATGAGTCATTCAGCACTCTGGCCCGTGGCCCACATGAGGGAAAGCTGTAGAGAGCAGAGCAGGCTCTGGAACAGCTTTCACGATATCTTTCAGTGGGAGTCCACAATACAGGGGACAGGTTAAAAAGGAAGGCGATTTCTATGACAGGGCCTGTGGATCACAGCTGCAGCAATCACCCAATAAATTCACTGCCTTCCACAATCCACCACTGGCATGATAGAGACATGGATGAAACCTACCAAACAAAATCCAGATTCTGCTGCTGCAGCCATACTTAAATCACAGCCACAGAACAAATACAGTATTGAACAGTATACAAAAACTCTATTTTTATGACATTTCTAATGATTTTGAACTGGACATCATAGGAATTGTGTCCAACTAAAACTAGCCTTGGTGAATGTTAACAAACAAACTGGACCTATCAATTATATGTTAGTGTAAAATGAAACAAGATTGTGCTACTGACTGCAGCTTTAAATTGAGTGAAATCACTGGTAGTCATCCAGTATTAGGAACTCTCTACGGGAAAGAAACAGGCTAAGTAGTCTGATTATGGTCCAGCATGACAGTTTCTGACTGATCTACCATACATTCATTTTAAGAGATACTTTTAATTCTCTATTGCCTTATTTAATTCTCTTTTCAGAAAAAGCAGCACATTCTTAAATTCAGAAATTTAAAGTAGCAGATGTCTCAGTCTCTAGCCGAGATAAACCTTTCTCTTAACAATAACAATCAATCCATCCTGTAAATGGTAGCCTGGTGGAGTAGGTACAGTAACTAGGCTTCTGCCTTTTACCATTGGAGTCCTGCTCAGGTCACCAGTTCTAATACTGTAGATATCTCAGCAAGACCAGGCTGTAATAGTGGGCCGGTGTCAGCTTATGCTACACCACACACTGCTATCAAATTAGTTCTACCACCATTTTGACACTCTAATAGACAGGTTAAACATCTGAAATAAATAACATGTTATACTGCTGATTTTTTTTTTCACAGTCTGACCCTTTTTGTTGATATCACAGACCGTATTGAATGCTTGGTCTTAAAAGTATAGCAAAGAAGGGTTTAAGCCAGGTTTCCGCTGTTACATACAATCCATAGGGTTGTCAGGACAGCAAGATGATTCTGCCAGTCCCACTGGAATGACCTGTTTTTCAAACCTAGATGTCAGGATAATAATACATTTGCAGGTAATGAAGCTAGGTGAGACCAAGAGTATAATTAAGGCAAACCACTGTGCCTCTCGGCCAGCAGCTTCTGTCTCTCAGCTGTCAGAAAGCTGTGATGGCCCAGTTCAATTCTCTACCAGGATTTGTAGCCCTGCCTGATTTGGTGGCAATTATTTTTGAGGGCTGCACTGGATGTCATGGGACATTAGCCCCTGGTGAACTTAGCCTCCCCTTTGTGCAGAACTGTAGTGTTTTGCTTTTCACATGATAGGACTCAGGAGTTCAAATTACTAACAGATGTGTATAGAGTAGTATGTTTCTGCCTGTTGAGGGTAACAAAAATACAATACTGTACTTTGAAGGATTTAACATTTTGGGACAATGTTGGAATACTGCATTCTTCTGATTTTTCTCTATAGGACAAAACAATAATATTTGTGATAGACCAGGGCATATTTAAATGCATATTGAGATTATGCCAGTATTAAAAATAACAATGCTTAAGAGAAATAGGTTAAGAGAAATAGGCTGTCAATGGACAGTGAACTTGTTCTTATTACGTGTCTTGTTGAAGCAAAACATGCATGTGTGGCAAAGTGCCCCCCCTGTGTATTATATGTTACGTGTTGTGTGTAAATGTTGGTGTATAGTCATCGGTACACGGGATATAAACGGGTCTGTGTTTCACGTGTGATTTAAAAATGTAGATTTGTATTTAGGCACGAGGAGGGCACAAATCACTTCACGTGCTGGTTAAAATGTAATGTGTGGTCACGGGAGTGCACTTAATTAATTCACGTGCAGTTGTACCGAGATTCCAATTGAATGATTGACTAGCAATCGAGTCTCGGTACAACTGCATAAAACAGCATGTTTTCACTCACTTTCGGGTTGTGTGTTCGGTGAGTGGAGAACGGGATAGGAGACGGAGGTAAATGTGATAGCAAAAAGAATAAGAAGAAGAAGGAGTATTTCACTCACCGTGTTTGTTTGTCTTGTTCGTTTGTCTGTATAGTCCGTTTTTGTTTACCTGTTTGTTTTGGCTTAATGTGCCGTGTCCTGTGTGTTTTGTTAAACCTTTTATTTTCTGTCTGTTTATTTATTAAATGCTGAGCGAAAGCATTCGCTCAGCTCCACCAAACTCCACCTCTCTCTGTCGTTTTTGTTCCTGCTTCTGCCGTGGCGTCACCGCCCAGTCATCCTGTCACACGTAGTGTCAGAACTGGGATAACAGCGCCTCAGGACTCAGGCCAGAGCGGGAACCGCGGTTTTGTTTGTTTTTATTTGTTTGTTTTTTTTTTTGAAAAATAAAAGGGGAAAAAATGGAAGGCTGGAACTGGAGAGATGGCTGCCAGGATCTGGAGGTCCTCCTCGGTGCTGGTGCCTTGCCTGTGGGGAGTTCGGGCACCCAGTGGTGTGCTGCCCCTATCAAGAGGGAGAGGAGGAACTGGCCCAGGAGAGGAAGGTGAGGAGGAGGCAGAGAAGGGGAAAGGGGAAGAGGAAGGCGGAGTGTCCACCGCCCAAGTCTCCACCAGCAGAGGAAGAATGCCTGCTGGTTTTGCCTCCACAGCCTGAGTGGGAGGAGCCCGAACGTCCCACGCCTGCGTGGGAGGAGCCCGAACGTCCCACGCCTGAGTGGGAGGAGCCCGAACGTCCCACGCCTGAGTGGGAGGAGCCCGAACGTCCCACGCCTGAGTGGGAGGAGCCCGAACGTCCCTACGCCTGAGTGGGAGGAGCCCAAACGTCCCTACGCCTGAGTGGGAGGAGCCCGAACGTCCTACGCCTGAGTGGGAGGAGTTGGTGCGTCCACAGCCCAAGAGGGAGGAGTCGGTGCGTCCACAGCCCAAGAGGGAGGAGTCGGTGCGTCGACAGCCCAAGAGGGAGGAGTCGGTGCGTCCACGGCCAAAAAGGGGAAGGTAGAGCGTCCACAGCCCCAGTCTCCACTAGCAGAGGGTGAATTCCTGCTGGTCCCGCCTCCGCCACTTCCACCGCCAGGAGTAGAGCAGCAGGAGCTGTCTCTGCCTCCGCCACCTCCACCGCCAGGAGCAGAGCAGCAGGAGCTGCCTCTGCCTCCTCCACCAGCAGAGGGTGAATGCCTGCTGGGTCCCTGCCCACCAGCAGAGGGTGAATGCCTGCTGGGTCCCTGTCCACCAGCAGAGGGTGAAATCCTGCTGGGTCCCTGTCCACCAGCACAGGGTGAATGCCTGCTGGGTTCCTGTCCACCAGCAGAGGGTGAATGCCTGCTGGGTCCCTGTCCACCAGCAGAGGGTGAAATCCTGCTGGGTCCCTGTCCACCAGCAGAGGGTGAATGCCTGCTGGGTCCCTGTCCACCAGTAGAGGGTGAATGCCTGCTGGGTCCCTGTCCACCAGCAGAGGGTGAAGGCCTGCTGGGTCCCCCACCAGCAGAGGGAAAATGCCTGCTGGTCTCCCCTTCCCGAGGCAGAGCCGCACCAGT
Source organism: Acipenser oxyrinchus oxyrinchus (assembly GCA_030684275.1). Taxonomy (NCBI): domain Eukaryota; kingdom Metazoa; phylum Chordata; class Actinopteri; order Acipenseriformes; family Acipenseridae; genus Acipenser; species Acipenser oxyrinchus. The sequence goes on from CM060276.1 coordinate 11,895,426, forward strand.
CCCCTGAAACAAGGGTAGACTACACGCCGCTCCCACCTCCGCCGCCAGGAGACTACACGCCGCTCCCACCTCCACTGGCAGGAGCAGAGCAGCAGGAGCTGCCTCTGCCTCCGCCACCTCCACCGGCAGGAGCAGAGCAGCAGGAGCTGCCTCTGCCTCCGCCACCTCCACCGGCAGGAGCAGAGCAGCAGGAGCTGCCTCTGCCTCCGCCACCTTCACTGGCAGGAGCAGAGCAGCAGGAGCTGCCTCCGCCACCTCCATCGGCAGGAGCAGAGCAGCAGGAGCTGCCTCTGCCTCCGCCAACCCCACCAGCAGAGGAGGAATGTCTGCTGGTATCACTTTCCCCACCAGCAGAGGATGAATGCCTGCTGGTATCACTTCCCCACCAGCAGAGGATGAATGCCTGCTGGTATCACTTCCCCACCGTCACGAGGAGAGGAGCAGGAGCTGCCTCTCCCGTCACCAGAAGGACCAGGACTAGATGCTGGCGGTCCTCAGCAGCCTATGCATAGGCTGCTGAGGGAAGCACGGGAAGAACCGCCCGGCCGCAGAGGCCGAGAAGAGGGCCAACACCCGCACCCCAGCTTGTCCTGACTCCCTGCCTCGCCGCCCAAGGATGCCTGCCTCGCTTCGCCCAAGGATGCCTGCCTCGCCGCCCAAGGATGCCTGCCTCGCCGCCCAAGGATGCCTGCCTCGCCGCCCAAGGATGCCTGCCTCGCTCGCCCAAGGATGCTTGCCTTGCATCGCCTGGGGTTGCCAGCCGCTCCGCATCGCCTGGGGTTGCCAGCCACTCCGCATCGCCTGGGGTTGCCAGCCGCTCCGCATCGCCTGGGGTTGCCAGCTGCTCCGCATCGCCTGGGGTTGCCAGCCGCTCCGCATTGCCTGGGGCTGCCTGTCGCTCCGCATCGCCTGGGGCTGCCTTTTGCTCCACGCAGGGTACAGGGTACGAGGGAGAAGTGGAGCTCCCGCTGCCGCTTCTATGGCCAGGGGCTCCCCTCCCGAGTTCGGCCCCCGAGGGTCCGCTGCTGCTGCCGTCGCCTCCCGAGGGTCCGCTGCTGCTGCCGCTGCCTCCCGAGGGTCCGCTGCTGCTGCCGTTGCCTCCCGAGGGTCCGCTGCTGCTGCCGTCGCCTCCCGAGGGTCCGCTGCTGCTGCCGTCGCCTGGGGTCGCCAGGGATCCTGCTTCGCCTGGGGTCGTCGAGGGTCCTGCTTCGCCTGGGGTCGCTATACTGTGGCCAGAACCCCATGAAGGGGAGCTGCCGGCCATGAAGAAAGGGGGGGAGGTCAGGAGACCAGCTCCCCCAGCGCATTTCCGTGGCAGGAAACACGGTGGCCAGAGCCCCACGGAGGGGAGCTAGCGGCCACGAAGGAGGGGGGGGAGGTCAGGAGACCCGCTCCCTCGCAGCAGTTTCGCTGCCGGAGATCGTGTGGTCGGAGCCCCACGGAGGGGAACTGCCGGCCATGAAGAAGGGGGGGGAGGTCAGGAGACCAGCTTCCCCCGCAGCAGTTTCGCTGCCGGAGATTGTGTGGTCGGAGCCCCACGGAGGGGAACTGCCGGCCATGAAGAAGCTGCACTTTCGCGGCAGGAGATAGTGTGGCTGAAGCCCCGGAAGAGGGAGCTGCCAGCCACGAAGAATTGGGGGGTGCCAGACATTCCACCATGGCCACCCCCAGAAATAACTTGCTTCCCCCTCTTCCGGGACTTTGGGACTGAGGGGGAGGTGGCCATTGAGGCCATGTGTGCTTTGCACAAGGGGGTATATGTGGCAAAGTGCCCCCTGTGTATTATATGTTACGTGTTGTGTGTAAATGTTGGTGTATAGTCATCGGTACACGGGATATAAACGGGTCTGTGTTTCACGTGTGATTTAAAAATGTAGATTTGTATTTAGGCACGAGGAGGGCACAAATCACTTCACGTGCTGGTTAAAATGTAATGTGTGGTCACAGGAGTGCACTTAATTAATTCACGTGCAGTAGTACCGAGATTCCAATTGAATGATTGACTAGCAATCGAGTCTCGGTACAACTGCATAAAAACAGCATGTTTTCACTCACTCGGGGTTGTGTGTTCGGTGAGTGGAGAACGGGATAGGAGACGGAGGTAAATGTGATAGCAAAAAGAATAAGAAGAAAGAGTATTTCGCGCACCGTGTTTGTTTGTCTTGTTCGTTTGTCTGTATAGTCCGTTTTTTGTTTACCTGTTTGTTTTGGCGAATGTGCCGTGTCCTGTGTGTTTTTGTTACAACCGTTTATTTTCTGTCTGTTTATTTATTAAATAAACAGAAAGCATTCGCTCAGCTCCACCAAACTCCACCTCTCTCTGTCGTTTTTGTTCCTGCTTCTGCCGTGACGTCACCGTCCAGTCATCCTGTCACAGCATGAAAGAGGATTTTAATGAACAAAAACTGCAGTGTGAAATATTGAAATAAACATGTTTAGTAGTGGGTTAACATGGGTTAAATAAATAATAATATTTTTCTTTTTGAAAAACAAACAAAAAAATGACAAATGGTATTTTCAGTGTGGCCGTCTTGGTCCTGGTTTAGAATGGGTTGGGCGGTGACAGGAAGTCCCTCCTTTTGAAAAGCATTGTTCCTGATATATCCCTTAAAAGGGTAAATCCATTATTCTTTATTTCTGAGCAGACGTCCTTAACCAGGACGACTTACAATTGTTAGAAGATATCACATCATTTTTACATACAATCTTGCCGGGATACTCTTGTAAAAGAGGACTCAGTCTCAATGGGTTTTTTCCTGGTTAAAGAATGAATACATCATATAAAATACATAAAAATGGTACCACATATAAAATACTGTACAGTATCATGCAGAACCACCTTGCACGTAAACATTTGGCTAACATACCATATAGTTATTAATATCAGTCTTTTTATCCTTTCCACCGGAAATATAGGAAACAATTAAACATTTCCTTAGAGTGCAACTGTGAAAGTATCACTTTTCCAATGCCCCAGTTGTAACTTCACTCAAACTAAAAGCACAGCAGTGAGGTTACTGAGATAATGGTACTGACAGTAATGCGTCAGACATAGACAATTCAAATCCCAGAGGTCCTATACAGATATAAGAGTGATATAGCAGCTTACTGGGAAAATGTTCAGGTTAGGGTGGCTTGCATGGTATATAAAATGATTGCCTTTTCATATCCTTGGGCAGAAAGTGTCTGCTATCATTTGATGCTGTCAGGGTAGACAGAATCCTTCCCAGAAAATGCCAACAAACGTTTTTTAGTAATATGTGAGCTGGTAAAAGTGAAACTTTCAAACTGTGCTTTAAAAGCAAGATAACAAACTAAGTGCTTCATTTACGAAATGCAGCTGTAAAGTGCACATTAAGTAGTGAGCCTAACATGCACCATATATCTAAATGCACTGTCCCCACTGACACAAAACGCATTCATTTACGTACACACTATCTGGCTAATGTACATACCATAGTGTGCACACTACATGTATTGTGAGCGATAATTTAATGTGCACGATAATGTCCAAGACTAACCCATGACTACCGTGATATAAAAGGCCCCAGCAGTCCAGGCATATCCTTTGGTCAGTGGTTTATTGTGAAAGGTGGAGGTGGCTTACATTGACCGGATATGAGCAATCAACAGACGCAGCCCTCCGCAGGGGGCAGGCAGAGGCAACGCAAACTAAAACTGCACGTAGAGGAGTTAGAAATTCTAGTGGAAGAGGTTGTTTTAAATGATAATACCTTGTTTCCAGTATTTTATTTAACCACTCTATTATTTGTATCAATGTAATGAACTATAAAATAAAAGCTAAGAAATGATAACATTAATTCACGCTTATTCACGCTTAATATAACTTGTTAATTACAGGTAATTTACACTGGTCTATACGAAAACTTTAATGCAAGTAATGCCTCCATGATTTCAGACCAGAAAAATAGGTTTAAATAGTGTGCCTATCAGTGGTTAAAGCCTGGTTTCCAAACAAACTAATTATCACTCACTTTAAGGTGCACACTATGATTATCACCCTTTAGTAAATACGATGTGAATAAAGCTCATCTCATTATTCAGAGCAGACTGCCTCGTTTAAATACATTATCATGCATTGCCATACAAATCACATATTCATTCTGATTACCATAGTGTGGCACAATGAAATCAGTGTGTGGCATAATATGCCCACTATTTTGCACGACAATGAATTCATGGGGTGTCCGCTGGGCTGTAAGGATAGAGCAGAGGAAGCAGAAATGAGCTGTTAGTAAGACAGTATCGAGCGGAGGACTTGCGGCCAAGGATAGAGTGACAAGCCCGAAGCTCGGAATTAGGTGCGGGCTTAGAGAGGTCTGGGCTTGAAATTAGGATAGCAAAGAGATCCCGACCGATGAGCTCTCCTATTGCCGAGGACAGACCTTGGTCGAAGGTCACGTTCCTGAGGATCTGAAAACATATAAAAGGGCTCTGCTCGGCAGAGGCGCCTCTCGGGGCGATAAGAATAGTCCAACAGCTTAGGACTGAAAGGAGAGTAAGGATAGTGTGGCCAGGGGTCCCCTCTGACTCACTCGGGGTAGCTCAGCTAACCGGAGGTCGGGGGAGTGGATCTGCACTTACCCCTCCAAAGGGGGTACCCCTCCAGTGCATAGCATAAAAGAAACAGCTGGAAGTGATGGAAAAGGAAGGGACATACGAGACAAACTGGAGAGGTTAAAATAGTGTTAGTGTGGTATAGTTATGTGATTACCTGCCGCTCAGTGGAGAGAAAAAACAACCCTTCCTAGAAGGGGAAAACCTCTGGTGGTCAGGTTGCATCCACTCCAGGCATACTAGCTAGTCTTTGATGGCTATTGCTATGTCGATAGGGGATGAACGGATGTATGAATCGACTGCTGCAGAGGACCTGCGGAAGTTGCTGCTGCATCCGAAATGATTGGGGAGAAAGCAGGTTCTAGAGACGACAGTGGTGAGACCATCCTATGTGTTAGTTAATATGGGATTGATCAGCGGTTTGCTACTATCATGTCTGTTTGGAATGGAAAAGGTGAACTCACATTCAGAGATTTGTGTTTCATAGCTTCAGTCATTCTCCTAATAGTGGAACTTCTTAACTCATAATCAAGTCTCGTACCACGTCTCTAGATTGCTTAAGAAGTCAAGCGGAAATGGCTGCCATGATCTGAGTACTGGAGGCAAGCTGGAGCGTTGGAAGCTCTGGAGGAGGACAGTTGTAGATTTAAATGGTAAACTAAAGCAACTTTTGCCTGCTGCAACAGTGAGCGGATCTGAAGAGGGAGCCAAGATCTGCTGTAGTGAGCAGCGATTAAGAGTAGAAGGCGGGATCTGCTGAGCAGTGCAGAGCTCTGAGGAAGTAAACAATGGAGTGCTGTCATTAGCATGCAGTGGCCCAGCTGTAGAAAGCAGAGATCTGCTGAAGCAGTTATCTGTACTAGTGAATACTGGGCTGCCATCAGCAGTGTGCAGTGGCCTGCTGTAGAGTGCAGAGATCTGCTGAATGTGGATATTGGTCTTTGAGTGTTAAGGCGGATTAGATGGAGCCAAAGATGGGTCTGGCTTAGGGCAGAAATTAAGAAAGCAAAGATCTGATGCCGCTGCAGAACCTGAGGATGAGGAATGTGTTGCTGTGAGGCTGCTGTGAAACCTACTGATTTGATCAGGAGCAGTCTATGAATGTATTGTCCATTACAGGGTAGGAGGGTGCCATGACTAAAATGTTGATAATAGTAGGACATGGTTTCCATATCCGACATGTATCTCACATCAAATGTGTGATAAGAGCAATGGACTCAAAATGAAACCTAAGCTGTGACCTCTGTCACATCATGATAAGGGGTGATCGTATTTCCGGCTAGGAGTACCGCATACACACACTGAATACGCCATTGGAAAGCCCTGAGTCTGTGATTTCAAAAAGCCAGGTGAGTGCCTGAGTAATATGCACGTAACCACCGGGCTGGCCCGAAATCAACGGGCTGAGTGTAAAGAGTTAAATAAATATTTGCATGAGTACAATATAACGGGTCATTTTGTAAATGCACGTAACCATAAATTTATAACATTGTTCCTATGGGAAAATGTGCTTCAACTTACGACGCTCGACTTACAACGTGACTTTCAGGAACCAATTGTGTCGTAAGTGTGAGGACTGCCTGTATTTGCTTTTGAATGTTTGGAGAGACTGTGGTTGGAGAGACTGTGGTTGGAGAGAGTATGGTTGGAGAGAGTGTGGTGCCTAATGGTAGTGGCTGAATGAGAACCGGATGTAATTACTGATGCTAAATTGTACTCAGGCTATGCTTGATGATTCCTTGCAGTGCGAGACAGACTGTTGGGATAGATAGCAAGATAGGGGAAAAACAGCAAATAAAACGATAGTGATACTGGATCCCACTAATGTATGATTTAATTGTGCTTAGAGCCAGATGAAGAGAATCTCTTGCATGTGCAATGAAAGCAAGGATCCAGTCTTGATTGAATGGATAAGAAGAATCCAGTTCTGAGCACAGAAGACTGATAGCAGTTACAGCCTGTGGTGTAAGACAACCTTATGGATGGAATGCCTGTGATGGGACAGGAGCTGCTGCTGCAATGAGCTTGCAGAATCTGGTGATTCATGAACCCCTGAATCGTAGACATGAGGCATCTGTGAAAAGGGACGAGTCATGGGGGGCTGAGATGTAGTCTCCGTAGAATAGTGAAAGCCCGTACCAGTTTTGAATTAATAATGCATACATTTGATGTCCGTCCTGGATTGTGTGGATATGCTTTTTTGAGCTTCCTGGCAGTTCCCTTTTTTAATATAAATATATAGAAATTTAGGATCCGAGCTTGCCAAATGTAAGTTATTGCTAATGTGTGATGATACATTATGAAAATATATTTAGTTCAGTGGCAGTAGCAGTGAAACTGGAAGTGTACAGGATGGGAAAAATCCAGTACGAATAGCAATGTGAAGCCTGTTTCCAAAAATAAACTTGACAAAAACAGCCATTTCTTTTAGTACTTGCAAGCAGTCTTAAATTAGAACTGGACTTGAAAATGTTCTCTTTCAGAAAAAATTAATAAAATGAGCTGGAAAATAGCTTTGTGAAGCTAGCCCTTAATGTTGCAAAAGTATCGAAAGTAGAAGCCATATGTGGACGCTGGACTTGATTTTTAACTACAGGTTTGTGCTATGGACCATTCAGGGCGGCTGATGCCAGTTTGTAAGTGGGAACGTCCGCTGTGGGGACCGGAAGTGCTGAACCGAGACGGTGGCCATGATTGGAGTGCCGATACTGGACTTGATAGATATTGCTGCAGCGTTTGAAGTGACCTGTTTGTCCATATCATTAAGCCGTGTATTAATTGAAGCAATTGAGATGGCGAAGGGGTGATGTCCTCGAAAATGTTGTTTATGAAGCTGAAGGGTGGGATTTGTTTCGGCTGTGTCTCCTGGTTGTTGTCGGTGACCGTGACTGGAGAGGAGGGCGGTGCTGTTGCCTGTCCTGAAGCTCTGGGCAAGCGAGTTTGCGGAAGTGTGCTTGAGAAGCAGGCAGCATGGTGTAGCGCATATAAAAGGTACAATATATATTGAACAACGACATGCTATCGCTTCCAGACGGGATGCTGATATTGATGTCGTGCAGGGTTTTAAAAATTAGATGAGTGGCCAATCCTTATAAAATAGCTGCACGAAGGCTGAGCCTGCTGATGGGGGCGTTTTAATCTCTGTAATGCCGGGGCAGCGGGTCTGGTTGCTGGGAGAAATCTGCATTAGAAGTAGACAGTACAGAGTTTGCAAGAAAGCAAAGGAGTGTGAGATTGGGGTTTAAATAGGAGGTTAATAATGATAGGTGTTAATTGATTTAAGCTGCCCAGCAATCACCCCCTGAATTTCGCTAATTGGGTGTTGCAATTATTGTGCACCATAACATTTAGTACCCTTTCATAAACAAGGCCCTAAATATCTGCAAAAGAAGAAAAGGGGGAGCAGTGCTAGTGTTTCTAGAGTGAATATATATATATATATATATATATATATATATATATATATATATATATATATATATATATATATATATATATATATATACACACACACAAAGGGATTTAAAACCACTCTTAGCATTCCTGTAAAATATTTAAAACGGGAAGAAATACAAATGAAATTCCATTAAATACAGTGCAGCCTGATGATTGCCTGCTCTGCTGCAAGGTTTCACAAATAAAGCAAGAATGTTATCCTTACTGTATACTTTGAGTATAATAGAAGGGCAGGCTTAAATGTGGATTGCTATGATCAGTCCTCATGGCTGGGTTCTAAGAGGCTAAGAAAAACGCCCTGTCTTTAATTAACTACTGCATTCACCAGACTGCACTATGAATACTGCACTGTACTCACCTGCACTTGTCTTTATTAACTACTGCATTCACCTGACTGCACTATGAATACTGCACTGTACTCACCTGCCCTTGTCTTTTAGTTTTCATGTGACCTCCTCCACCTCCATCATCATGCAGCTAATTCTCCTCCCTGGGGGTGCAGACTGGTACCTTACCACCATCCCATCCTCCAACCAGTCATGCTGTGCCTCAGCAGCAAAGATGAAGATAGACCAGGTCTCAGCGACAAGACAGTCTTTTATGTTTTTATTTTTCTACTGTGTTACCATAGTTTACCATGAGTTGCAAAATGTATTTTTAATATGCTTTAGCATACCTCTCTGGGCTTTAAAATGCTTACCTTTGTATTACTATGATTTCATGGTCCTTTATTATGCTTTGCTATGCTTTAACTATAGCACATCTTTTAAAGTGTTGGTTAAATTGCCCTTTAATTAATCAAAGTTTGTGTCTGTGCTTCTTTGAACTGCTTTTACTTACTAATTCAAATGTTAGTTCATTTTGATTTAGTTGGTGGTGGCTGACTTAGATTTTTCTTCAATATCAAGCTCCTGATGAACTGTAATAAGTTATCTAATAAAACTAGCTGTTTGTAAAATTTTCTATCAAGAAATTTACTAAACTATAGTTCATATGAGACAAGAAAAAAAAGCTGTGAAGTTCTAAGAAAACAGTTTTGTAACCTCTATCCCGTTAACCTTGTGTAGTTTTTGCAGTCGGAAGGGAGGGACAGAACAATTCCTGGCTGAGCAAATTGGAAGACAACAAGAAGGAGTTTGGGTCTCCAGAGAAGAGGAGGCATGGATATTTCTAAGAGACAGTGACACTGTTCGAGACTGCATCATGAAGCAGGTCCTGGGAGGCCCAGTGACATGCTTCCACTGAAGTTGTGACATTGTGCTCAATGGAACGTGACAAGTGTCTACTGCAAAAACACAAGGGTAGCTTAGATGGTGTCAACAGAGCGCGGGCCATATATCTAGATTCAATCTGATTCCAATCTGCTTTGTGGCACCAAATATAAAAAAAAAGCACTTATCCTGTTTTAACCCCTTGTCTGCTGAGGCCCTTTTGATGCTGTGTGCTACAAGAATTTATTACCATATGATACCCCAGGCAAACTATACTTTTTTGTCACAGTGTGAACTTTTCATTGGTGACAAGTTTTTGTGTATTTTTAATTAAGTGCCCACAAAAATACAGCTATTATTGTATGCAAAATGCAACTTTTTCATAAAATGTATTATACCTACATCATCCTTAGTCCCTAAAATCCTTATGTTTGATGTCAGACTGTTAAGCTGCTCGATTAGCCTGTCTTTGTGTAAATTGTTTTATTTGTTTTGGGGGTATTGTGTGCTCTAGGCTGACACCAGGCCACTTTGACTTTTCCACTTCGAATTATGCAGTCCATGGTGTTTATTACCCACCCCAATTTCATGTGCCCAGTACGCCACCAAAGAATGAGATATCCAGGTAAAAATATATATTTTTGACTGCACAAAATTTTAGAATTTAGAAATAAGTAACATAACATCTATCTTCAATGGTTTGTTACCCATAATCCTTCTGGAGCCCGAGGTAATCTTTCCGCATGAAATAAAAAAAGTTTTTTTTTACTACCTTTGGTTAAGTTGGTTTGTTTTGAAGGTTTATTTATTACTCATGTACTGTGTATTACTTTTCAACACACTCCTCCAAACAGAGGCCTGGCTGAGAGGGACAGCAGGGACAGGGGTATGCCCTTGTGGGAACTTACACGGCACCTTTTTTGAGGATAGGCTTTTCTCCCAGACTGTGGCAGTGCTGGAATAAAATGCCATTTACGAAGCCTTGCCACTATTTCTGATCTTTCCCTCTTGAGGTGTCGTGGGCTAGTCGACGAAACACAGAGGATGGAAGGTGCCCACTTGAAGACCCCAGAGATGTACCCTACTTAGCTCAATCCAGACGGTTGTCATGCTGATGCGCTGGGGAGACCGCACTATGGTTGATCCCCGGAGCCAGCATCGCAGCCGTTGTGTGTGCTGATGCGCTAGGGAGGCAAAATAAGCTGATCCCTGGAGCCAGCATTACACTTCAGCCATCAACACCAGACAGAAGGATATCTACATCATCATATGGAAGGAAGCGCAAATGGATGGAGACACATATGGATCACATTAGTTTACTGTGAAGCTACGTCTTAGTTGGTGCTTATCTTGGCGAGAGCCAAGTTCAAATCAGCATGAAGTTTTAACATCTACTCTCATGTAATGGAAATCATCACATCTATCTTCAATGGTTTGTTACCCATAATCCTTCTGGAGCCCGAGGTAATCTTTCCGCATGAAATAAAAAAAGTGTTTTTTTACTACCTTTGGTTAAGTTGGTTTGTTTTGAAGGTTTATTTATTACTCATGTACTGTGTATTACTTTTCAACACACTCCTCCAAACAGAGGCCTGGCTGAGAGGGACAGCAGGGACAGGGGTATGCCCTTGTGGGAACTTACACGGCACCTTTTTTGAGGATAGGCTTTTCTCCCAGACTGTGGCAGTGCTGGAATAAAATGCCATTTACGAAGCCTTGCCACTATTTCTGATCTTTCAGTCTCTGGTACTCCTTGTAATCAAACAAAAGGCTGGAGAACACAGAGGTCTGAAATTCAAGAAATGTGAGCTGAAGCTCTGGTGCCATACTTAGGAACACTACGTAGGCATTGCACAGTGAGATCTGGACCATGTACATGCCAGGCTTCTTATACCATGGCATGGTCGTCCTGCAGCATTGCACAATGAGATCTGGACCATGTACATGCCAAGCTTCTTATACCATGGCATGGTTGTCCTGTAGCATTGTACAGTGAGATCTGGACCATGTACATGCCAAGCTTCTTATACCATGGCATGGTCGTCCTGCAGCATTGTACAGTGAGATCTGGACTATGTACATGGCAAGCTTCTTATACCATGGCATGGTCGTCCTGCAGCATTGTACAGTGAGATCTGGACCATGTACATGCCAAGCTTCTTGTACCATGGCATGGTCGTCCTGCAGCATTGTACAGTGAGATCTGGACTATGTACATGCCAAGCTTCTTATACCATGGCATGGTCGTCCTGCAGCATTGTACAGTGAGATCTGGACCATGTACATGCCAAGCTTCTTATACCATGGCATGGTCGTCCTGCAGCATTGTACAGTGAGATCTGGACCATGTACATGCCAAGCTTCTTGTACCATGGCATGGTCGTCCTGCAGCATTGTACAGTGAGATCTGGACCATGTACATGCCAAGCTTCTTATACCATGGCATGGTCGTCCTGCAGCATTGTACAGTGAGATCTGGACCATGTACATGGCAAGCTTCTTATACCATGGCATGGTCGTCCTTCAGTATTGTACAGTGAGATCTGGACCATGTACATGGCAAGTTTCTTATACCATGGCATGGTCGTCCTGCAGTATTGTACAGTGAGATCTGGACCATGTACATGGCAAGCTTCTTATACCATGGCATGGTCATCCTGCAGTATTGTACAGTGAGATCTGGACCATGTACATGGCAAGCTTCTTATACCATGGCATGGTCATATATATATGAGAGAGAGAGAGTTCAAAAACAGCAAACAGCTCTAAATCCATGGAGAATCAGGATCCAACAGGATACTCATCAATCACTAGAAATACTTAATGAAGAAGAAAAGTATTGATAAATTGAAAACTCACTATTTTAAATAATTTGCTGCAACTTTCCAGCATCCATTTTCTTCAGATAGCATTCATATATATATATATATATATATATATATATATATATATATATATATATATATATATATATATATATATATATATGTATATAGTAGATAGATAGCATTTATATAGATATAATATATTGTTGAATATCATATATACACTATATTGCTGCTTTGATGTTGTACGATTCAGTATTTTACTGTAATAGATCGTTGTACAGTGGATCCCATTACAGAGGACATCTTGTGCTGAAGCCATCTCCCCAGGCTAACTCTCAATTAGATTGGAGGCTTTGATTAGCATGCTGGCCACGTTTGATCTTTCTAACTATAGCTTTTAATAATTACTGACATTTAGCAAGCAAATAACTCAATTTAGTTTTTTGAAAAGACTACAGGTAAGATAAAATAAGCTTGTTGAGGGTTCAGTACACTTGATATAATATTTTAGATCGATCCCATTAGTAAAGTTTAATTAACAATCAGTTACAACCCTGCTCATTTGATAGAACAGTACAGGTCTTATTTTTAAATTTTCCAAATTACCTAGTGTATTATGTAATGTACTAATGTTTGATGCTTTTACACTTCAGTTAAAATCTGTTTATGTCACTCTGTTGGTGTTTTATGTTTTTTGTTTTTACTCCGGTCACCACAAAATAGCTGATCTCACTACACTGATGAAGACATGGTAACACATTACAATAAGTGTCTCTAATTACTGTGTATTTACATAGTAGTTACTTAGTAAATACATGTGTACTTACACATAATTACAATGTTATTATGCATAGTTACAATGCACTTAATGTGTCAATGTTTTTGCATGATATAACCTTAATCCTAACCCTAACCTTCCCTAACGCTAAACCCACCTCTAAACCTAACTACGCAGACAATTATTTAAAGTGGTTGCAGATAACAACATACTTGTATAATTTGTCTCCGTTTTTAAAGAAACATATCACACAGCATGTGTCTTCAGTTTAAAACATGCCATCTGGTACTATACGAGGTGTAAGTCAGTTCTCAGTTTGCATGCCTTGCCTTGCAGGAAATCTGACACATGCAGGGTCTTCAGGGTCAAGGCATCTCACTGGCTGCAAAGCATCTCTAAAGATGGATCTCAAGGGGTGCTGCCAATCTCTTCCAGTGAAAAGACCAGGACTGTGCAAGAAGATCTGAAAGCCAGGTCTGCAAACAAAGATCTATTAGTGCCAGCCAGGTATCATCTTTTAAATGAAAATACATTTACACATTGAGGACCTGCAGTGTATTGGTGAATGGATGTGCATGTTATGGAAAATGTAGGCAATAATTTTGTTAGTTTCAATCACTTTAATGTTAACCCTGCATTAGATGAGCTATCTTAATCACAGTGGTTTTGTTATTTGGCACTTTTGTAAAAACTACTGATTAAACAAAAAGACAGATACTCACAGTATCTCTCACACACAGCTGTTCATACTGGTTAAAATGAACACATTCCAAACTGTTTACAATTAAACAACAGTTACAAAAACTACACTGAATAAATGTTGTCACTAGTCTTATACAGAATCTCACTCTGAAAGCCCATATATTATAACCTCTGAAGAGACTGCAATGGACACATACCTAAAAGCCATTGCCCTTAAACAGACGACTGTGCATTGTGGACCATATTTGGTCGTAATAACACCCTGCAGTGTGTTATTACGTTTATGAAATGACATCCTCAGCTGTATACTGGATGTGATCCAATGATTACCAGTTGTATACTGCATGTGATTCAATGATTACCAGCTGTATACTGCATGTGATCCAATGATTACCCGCTGTATACTGCATGTGATCCAACGATTACCCACTGTATACTGCATGTGATCCAATGATTATCAGCTGTATACTGCATGTGATCCAATGATTATCAGCTGTATACCGCATGTGATCCAATGATTATCAGCTGTATACTGCATGTGATCCAATGATTATCAGCTGTATACTGCATGTGATCCAATGATTACCTGCTGTATACTGCATGTGATCCAATGATTATCAGCTGTATACTGCATGTGATCCAATGATTATCAGCTGTATACTGAATGTGATCCAATGATTATCAGCTGTATACTGCATGTGATCCAATGATTACCAGCTGTATACTGCATGTGATCCAATGATTACCCGCTGTATACTGCATGTGATCCAATGATTACCCGCTGTATACTGAATGTGATCCAATGATTACCAGCTGTATACTGCATGTGATCCAATGATTACCCGCTGTATACTGCATGTGATCCAATGATTACCCGCTGTATACTGAATGTGATCCAATGATTACCAGCTGTATACTGCATGTGATCCAATGATTACCCGCTGTATACTGAATGTGATCCAGTGATTATCAGCTGTATACTGCATGTGATCCAATGATTATCAGCTGTATACTGCATGTGATCCAATGATTACCCGCTGTATACTGAATGTGATCCAATGATTATCAGCTGTATACTGCATGTGATCCAATGATTACCCGCTGTATCTCCTTCTGGAGGATTTCTTCTGTCTCTAATATCACTTTTTTAAGAGATAGCAACAAACCTACAAATCTAGCTAAGCCTTGTTCACATCATATCTGTTACACTTGCACTTCCTGGGTCATTCACCTCAGCAACTGCAACCCTACCTGAAAGCATGGCTTGCAAACAGATATTACTTTAACCGATGTAGTACCATGTATCACGTTTTCAAATAAAAATAGATGTTTACTATGACATGAGTTTATTTCCAAACTGGACATGTGAGACCTATATACCAAATGGAAATGCACACCAGGTAGGGTTTATTTTGTGAGTTACAAGCACTTTATTACTTTGTTTGTCCCTAGCTACTGTACATTCCAACTCAGAAAGTGCATGTTTGGAAAAGTGTGTCTGTTACCATGAACAGATGCCATCACAATAACGATGCCAGCTTCACTTCTCTTCCAATTATTTTCTAATACAAGTAAACACCAGCCTAGAGTCCTGGGATGTGTACAAGCTCTATGATCATCCCTTTCCCCTTGCAGCATTGTTCCTAGAGGAGACAGATAAAGAAAGGCCAAGATCCAGCAGCCATATCCAATACATTCCAGAAAAGCCTTTGTACCCCCAACCGCAAGAAGAGAATCCTATAGAATTGAATTCTGGGTGCTATTCAGTGAGAAGTTTGTTCTATCCTCAACAACAACAAAAGTCTGAAAGGCCTTTATTATTCCTGCATTACTCAGAGTTGTTGAGATAATAAGTGAATGTTCAGTTGTTCCCCTCCATATTTGAAAAAGAGCTGTTCAGCATAAGCATGGCTGACACTTGTTCATTATGAAGATGCATTGCAGCTTCACAAACTTATGAGTGTCAAGACTCATATGGATAATCTGTGAATTCAGAAGATAACACTTAACAATGAATTTCTCTAATTTGAAACTGATCCAGTCACACGGGTATTCAAATGCTTATTCTAGATTGCAGATAGTTAATTAAACAGATGTTGCATGGGGCGGGTGGTGGATGGGTCGTCAACTTCAACTGCATGCTAGGGGAGTGAGCCAAATTGCAAAGTTAATATTGTTGGAAAGCCTCATTTTCTGTCATTACGTGATTGGGTAATCCATTTTAAAGACTAAAACAACAGATCATTGTTGCATCTTTGTGTACAGTCATTCACAAGTGACACCGTGCTCCATCTGTTTAGTATTGTGAGCAGTCATTTGCTGGTAATTTAATAACAAGGTCAGAGCTCCACTTTGATTGCTAACAGAGACAGAGACATTTTTAGTAGAGAAGTTGCACGACTTTGCAGTGTCTTCGATATCAAACTGCCTGAGGAGACATTGGCAATACATTTCAATTTAATAAATACAGACATGAACATCAAAAACCTCTCACTTTTTGAGGTCTAGTACTCTTTCCATAGGATGAGTGTGTACATCAATCAGACTTCACCTTGTTATCTGACCTTAATATTTTACCACTGTGTTTTAGTGTCCTGACAATGAATGCAAGATTTCATCATGATGGCACATCTTATCAATCACATTTCTGCTCAGTAGGGAGCTCAATAGTTTTGAAAATAATGAAAAAATAACACCAGCACAGCAAATCAATCAAGATTGTTTATCATTTACAATGTAGCTGGTTAGTGTTCACTGTAGGTAACAAGCATGAGAATTCCCCTATTCCCCACCACAGTTGTAAATACAATGTGAAAGCAACCAGTAACATGAAAATGTACATCCACTGTATGAGCGTGTAAAATGCCTCTATTTCCCAGATATTCTGAAAAGGTAAAGAACGATTGTGCTAAAGAATGTTCTTTTCAAGTTTCATCATAACAGGAGAAGCAGTTCCCTAGATATACTGCATGTAGAAATATAAGTGTGACATACAGACAGACCGGGCAACTCCATATACCCCAAGATTATTATACTGTCTCCTATATTGTACTTAAGAATGTGTCCCATCACAATTGGAACAAATGGTTATATAGAAAGACACAATGCAAACTCTAAAATGTGGTAAGTACAACAGTGGGCTTTTGAAAACCCTTTTCTGCAGCGGTGTTTGGTTTGACCAAGTTATTTGATCAATTTATTGTTTTGACTCAGTTCATTAAATAGAGGACCTTTCTCAAAATAGCTTGATGTTTCCTCCTTCTCCACGGCACCTCCCAGTGTATGTCTTTATCTTTATTACTCAGAGAAACACTTCCATTTATGGAAACTCCATTTGGACTGAAAGACAAGATCCTGGTGCAGACTGACACTATTAGAATTTCCCCTTTTGTCAAATGTTACGAAATGACAGTTTTCATAATTTTAGAGGGTTTTGAAACAGAACAACAAACTAAACAAACCATTTCCTGAATACCTAATTTCATTAAATAAAGCATACGTTAAAGTAAAAGCCAGTAATGTCAAACTACTTGTTTGCACAAAAGCACCCCCCTGTTATATTTTTAGATGTTGTCAACGGTAGGCTTGTCCTTTACGCAGTATCAAGCTACCTCTGGAAAAATCCAGTCATGTTCAAGCCTCCAGCTGCCTTTCAGCCAGTGTCTGCCAATGACAGCTCCCAATCTCCAGAGGGACATGTTTGGATGAGACTGAATCTATTTATTTTCCATCAGGGCAGCACTTGCTTCCTGACCACACAGCTTCATTTGTGGGAATGCTCGGGTTCCCATTGGAGCAAGAATGCAAACTCTTAGGATGCAGAAGGCCAATACATTTATACATCACTGTGCATACCCACAGTACAGTCTTCGTCTTCTTTCATTAAAAAATACAAAGATATTCATAGTTTGAACAGATTATGTTAACTGCAAGTACATCTTTGTGACGGATGGCTTTGTGGATGATTTGTGTCAGACCAGGAAATGAATGAAAATCAGCAGCAGACTGGGGTATGAATTAAAGCGCTGCTTGCACGGTTTAATTATAAATAAACACAATAAAAAGGTTTGAACAAACAAAACAAAACACTTTTGTAAAGCAAAAACGTCATGTTGGCCAAAAGACAGACAAAACACAAAATAAAGTGAACACTAAATAAAACAAGTATCGTGCTGGTTTGAAGTCAGCACGAGTAGCAATTGCTTATATTTGTTTCTAGTTTCTTACTGTCTCGCTTTCTTGTTCCCAGGAGGAGTGATGCCTGATGACTAACCCGAAGAGGAGTGATACCTGACGACTGACCCGAGGAGGAGTGATGTCTGACTACTAACCCGAGGAGGAGTGATGTCTGATGACTAACCCAAGGAGGAGTGATGTCTGACGACTAACCCGAGGAGGAGTGATGCCTGACGACTAACCCGAGGAGGAGTGATGCCTGACGACTAACCCGATGAGGAGTGATACCTGACCCGAGGAGGACTGATACCTGATGACTGACCCGAGCAGGAGTGATACCTGATGACTGACCTGAGGAGGAGTGATACCTGACCCGAGGAGGACTGATACCTGATGACTGACCCGATTAGGAGTGATACCTGACCCGTGGAGGACTGATACCTGACGAGAGGAGGACTGATACCTGATGACTAACCCGAGGAGGAGTGATACCTGACCCGTGGAGGACTGATACCTGACGACTGACCTGAGGAGGAGTGATACCTGACCCGTGGAGGACTGATACCTGACGACTGACCTGAGGAGGAGTGATGCCTGACTCGAGGAGGACTGATACCTGATGACTAACCCGAGGAGGAGTGATACCTGACCCGTGGAGGACTGATACCTGACGACTGACCTGAGGAGGAGTGATACCGAGCCGAGGAGGACTGATACCTGATGACTGACACAAGGAGGAGTGTTACCTGACCTGAGGAGGAGTGATGCCTAATACAGGAAGGAGTGATGTCTGAGGGTGTCCTAAAATGGCCATTAGGACACCGTACACTTAATTTTACTTTGGTATGGGCAACGTTTTTCCTGGAGCATACATATTGTATACAGCTTGAGGTTATATTAATACAAATATAAATCGCTGACTGACAAAAACGGTACATTTGTGATGTAGGCATTTAAAATGTTAAATATTATATCATAAATCTGCCATGAGATGTGATTTTAGTTTTGGAAATTTTGCAGTTGACATTTCCAGACCCACAAGAATCTTGACAGTTTTTTTCAATAAATATGATGTATTAACATCTCTTTTGGAACCAAAGTCATTGTTCTCAACATAAACCAATTAACGGATTTGAATAATGAGGTTCCAAAATAGTAAAATAAGTCAAATAGGCACCTGTATCAAAAGGGGCATTGTAGCATCCACCAGGACTCTCTGCAAATATCTAGAATCTGCTTTAAATTAGAGATGCTACTGTGAGCAGGTCAGTTTATTTGTATTTTTATTAAGCAAGGTAGGTTCATTTTGCAGATGTTGTGTGGGGTCTGGTGGCGGGCCTGTTGTACTTGATTTTATCTTGAAAATGGGATAGTTTAATATCGGAACAACATTTCCATATCCACTTACACTACACTTACACATAATTGTGTTAACTGTGCCTACAAGAAGTAGACCAAAGATATAAACAGGGTCAACTAAACTATTGAAAAAAAAAACAAGTGAGGAAGTGTCAAAACAAAACACAAACTTAAGTTCTAAATAAAAATATTGATGTAGAAACAGATTGCAAAACATAAACTCTCTATTAGCTACTTAGCTTCAACTTCTGGACAAAAATGATACCTCAGTGCAAATAAAAAACTGCAATGCCCTCAAACAGTGATGTTAATGTGACATTCTTTAACAATAATCTTCCAATTGAGTCTTGAGGTAATTTAAATCTGTAGTTCCCTGTCAATGCATTACAAAAAAGCAGGGGATGTAATGACCACCACCACTTAACGCAGTATTAATCCCATCGCTGCTTCCACTGAGCACCAAATACAATCAAAATGAACAAGAAACCCATTACATGAGCATGTCTGAGCCCCTGTGAACATTCTGAGCTCTTTATTTCCAAAACGAAACCAGGACTTACAGTATGATCAAGAAATACATGTTTACTCCAGTGATGGACACTGACTTGGCATGAGTAACTTCTGATCCAGCCTAAATTGAGTAGAAGGTCATATCAGTTGCATGTCAGCTTCTGACAGGTCCAATTCTTTCTTTTTGTTTTTGATGATGATGCTGATGAACTGAACATCTTTGCATTTTGGATTACAGAGATGTATTAGGCATTACTAAATATTTTGTTTCTGTCTAGCAGCAGTTCCTTTTTCCTTTGTCGATGATATATCAAAATGAACACACAACCAACACAAATTATGGGAAATGGCCTGCAATGTCAAAGAGCACTCCCTCCCACCTGCAGCATTAATGGTGTTTCTTATACTGATAAAATGTACAAGAAACACATATAAAGTTCATGTTTCCCAAAATGGGCTTTTGAAGTTAAAAAAACTATATATGCAAAAACTAAATATATCTGTAAACTATATAGACAAAAACAAATGCAACCACATAACTATGCCATTAAGAAATGTTAAGGGCATAGCTACAGTCTAGATGCATGGGAGCATGTCATGTTTATACATTACCTTGTAGAGAGAATGCTTTTGTATTTTATTTGCTTGGAGGATTCACCCTATTCTCTGTACAGTGTAGTTGCGCTGCAGGGTGTCTGCAGTACAGGCTTCAGTACAAACGTAACAAGGTGCTTACTCTTGGAATATATTATCAGAGGTATTTCCATTCTCTTTGCCAGGTGTCTCTCTGGCAACATGCCCAGGTGTGGAGTGTTTGCCAAGTACTAAGTGTTTTATCTGAAGTTCTGCAAAAACAAATGATTGCTAGGCACATGCATTCAATTATATTTAGGTTTCAGAAGAATAAGATTAATTCCAAATGCTCAGACAATGCTGTGAGGTATCTAGTGGCAATTTTGTTTTCCAATTGGTTCTGATTCGGCAACAGATAATTAATTACAGCCTTCCAGGTGTCAAGAAACATTTATTTTACCAGTTGCCTCATTTTTCTTGTTCATCTTCTTTGAATCCTTTTGACAATGCAGCAACATTTAGAAAGGATACTTTGGTATATTTGGTAGATCTGAACAGTAGTACTGTTCCCATTTACATCATTGAAGAATGGGGTTTTGTGAAATGTATGTATTTTAAAGTGAAAT
The DNA here is from genome assembly GCA_030684275.1 of Acipenser oxyrinchus oxyrinchus. Classification (NCBI taxonomy): domain Eukaryota; kingdom Metazoa; phylum Chordata; class Actinopteri; order Acipenseriformes; family Acipenseridae; genus Acipenser; species Acipenser oxyrinchus. Next base: position 11,916,223 of record CM060276.1, read on the forward strand.
CAGTGTAAAAGGTGGCAGTGATTAGATGTGCAACCCATTGTGCTTTGTTTTGAAGTTTAATTTAATCAATGAGATTCTTGAACTTGCTCATGATTTCTTAATACTTTTTAATTCATATTGGATTAGTAATAATCTGTTCATGACAGGTTTGGGGTTTAATATGGATATGTATGAAATAGATCAATACATATTGTTAAAGCAATCATAGCTAACAAAATAGTTCCATAAATATTCCTCACCAAGCGCATCCATTCATTACATTACGACTCAAATGTGCAGTTTTGAAAGAAACACATGTTTTATCAAACATGTATTTTCATTTTAAAACATGGTATCTGGTCTGCTCTAGGCTAAATCAATATCAGTTTGCAAGCCATGCTTTTAGACTGTCTTGCACATGCTGGGTTATTTCACCTGAAAGGATGAAATTGTCCCTTCCTCTTCAGCGGCTTCTTTCTTATCCATAACCAATCAGCTGCTTTCCTGATTGACTGGCATACTTTCACTCAGAAACATGCTTTGACCCAGAAGGCAGCCCTGTGGTGCAATGAAGTTTAAGTGCAACCAGAAAACCTGCGAATAAGGCCTAGTAATACCTAATGTAATACCAGATCCAGTGTCATGTTTTAAAATGAAATGCATGATTTCTACAACATGTCTATTTCAAAACAGCACATCTGAGACCTACATAATGAATGGAAGTGCATGGGACTATTTTGTTAGCTGCAATTGCTTTAACTCCATGGTAATTGAATTGTAGTTACTATAGCATTTCCTCAGCAGCACAGTCTATTCAGTTGAAGTATATCATTCTAGGTGTAATTTAAAATCCATTCCTGTTAGTCTATCTTCTTACTCTTTTAAGATGTAATGTCTGGTGGCCTCAGCTTAAAGGTGGAATTGAAAGGGTTAAACAATGGATTATTTTGTTACCTATGTGTCATTCGTGTTACAGGACAGTATTTGGTTTCCAATGCTTGTCTTGTATCAAAGCATTAAAATTTGTTTTTAAAAGTTTCAGCTCAGTAAGAACAACAGTGTCAATCTCTTACCTTTAGTCTCACACTGATGATGCAAACAGCTCTCGTAGGATTTTGAACCAAAGCTATTTGAAATGGTCTTCAGCATCCACAGCTCTACCAAACGTTTTGCATCATCCTATAGAACTGTGGCAAAGTGGTTTGTAGTGTTCCGTGTACAGGTGATTCAAGGTGCTCCAGACAAAGGACAAACAAAGTTCACAGGTCAGGTTCTTTAATATCACTGACGAGGGTTTTTAAATAATAAAGCTGGCTCTACCCAGCAATGGGTATTGCCAGCGAAAACTGGACTCAAATAATAAAGCTGGCTCTACTCAGCAATTGGTATTGCCAGCGCCAAAAACAAGGGGTTGCAGTCCCGAAATAATAATTCAAACACAAAACACGTAACACAGTCACAAACAGCACGTCTCCGGACTGTGTGCTCTGGTGCAGGTGCGGTGCTCTGAGTGCTGGTGCTTTTGTGCGTTCAGGTCCGGGCTGGCTTCTGGCTGCAGCTCCCGGCTTCGTATCAGCCGTCTGACAAAACAAATACAAGCGTTTTTATCAATGGACCCACACTTCATTCAAGGATTCCGTCCTTGTCTCCTCCCATTAACCACAACAAAGGAACCGATTACGGCGTCATGTCCCCCTAAAGAACCCTAAGACCCGCCCCCTCCGATAGCTAGTTCAATCACGCCTCCTCCAATTCATGACTGAAACTTCGCTCACCGTTCTAGGGCGATGACTCCAGGTACCGTAACGCCGTCCCCTTCCTGAATGGCCGGCTTCCAACTGCCCCAGGAATGAACTGCCCAACCATTCAGTACGAAACCCGCAGTTCCTGTTGTACAGTGCCCTCACCGGTCGAGAGGGAGATTGTTGATTCGGATTCATTCGCTCTTCGTCACAAGAACCAACTAATTTTGCTTCATAAAGTTGAATGAAACCTGCTGAATAATGTTACATTACCATATTGAATTTCATACCACTTTGTCGTTTTCTATATACCGGTAACAAAAAACTGACAAATTGAAAAATGTGACTTTTCAGAATCTAACAAAATACTGTACTACAGTAATCCGTCGCGTATCCACCTGTCACATATATCCGCCATTATCAACCTCTTCAGCAACGTTAGTTTATTATTGAGCAGAGAAGATTAGTTCAGAGATTGTAGATCCTACCAATGTTTTCATACACTGTGTTGTATGTGCTCCGTGCGCTGCCATTGCTGGTATTGTCATGTGAGCTGTTCAGTGTGTTGATATGTAAATAAATCCTGCTCGCCTGCGGGGCGTATCAACTTCAACCTCCGTCTCGATCTCCTGCCTGTCACTCAGCAGCGAATGCACGCATCCACACGGCAGACAGCTACCCTGTCACAAGCATTAATACCCTGCATCTTTCTAAACAAGGGATTTAGGGAGCTTCCTAATAAAAGCTAAATCTCAAAACAATAATTGTGTGAATATAGTAATTATTACAGCTGTGTATAATGGTATTTAAAACAGGATTCATGTGGTCGCATTTTTACATATCCGCCCTTACTCTGGTCCCACCGCAGTCGGATACACGATGGATTACTAGACTATTATGGCTTCCAGTAGACTTTTACAATATCATTTTGTAGTTTATTTGATTACATGATGTTAAATCAAATATCTACTTTATGTAGATATTTGATTTATATATATATATATATATATATATATATATATATATATATATATATATATATTCTAGGTAATGCAAAACATTTGGCTATAGTTGTAGGCGTGTGGCTATGAAACATGGTGATCTTAAACCTTTTAAAAATACAATGATTTTTATGATGCTATAACAGAAACAAGACAGGCATTGAAAACTCAGTAACACAAATTAGGGTGAGAGAATAATTCATTTTAAGCTATTCCCATTCCACCTTTAGCCCCGGACATAAAAGAAAGAGGCAACATGAGATTGCGTCAGTGCGCTGATGCCAAGCCTGCTTGTCATTGTACCTCATTTTTGATAAGCGTTACATTCACAAAGACTAAAACAAACAGGATTTTCACATCAGGTTTCAATTTGGGTAGGTATTTAAAAAAGCATTAGGGGAGCCTCCTGTGAAACACTGAACTCTAAGAATATTTGTAAATGATCGTGGAATCCCAGTGTTCAATCAGCTGCCACTGAGTGCAATTTAATCAACAAGGACATCTTGAAGAATACATGCTGCAATTAAAAGAGAATTAGTGCACAGCATGCACTTGAGAGCGCTTTCTGAACCTGCATATAAGAAGCAAATGGATGCATAACTGAACGGGACACCACCACGATCACCATGCATGCGGATTAATACATGTAGCTGTAGTTAAACACACTGGACGTTATTTGTCAAAGGCTTTTACTTCAGTTTACAATTGGCTTCTTTTTATTGCCTTGGCACAGTTCAAGAACAAGGGCTTCACCTATTAAAGTACATCGAGCTAACAGAACAATTCCAGTGAATCTTACCATCACTTCATAGATTGACATTTTCCTGTGAAGCACTATGTTAAGCGTGTATTTATTTATTCATTTTGTTTTAACATTTCAAAACTTATAATTAAAAATACAGAATTAGTAAACCGCCTATTATAATTTAAGTTCAAAGTCATATTCTATATAAATATATAAGAACAGATAAGAATATAATTAATAACCCATTTCATAGTCTATACTATATCTCCTTGAATTCCCAATAATAATTTAAAATATTCTTCTAATTTCTCAGCATGATGAGCCAGGAATCTCTCACATTTCATTGTTTCCTATATGGCATCTTTCCATTCCTCATATGTGGGAGGATTGGATTGACCACATTTACTGAATGATTGCTCTTTTGCTGTACTGCTGGCTGCCTAATCGGGATACTGATAATCGGGATTTCTGCTTAAATGGGATACAACTCTGGGAGACGGTTGTTCCCAATGCTATTTATGTTGTTTAATTGGGACATCACTTGGTTTAATTGGGATACAGTATTTCAAATGATGAACGGAGATCGCTTTTCAGAGCAAGACAGGTTCTCATAGCACAGTGCAGTGAGTATGTGATTACGCTGAGACTTGCGTAAACCATATTGAACTCTTGAAGGAGCTGGAGTCTCCTGTGGTTTCTCAGGCTGCTGTTGCAAAGAAAGTTTGGCGTGTCAACATCACAGGGGCCTCATCTTGTAAGAAGATGTGATTTCATTATTTTTCATCTCACATAGAAATAAAAACAGCGAATAATTTTGTTTAGGAATAAAAAACAAACAATGGACTCAAATAATGAATGTGATGTAATTTCATTATTTTTCTTTTCATTTAGAAAGAAAAAGTGTGACTGAGGTCGTCTCAAATGCCTCTCGTTTAATTGGGACAGCCGCTTATTCTCCGGAGGCATCCCGATAAAAGCGGCACCGACTGTATTCAACATTTCCATTATTAACTGATTTGGGTTATTGTTCCAATCTTGTATATTAAAAGGTATCTCCTAGAATAATTAAGCAACAGTAGGTTGCCATATTATCTCAGAATTATTATTAAGTGTATATAATCCCTGCCCAAAACACACCAAGACTAGGACAGCTCCAGATGAAATGGAAGAGGTTTCCGGGCTTGATATCACACCTCCAACAACTGGGCCTCTTTCCTTGAATACTTTTGCCAGTTTATCTATGGGCCACTAAAACCTATGAATTATCTTTCACTGTATACATTTCAAGTGAACTTCTCAGCTGCTGGAATGTACATTTTCCAGATCTCCTTCCAGTTATTTTCTGTTAAATGTTCACCAATTTCTTTCTCCCACTGACTCTTTCTTTTTAACTTCATGTTCTACCAGAAAGGCCTTTATATGTGATATAATCCTTTTAGAATTGGCATTAAATGATAATTTATTTAGGTCTTGTCACCCTGTATCTAGATGTGTGGAACTCATTATTTGATCAAACAGTGCAAGCTTTGATTGTAAGTATTTAAAACAGTGTGTGTCTTTTAACCAAATCCCTGTTTTAATTAAAAAGGACTTGAATCTCTTATCCAGAAAACGATCTCTTATCTTTAAATGTACAAATTATTTTCTCCTCCCATTCCTAAACCACAAGTCTACTTTTGTTAATGATAATTTCCTGATTATTCCATGCTGGGGAGTTTTCTGTTAGACATACATTAGTTTTAGTCATTTTCTGTAATTCAGTTATCGCTCAGTGTGTTGCTTTTATTGTAGGGTATTCCTGTAAGCCCTCTGGTAATTTAAAAAAAAACAATAAAGAGCACAGACCTCTCCCTTTTGTCCAAGGGGAGGCACTCTCATCTTCCATTAGCCATCGCTTGGGTAAACTAGCTGGAGGATTTAGCCAAATATAATTAAATTAGGGAATTTCAAGCCTCCTGCTAATTTGTTCTTATATAACATAAGAAATTCAAGAATGAGAAAAGGCTATTCGGCCCACCTAGGCTTGCTTGCTTTGGTGCCAGCGTGATCCGTTAGCACTCAGGAGAGGAAATACAATAAAACCCCAACCAGGTTATGCGGGAAATGAAACCTCTGGGAATTCATGTCTAGGTGAACCACCCTTCATCCAGGCGGATAGCTAAATATCTTATTGTGGTCACAGAGAGGGTTATACAATATTGTTCATGACAGCATCCAGTCTATTCTTGAAGGATCCGATAGTCTCTGCTTCAACAACTCTGTCCAGCAGCCTGTTCTAATGGTTCACCACCCCTTGTGAAAAAGCTCCGTCTCCCCTCGGTTCTGAATATGCCCTTCTTCAGCTTCCAACCGTGGCCCCTTGTTCCGTTCTGTGTGACCTGTGTAAAATAATTCTTAGCAATTACTGTGTTGAACTCCTTGATCATTTTAAATACCTCTATTAAGTCACCTCTGACTCCTCCTTTCTAGGCTATATAGATTCAGCTCTTTCAGTATATCTTCATATGACATGCCTTTTAATCTTGGAATTAATCGTGTTGCTCTCCTCTGTACTCTTTCCAATGGCTCAATGTCTTTCTTATGATATTGCAACCAGAACTGTACACAATATTCTAGGTGTGGTTGTACCAGTGCATTATATAATTTTAATATAACTTCTCTAGATTTGAAATGTCTTGGCTATATAAACTATTTCACTTTTGTATAACTTCTCCGTACTGTCTAATTGGCTTAAGAGTTTCATCCACTACTACCCCCAAGTCCTTTTCGTACATAGCTTCTTCTATTTTGTTACTATTCATGTTATACTTGCCTCTAATATTTTTGCAACTTATGGGCAAGACTTTGCATTTATTCACATTAAATTTCATCTGCCATGTGTCAGCCCAAGCTTGAATCTTGTCTAAATCTCTTTGTATTACTCCACTTACTGATTGGGAGTTGGCTACTCCTCCCAGTTTTGTGCTGTCTGCAAATTTGCATAGTTTACTGATGATGTCTTAGTCCAAGTCATTTATATAGATTAGGAATAACAATGGACCCAATACTGATCCCTGTGATACAACACTTGTTACATTACTCCAGTTTGATGCCTGGCCTCTAATTATAACTCTGCTTTTTATCTTGTAACCAATTATGAATCCATTCTGCTAGTTTACCATTTATTCTCACTGATTTCATCTTTAGGTATAGTCTTTCATGAGGAACTTTGTCAAATGCTTTTTGTAAATCTAAGTAGATGATGTCATTCACACTATCCTTGTCCACTCTAGTAGTCACCTCCTGAAAGAAATCTAGTAAATTAGTTAAACAAGAACTACCCTTCCCAAAGCCATGCTGGCTGTCTCCTATAATGTTGTTACTATATAAATATTCCTATATTTTGGTCCTTGTGATAATTTCCATGATTTTACATATGATTGATGTTAAACTCATAGGTCTGTAGTTCCCAGGGTCAAATTGATCTCCCTTTTTAATTATAGGAACAACATCGCCAATTTTCCGGTCCAGTAGTGCTTTATAGGTGGTAAGTTAGAAAATAACCCCTTTTATGTTTAATTGTTCATTTAAATGTGGGGTTTTGGTTATGCAGATGTTTGATATGATGTGCTTGAATAAAACTTTTGAGTTGTATCTGACAGTTTGTCTTTCATTTTAATATTGATGTTGTTTAAAATGTAACCGTCATAATGACTGCCGGTGGCGGTTTTAGATATGAGTATAATCGCGGTGATTCTAGTGTTAAAACCATTGTGTGTGGATCCTTATACTGTAGATTAGAGAGATCCACTTAATAAATGTCTGTCCAAATCCAAATCTTTGTAATGTAAAAAACAGGCATTTCCATTCAACCCTATCAAATGCTTTTCAGGGTCTACTGCTATAGCAGCCATTGGGGAATCAATAAATTCTTTGTCCTAAATAGAAGATTCAAGAGTTTTCTAGTGTTATCAGAGGCTAACTGATAGGGGTGTTTAGATAACCCATTACTCATACTCATAATCATATAACTGATAGGGGTGTGCAGATAACCCATTACTCATACTTGTAATCATATAACTGATAGGGGTGTGCAGATAACCCATTACTCATACTCATAATCATATAACTGATAGGGGAGTGCAGATAACCCATTACTCATACTTGTAATCATATAACTGATAGGGGTGTGCAGATAACCCATTACTTGTAATCATATAACTGATAGGGGGGTGCAGATAACTCATTACTCATACTTGTAATCATATAACTGATAGGGGAGTGCAGATAACCCATTACTCATACTTGTAATCATATAACTGATAGGGGTGTGCAGATAACCCATTACTTGTAATCATATAACTGATAGGGGGGTGCAGATAACTCATTACTCATACTTGTAATCATATAACTGATAGGGGTGTGCAGATAACCCATTACTCATACTCATAATCATATAACTGATAGGGGAGTGCAGATAACCCATTACTCATACTTGTAATCATATAACTGATAGGGGTGTGCAGATAACCCATTACTTGTAATCATATAACTGATAGGGGGGTGCAGATAACTCATTACTCATACTTGTAATCATATAACTGATAGGGGAGTGCAGATAACTCATTACTCATACTTGTAATCATATAACTGATAGGGGTGTGCAGATAACCCATTACTTGTAATCATATAACTGATAGGGGTGTGCAGATAACTCATTACTCATAATCATATAACTGATAGGGGAAGCAGATAACCCATTACTCATAATCATATAACTGATAGGGGTGTGCAGATAACTCATTACTCATACTTGTAATCATATAACTGATAGGGGAGTGCAGATAACTCATTACTCATACTTGTAATCATATAACTGATAGGGGAGTGCAGATAACTCATTACTCATACTTGTAATCATATCATGTTGTTCCTTGGACTGTGCATGTTGGATTTCCAGAGATTTAATTCCTGTTTTGATGTCTTTCATTTCTGTATCTGTTTCATTTTTTGGAATGAATCCTCTCATATATGCCTTAACACTAGAACTGCCATGGCAGTCATTTTGACGGTTTGAGGTTTTCAAATTTAAATTACTCTGCGTGTCTGAAAGTTATGTGGTTGTCCATTTATGACTTTTCCTAAATACATGTATTAAATACCCTAACGGTGTTTGAAAGGTAGGATCACAAAAATAAGGAAGTTATAATCCTGCCCACCTAGAACTGCCAAAGCAGTCATTTTGACTGCCTTTACAGTACATGTTTTTATTTTTAATATAACCTACAATATTCAGTTTTTTTATATACAAGCCTGTTGTTTTCTCTACTGGACCTTGCAGTCATCAATTCCTTCATTTTGTACAAGGAATGCACCAGGGAAAATATCAGTAGGAGAGATTTCATCTTGAAGCTAGCAACAGCGCTTCAGCAGAAACATTTCAATCAGAAAACTGAAAAGCAGCAGGATGCTGCAGCTCAACCTGGATTCAGTGCTGCACCGAGTGACACACGCAAGCGAAAACATATGTTATAATACATGTTATATGTAACATGAATATAACCTACAATATTCTATTTTTTATATATACAAGCTTGTTGTTATCAGTGGTTCTAGTGTTAAAGGTGTCCCATCTTATACTTACATTTGAGACTGAACTCTTATTGGTGTCAAAGAACATTGGTGTTACCTTCTTCAGGAAATCCACACATTCTGTATCTCTTAATAGAGTTCTATTAAATCTGCACCTCCCTCTACCTAATACCTCTTGATTACCCAAAATTACCTTCCAGTTCACAACCCCATGATCAGAAAAGAAGAAAACTTTCTATTCAGTTCTAGAATACACATTGTAGACCGACGAATAATATGAGTATTCTCTTGCAGTAGGATACTGAACTCCATATGTCCACCAAGCCAATCTCTTCCATCATATTCTGAATGATAGTATTAGTCTTGAGTCAGAACATTTATCTCTGAGATTAAAAGTAGATTTATCTAGATACTTATCTAAAACTGTTAAACCCCCTCCCCATATCACTGGGTGGTTACTTATATGTTGCCTTATCACTTGCAGGAAACTGACATCTTCTACGTTAGAGGCATATATGTTAATTCATATAAGCAAATAATTCTGCATTTTAACCAATGCTACGATACACCTCCCTTCTGTTTGCGTTTGAATTATTTGTTGACCTAATCCTTTCTTAAATAATATCAATGCCCCACGACTCTTAGCATTAAAGGAGGATGAGTGGACCGCCCTGTGGATTTGGTTATTAATGGTATTTTTTACAGCTATTACTGAACAAACAAAAAAAAAATCTACATTAACATTAACTCTTATTTAAAGCACACTCCATATATTACAGAAATCAAGAATTCAGAACATATATTCTTTACTGAGCAGCAGCTCCTGTCTCACATAATCAATTAAGACTTATGGAGTTCATTTAAATTAATTTACTGGGCTTTTTTTCATTATTAATGCCCTGGAGTCTTTGTGGCAAACCTTTTTATATATGTCATTTCCTGTTAAACTAACCAACCAAAAATCGTGTTAATGCTCCATAAATTCTTTATTACACCTATGAATGAGAAAGCTAGTTCAAGGTTTAATAATGCACTTGCCAAGTTGTTAAATTTATGAGGGAAACATTATTTATTAAAAGTTTAAACACAATGTTTGCTTTCTGGCAGAGGGTTCCTTTGTTCAATACTCAGCAGAGAATGTATGATTGTGGGTTGCAGAAAATAATAAGACAAAAACAAGGGAAATAAACAGAGGGTGGGGGGCAGGGGGGCATGTTTTGTCTACAGCAACATTAATGGTGGATTGCAGGATTTCATCAGTGTACAGGATATCTTTCAATGAGCTCATTTGTACCTTCACACAAACAAACAGTTGTTTGAATCAGAAATGAGGTATGAGCTTGCACCATTAAACTTGGGTCCACTGGCACAGTGTCAAGCGGCCGTGTTTATGTCTCCTGTCCAACTACATTCCCTGTTCTACATGTGTTCCTTTATAGGTGTAACCTTCAGTCTGTGACTCTTTGTGGCAATTGACAGCGGGACGCATATTCAACAAGGTTCTTGCCATCTGCCACTGAGGTAGTCCTGGTGCGTCCTTTCCTTGGTCTTGAACCTCTGGTGAAGTACTCTACTGAGACTGGTCTTCAATGCACTGAAGCTGAAGGGTTTGACTGCAGGGCATCAATTTGAAGAATCCGCACGTTGTCTTCTTTTTGATTCCATGAACTGACCAAACAAAAGCTCCTCGGAGTCCTTTGTACTTGAAAAGGAAAACATTACATCCATAGAAGCCTCTTCTCTAAGTTACCAGGCGATTGTAGAGCTACACCTAATGAAGACAAGCTATGTGTCGAAACGCGTTGGGTGCTTTTATTTTATTCTGGTTGAATTAAAATGTTTTTTTAGCAAACAAAATGTGAGAAGATTGTGCAGCACAGCATCAGTGGTCATGTCTTTGAGAATATCAATCAAAGGTCACAGGAAATAATCATTTCAGATTAGAAATAATTGACAAACAGATGGAGGCTCCAGCAGTATCTGCACAATGCTTCTGTGCAGAAACAGATTACTCTTTCCTTAGGATACTCCTGGAATATGTTCTGTTTAAATAATTGCTATAACCTTAGCTTATGAATTGTTAAAATAACTGCCTGCTTCCTTTTCTCCAGACCAGTTAAATATGAATATTTATATTTCTTTATCCCTGATGTTAACCAATAAAACCAAACCTATGTCGCTATACCCGCTGGTCCATTGTGAGACTTACAGCAATAATAAAACAGCAACACAATGATTATAAGACCGACGCCTTAGTGACATGAGCCACATTCATAAAGGGTGCTTACCAGGCATTTAACTTTAGAAGTAGCTAAGAGTTACACACATGCAAATTGGGGTTAAGTGCATCTGGCTAAAAGGGCTTTCAACAAAACATCAACCAGTACTCAAAAAACAATTTAAACACCCTTTTAGCTAAACATGTCTACATTTGAGATAGGCACTGTTTAACTGTATTCTTGCATGTGCAAGTAGCTTGCAGTTAAGTGTAATCGCATGGAACTGTACACTGGTGGATTAGCCAATAATATAAAGGTAACGCCCACCCAGTTCAGTTTGATTGACACAGCTGAAATGCAAGAGTAAAATGGAAAAGCAATGTTGAATGGAAATGGAAAAAAGGATGTGGGCGTTTAAAAGGATATGAGTATGCTATTCGAATCAGCACATTTTATATTTCTGGTCATTTTTAGGAGCTTAGTCCCTTATTTATGTTTTATTTTTTAACTTAAACATTAAATCAAAAAAGAAAAACAATACTGTGCTATCAACAGTAAATTAATTGAAAAATTCATGAACACAAATACAGCCTACAAAAAACAGAATAAACACATAGCTTTGCTTCAATATGAAGTCACATTATGCATTAAAAAGCAGCTTCAGTCTTTTAACAACAACCAAAAAAACATAGTGCCCAAAGAGAACGTGCATACATAACAGAAAAAAACAGAGCCCAAAGAGAACGTGCATACATAACAGAAAAAAAACATAGAACCCAAAGAGAACGTGCATACATAACAGAAAAAAACAGAGCCCAAAGAGAACGTGCATACATAACAGAAAAAAAACATAGAACCCAAAGAGAACGTGCATACATAACAGAAAAAAAACAGAGCCCAAAGAGAACGTGCATACATAACAGAAAAAAACAGAGCCCAAAGAGAACGTGCATACATAACAGAAAAAAAAACATAGAGCCCAAAGAGAACGTGCATACATAACAGAAAAAAAAACATAGAGCCCAAAGAGAACGTGCATACATAACAGAAAAAAAAACACAGAGCCCAAAGAGAACGTGCATACATAACAGAAAAAAACAGAGCCCAAAGAGAACGTGCATACATAACAGAAAAAAACAGAGCCCAAAGAGAACGTGCATACATAACAAAAAAAAAACAGAGCCCAAAGAGAACGTGCATACATAACAGAAAAAAAACAGAGCCCAAAGAGAACGTGCATACATAACAGAAAAAAAACATAGAGCCCAAAGAGAACGTGCATACATAACAGAAAAAAACAGAGCCCAAAGAGAACGTGCATACATAACAGAAAAAAAACATAGAGCCCAAAGAGAACGTGCATACATAACAGAAAAAAACAGAGCCCAAAGAGAACATGCATACATAACAGAAAAAAAAACAGAGCCCAAAGAGAACGTGCATACATAACAGAAAAAAACAGAGCCCAAAGAGAACATGCATACAAAGCAGAAAAAAAACATAGAACCCAAAGAGAACGTGCATACATAACAGAAAAAAAACAGAGCCCAAAGAGAACATGCATACAAAGCAGAAAAAAAACATAGAACCCAAAGAGAATGTGCATACATAACAGAAAAAAATAAATAAGTAAATAAAGGTGTCTATAAAGACTCTAACGGTCCCTCTAAAAATAAAAAAGAATGCCAACAGAGTCTGGTTTATTTACTCCAAACAGCCTATCTCTCACGGCCGTCAATACTGTAAAGAATGCAAATATAGTGCTGGAAATGAATGTATTATACACACATACAGCTGCACAGTTTCATGTTGGTATCATACTAAATTGGAAATTGACTTCATAAGACTAAAAATGAATATGTAGGGACAAATCAATAATTTTAGAAGCAATATACCATTTCTACATGTCTTCCTGCTCCCCTGCACCTCCCAGCAATCTATTGTGCAGGTACACAGAAGCTGTGCTACAGTGGTAGCCTACAGTATTCGAAAGACACATCTTATTGCAATACACAGATTTCTGAGATGGGGGCGATTGCACTTCATTGCCACTCATGAGGGGTTAATATACTATCAAATTGCAAGGGGAAAAAATCTGCTATTTTGGTAGCTGTGTCTAAAATTTAGGACAGGCTGAAGCGATAACATGCTTTATGAATAAGCAGCTAAAAATAAACCACAGGTTTTAAGAGCAGCAAAAAATTGTACACGCGTCTAAGAGATAAGCATGCTTCATGAATCTGGACCCTTATGTTTTGGAAATGCATGATTTTATTTGCTCACTGTTCACGCAAAACCCTTCTAATGTGTTGTTACCAAGGTAATTGTGATGTACTTTTTTAAAACATGTTTTTAATCCTGGAAAAAACATTTTGTATCATCTATAAAGGAAGTAGAGATTGAACAGCTGATGACATGCTGTTCCATTTCCATATAATCCACCCCAATCAGCTATCTTATTACTTTCAGATCCACTGCTCAGCGGGGATGACAGCTTAATTTAGTGCCACACTCCGGCATACATTTCTGTTTCTCTTTTGTGCTATAACTCAGCTGCAAAGAACATTATTTCCAAAGAATGATATTGCTGGCCATGAATAGCACTGTGCCTCTCATTGAGTACCTTTATAAAAGTTAATCACAGTAACTTTGCACAGTCATCTTGCAGTTGTCCAATGCTTTTCTCATGGTTTGCCATGTTTTTAATATGCTCTAATATGATATCTTCAAATAGCTTCCTGTTAACTTAAGATATATCTCTAAATCATTTATAGATATATCTAAATAACTTCCTGTTCATTTGAAGATATCTTTAAATGGACAGGAAGTCCATTGAAAACATAGAACATTTTCACAGGAAGTCATTTCGAGATATCTTGAAATGGCTTCCTGTTTATTTGAAGATATCTTCAGATGATTTAGAGATATCTCTAAAATGAACAGCAAGTTATTTGAAGACATCTTCAAATGATTTAGAGATATCTTTAAATGAACAGGATGTTATTTAGATATATCTCTAAATGATTTAGAGATATCTGAAAAGTATTTAAAGGTATCTCAAAAACATTTAGAGATATATTAAAACGATTTAAAGATATCTAAAAATGCATTTTAGATATCTCATTTAAAGCTCCATTTAAATATATATGTAAATCATTTTGAGATATCTCTAAATAATTTTAAGATATCTAAAATACATTTAGAGATATCTCAAAATGATTTACATATATATTTAAATGGAGCTTTAAATGAGATATCTAAAATACATTTAGAGATATCTTTAAATATTTAAAGATATCTTCAAATATTTAGAGATATCTATAAATGAATTTGGGATATCTCTAAATGATAATCTGGCTTGCCATACCCTTTTGGCTCCCACATGTTTACCTCTACATATCAAATCAGACTTCTATAGTGTGACTGGGTTTGATTGATGTCTGTCACTAAAATTAAGTCCAGCCCTGCAAACAAATAGATTCAAGAGCAAATGAAAAGTCTCTTACAATGCATAATTCTACAGACAAGTGAAATATGCTACTGAATAACAAACCCACCCAAGTTTTCTTAAAAAAAAAAAAAACTTTTGAAAGGATACAACTTCTGTTGTAAGTGGTTATACAGTATACAACCTATGAACATGTTATTAATTGTGCTATTAAAAGTTATAGATTAGAATTAGAACTTATAACAATGTGATGCAATACACGTTTGAAATCAATGTTTGCTACATTATGTTATAAGACTGTTATAAAATATCTATAGATAGCCATTCACGCTCTTCCTTAAATGTGCTTTACTTGCTCTTATCTGCCCCCTATTTTACTGCATTTAATCCTGTACTTTAGAGTACTGTAATCTGTCAAGTGTTATTTAATCTGTAGTATTTTGTATTTAATTATATCCTGATGTAACTATCACTGACACTGTTATCTGCTCCATTGTTGAATCATATTTACCTCGATCCCATGGGAGGATTGTGAGGACGAATGCATCCTTCAAATTCATCCTAAACATGGTCAGATGGATAGAGATCCATGGATTGTGGTGACCATGGAAGACGCCTGCAGTCTCTGTCATGCTCCGAAATCTATTCACGCACAATTCATGCATGGTGGTTGGGGGCATTATTTCCTTGAATGTAGCCATTCCCGTCATGGAACAAATGCAGCATTGTTGGAGGGATATGATTTGAAATGAGGCCTATGTAAACTTTGCCATTTGTTCAGCATGCCCAAGTAATCAAGGGACCCAGGTTATAGCAGGAAAAGATAGTCCACACCAGCGCAATGCCGAATCCAATCATATGTTGAAGGCATGTACCGTAGTATAAGCTAACAGAACTATTAGACAGAAAGACACCATTTTGTTTTTCTAAAGTACACGATTATCTCATACACATGCAAACTGTAGACTTTACCAGTTCTAGCTTCAAGTGGCCTAAATAGCTGATTATCTGTTTACTAAGACCATGGGAATGAGAATAACGGTCAACAGAGGAAGTTCAGTCTGCAGTTGTGTTTGAAAAATATAAAATATCCCAAATTAAATCATAAAAACAAGACAAGTAAAGAAAAAAAAATAAGAAGCACACTGATAGGGGACGCTGATGCAAATACTAGTTCAATTGAAACAATTTCAAAGTCTTGGTTATCACTCCTTTACTTCAGACATGCAGTAAGGAAATGGAATGAACAATGTGCCCTTTTATACATCAGATTGCTTTTTAAATCAACTGTGAACCTGGGGTTGTAATAACTTCATACAGAAAGGCTAAATGCAACTGCAAAATCATTCACGGTTGGTCCTGCGGCTACACAAATGGGTTAATTGAAAATCTTTCAGTTTATCAGAAACTTTAAATCCCATCAAGACAGTTTTACAATGGCAACATTCTGTCATGTAGAAATACTCCCTAGGGATTGAGGTATGAGGAACAAGTAAGCTGCTGTTTTCTACTGGAATTACATTTAGTTAAGCCTCAGGAATGATTCTTTATTAAATGTACACATTGTGTATAAAATAGAAGTCTCATGGTGATAGTGTCATTGTCAGTGCTAAAATGTGCCTGGCACATTAAGTTGGGTATTTGCTTCTGTTATTTGATTGAGGACAATCAAGTATGGAATGGGTTGCCGAGCCTTGTTGTTAAGGCTGATTACTTGGTGTCTTTCAAGAGCCATCTGGTTGAAGGAAAAAATGAGCTTTTAGAACCGGGGCCCAAATTTCATTATCTAATTCATAACTTTTCATATGTACTTATGATACAGATTTTTAAAATTGTATTCAAAATAAAATCAAGGTTTATCAAAAACTATATTGTATGGCATTTAAATGTGCAATATTTTACTTATGTTGGCAAATCCATATGTGTTGGTCTAATGCTAAAATACTCTATATGAACAGAATGAAATTCTTTAACATTATTTTCAGTATTTATAGATTCCAAAAACACAACATTCAAAGTTTATTATTATTATTATTTATTTCTTAGCAGACACCCTTATCCAGGGCGACTTACAATCGTAAGCAAATACATTTCAAGTATTACAGTACAAGTAATAATACAATTAAGAGCAAGATAAATACAATGGATTTATAAACCCATGGCACACAATGTAAAGCACTAAGATAGAAAGAAGAACAAGCAAAACACCAACAGTTCTAAATTGGGCATAAAAATAAGTCTAAACCCTAAAACGTGTTCACATTTCATAAAACCTTATACTTAAGTGTCATTTGCACATTCTCTTCTGAATTACAAACACAACATGACATAAAACTAAAAACAAACATCTCTGGATTTGAATTCAAGGGCTAATGTATTCTTGAGTTGCTTATTTGTAGGATATTTTCTTTTGCATTTGAAGAAAAAGGCTGTGAATTTTATGGTGAAGACATGGATATACTGTGTATCCAGTGCATCACTAATTGAACAGTGTTGTTATTTAAAATATCGTTCTTTTTTGCATTGTGTGAAATAGATTTATAAACTTTAGATATTGTGGTTTACAGAGATATTATACTGTATAATGTACAGACCGCTCAGCTACAGATAATGAATTTGACAGCGGAATGCTTGTGAATTGAACTGTAGGTGTTCAGTGTCTGTTATATACTTGTTTGTGAATCAATACTGTGCATTGTACAATGTCCACTAACATCATGCTTTCCACCATCTGGTCTGAACGACTGGGGTTTGGGAGGTGTGAGGATGGGCATGCTGTTGTCTCTTCTAAAGATCAAGGCCCAGATGAGTGTCGCAAATGGCCGTTATGCGCGAATGCACAAAATGTACCATATTCAAAACTTCTTTTTGCGTGCCACAATCCGTCTTGCGCTGTGCACAAATATAATGCTCCCGTTCAGCCTGAATTAATTGCCCCGCAGGTTGGTCAAGCAATATATATAAGCTGTAAAAAATAAAAAAAACGGGTGATTCCAGCTGGATTATTCATATTATTAATTATTGTTGTTGTTGTTGTTAATGTATGTATGTATGTATTTTCAGTCCAGACAGGGAGCAAACAGCGGTTTGATAAGCAGGATCACGGCTAATACTGAGAAAGAAAGAAAAAATGGATGGTACTGTAACAGAAAACAAGAAAGTCAAAAAATGTAAATTAATTAGAATAGATAACATGTACTCATATTTGTGTGACACCTGTCAATTATGGAGACAGAAGTAGAGAAATCATAAACTCACTTCCCAGCAAACAGCACCTGTGATAATGATAAACATTAGATTCAAATGTGTGCAAGTGTACAAATTTCATATGCTTAAGCACAAAAATATTTGAATTTCTCCGAAGGCCAGATTTGAATGAAAATGGCTAAGGTTTGCGATGAGTGACAGGCTTGCAATGCGCAGAATGTTTCCATTACATTACATTGTCGTGTAGTATTCCAAGTCTGTGCATTCACTCGTAGCTCTTGTGCATTTCTGCTATATTGGTATTGAATGCACAGGTGGTTTTGCGAGGCACAAACACATTTGCGAATTGCGAATTTTCCAACTTCGCGCAACTGTTTTGTGCCGTGTTGGAAAATATAAATTTTTGTGCAAAAGCACAAATTTTTGTGAGGCTCAAATTTTGTGCATCACTTCAAATATCTGGGCCCTAAAATACAATCATGTCATGTCATTCATAATGTGCTGTACACAGAGTGAATACCAGCACCAGGGTGTCCGACATCTTTCTATTTTCATTTATTACTGAAGAACTTTTATCTGAAATTGTTGTTGCCTTAAATCAAAAATGGACAGCAAATGGTTTGTTCACCAATATCTTAAAAACACACACATGCACACACACACACACACACACGCACACACACACGCACAATGGTTCAGTACCCTGGACAGCTCTCAACTGCTCTGAGATTTTAAGTAGATATCAATGTTCTGTGTTTAGTATTTGTATTACTAATGGCTTATAAAACATAAGACTTCTTAGTGGGCCACATTTTCAAAGCCTTAACTCCAGTTTTTAATGAACTCTTTTTGAAGGAGACTAAACATCTGTTAATTTAACAAAACTAGAACCAAACAACTAAGTTCTATATTTCAGGTCACTTTAGCAGTCTGTTTATGATAACTAAGATGATAATGTACCTGCAGAATATGGGGAATCTTTGGAAGACTGCAAATTCTGTGGGAGCTTGCAAAACGATTTCTGAGGAATTTCATTATCCGCCTGCAATCTCTCTCCATTAGCTTTTCTTCCTTTCTTGGGTGCCCATGTGATTATGATGGATCTTCCTCACTCTGTTTGCCCTGAGCTGCAACACACGGGGGACTGATTGGAACCACCTGCGAGCATACGCTCACACTGTATCCCAGTCCCGTCCTGCCTTGCCCTGCTACTGCATGAGAGTACCCACCTGAAGGCTACTGCAGAGCACTGCAGCACAGTACAGCATACCAGACATTACAGTGTGCATGCTTATAGGTTTCTTACTGACTCTATATTCAATGTAAATGTATTTATTTGTGAATACTGTGTTGTAATGCTTAGTTTGCCAGGTGAAGTGAACTCCAATTACTGATAAAGTGAACTCCACTTATTATCCCTGCCTCTGCTCGGTCCCTTTGTGATAACAGCAGCATTTGACGGTAGTTTAATTAGTGACTCACTCACTTATCTTTCCGACAAGGTGCAGAAATCACTACAAAGAAAACATGAAAGGTCCACACAAATACTTTCAGGACATTTAATTGCAATCTTTAAAAAGTTTTTTTTTTATATCAGTTCAGCTTATATTAAATAAGCAACATAGTTATTCTCAGAATATCTTACCACCTACTGTATCTGTGCAACTTGGAATGTAATTTTAATTAGTTTAGAAAAATAGCATATGTGGCGGATTGCAAGGATTAAGTATATTCTAAAAAGGCCGGTGCCCATGTGTATTATAAATGATTTATGGAGTGCAGATGTAATATAATTCACCCACAGTCTTATTCCTAATAGAACTCACAGGGCCACCTCATAATATTAACATGCTGGTAGTGTATTGACTGCCAGTGATGCAGGAAGGTGGCACGACCACTCTGTGCTCTTTGATGCAAGGCCAGCTGCATGGGGGAGTGAGGGAGGGAAAGAGGGAGGCAGGATAGGGAAAAGTTTTATTTCATGAAGTAGAACATTGATTGGTGGATCCAGGGAAATCAGACAGTGTGATGAAAGCAGGGGTTTGTGCTTCACAGTAACAGGAAACGGATTCTGCATGTTATTATTATGCAAGTTAATATGTGCCAAAAAGAAAACATCTTTATGGTCTCCTGAACTTAGCGGTCGACTGTTTTTGTCAGCTAAACCCCAGACACATGTTTTTCTGTTTGTTTTACAATATAAGTCAACTTGAATAAGCAGCTGCCTGTCTTAAGCAGCTGAACATTCAGCTTCTTTAGTGACCTGTTGAAGCTGCGACTTACAGTGATTGTAGTGAACAAAACAATTCCATACATACCTTACCTTTTGTGTGCTTGTAATTGCTATATGTTTAGCTTTGAAAGAAACACAGTAAACAAACATGTATTTTCATTTTAAAACATGATATCCGAAACTACGCTAGGTTCATTAATCAAAGCTGCTTACCTTATTTTTTGAAATACACCGAAACCTCTAATATGCTTAGACCCCAAAGACAGTTGAAATGTTTTAGGAAGTGAAACAGTAACAGACTTCCTGAAAGGAAGGCAATAAAACCGAGAGCTTTCTTTACCCTAGTGTAGTAACAGATATCATATTTTACAATGAAAATGTGTACTTGCTATAACATGCATTTCTTTTAATACTTCACATTTGAAACTTGCTGTCTATAGAAAAAGTAAACGCCTAACAGAAGTACTGTGTTAGTTATAACCACTTTAATGTTATAGGCAGGGCAAAGCAAAGCTGTCACACGCATGCACATTGGCGATGCTTACAATGAGAAAAAGGGACTGCTGTGCTATTGGCGCACCGTTGTAATACAATACAGTTGTTGATTCGTCTGCATTTTTAGGAGGGTTTAAACATATCTGTGGCCTGAGGAGTACATCATTGTTTTAATTGAGGTGGGGCTATGATAAAAAGTGCATAGTTTCATGAAATAAATACATTTTTGACACACTGTATAGAAAAAAAAATATAAAATAAGCTTCCTGTTTACCATATAGCAGAGCAAAATAGCACAGTGCGGTCTCTTTAAAAAAATGATTCAGTTCAATTGAGTGATGTGTGCATGTATTGTATATTTAGCATCTACCCTTCATCACTTCATAAAAAATAACTTGTGTGTGTGACAAAATAGTGCATTATGGGAAGTTAAAATACCGTTCTGGCTCACTAAAAGTCACTGTAAACATAGGCATTGATATCTAACTACAGGACAGTATGTTAATTCACTGAAGAAGTCCTTCAACACTAATCCCTACTCTCTCATGGTTCCAAAGAAACCTCAATGTGTTGGCCTGGTTCAAAACGTTTCATTTTTGAAAAACAGCTTTGGATGCTTGATACTAACTATCAGACAAGGTGGTCATAAATGTTGAAATGCATCAAAACTTCAAAAATAAGGCTGGTAAGTATCTGTACTACATGTCTTAGCTATTCTGAGGTGTTACACAGGACAACACCCAGACAAGCTTGATTGCATAGCAGAATGCAGACCCAAGCTGAAGGAGCTAGCTTGTGCTGATAATGCTTCTATTTTGAGACTCTGCTCCAAAACGTTCTGCTTCCTTTGAGAACTTAAGTTGCTGTAGAGTTGCCAACCTGTCTATTTTCGCTGTCTAAAACTAGAATAAAGTAATTATCTTGGTAATTGTGTTTCATCCTAAAATATTTCTTTCCACACTGTGTGCCTTCCCTATTTCCTTTCACAGCAGCTGTCACAGACCCCTAGTAACTCATTTTTAAACTGTCTCTGAACCAGCTGCAGTCGTTGACCCCTTCTCTAAACGTTTCAATCAATTTCCTCACAAACTGCATCTTAAAAACACCCCCCTGAGCATCATCTTAGAAACTGCACAAAAAACCTAATCACTGACTAACTCCAAGACAATACAGCATATCACCAACACACCTTCACTTCCAGTCTCATTCACAAGCTCACCTTCCCATCTTGCATCTTGAAAATGACTAGAATGCATTGTCAAAGCTGGATCTCCTACTGAAGTGTCCCTTTACAGACCGGTCACTATCCCGTCCATAATGTTTCAATGGAAGTTCCTCAAGGTTCTATACTACTGTACTACCTAAGCATTAGCATCCTGATTAGAGGGAGTCACCCTCTGGTAAGAGCCCAAGCCAGAGGCTCTGCTTGCTTTCCTTCCACATGCTTTTTTAAAGCTAGGCATCGATCTGAATGTTTCACTGTCCTACAAAGCAGCCTCTTTCCTGATTAGTGGATGGAAGTTGTGAGGTTTCTAATGTCAGGCAGTGGAAAGGCAAGAGCCCGAGGTGCAGGGCACACAAACAAGTTCAACTGTGAAGATCTGATTGAGGTTAGAAACTGGTAAACAGAGTTTTATTGACAAGGTTCTCCTTTCCTCCTTTTTTAAAGTTATACATGTGTCTGAAAGATCTGCATGCATCTACTGTGTGATAGTTTCCTACAATGAAACATTGTGATTGGACGAGGCTTCTAATTTCCTATATAAATTACATTCATTTTTAGTGCCCTACAGCTGCATATTTTGCCGATACTGAAGACAGTGTTATACATGTCTGCTCAAGCAGTTTTGCCTTTCCCTTCCACCACGATGCAGCAGTTGCTTGTTTCCAGGGGTGGCTGGATCAGTTCCAGCCCCACCTCCTCTTTATATGTGACACTCAGAGTCAGGTCTACTTTATCCTACTCAATTAGCTTTGAAATGTTAATCCATTAAACGCTTTTTCATTATAATTCTTTTAAATGCAGCCTCAGGGCTTCATCTAAGTTGGTCTAATTAGGTTACCATTTAGCTTACTGTGTCTGTTTTATTTCAATAAATGGATAAAACTCTTTATTTTGTAACAGTAGTTTTGGAGAAAGCTGAGAAATGTCCAGTCTCTTCCTCTAACAATCCTTCTTAGTTCACCCCACATATGAAAAAGTCCAACAGTGACAATTACTGAGGAAAAGCGTTAATCAACTATACTTTAAACTTCATGCAATATTCTTACCAACTACTTGACCATTTCAAAGCCAAAGTACTTTGACCGATTTCAAATCTAATAATGTAAACAAGCTTAACTTAAATCCTCAAACAGGAGAAATTCCTGTGTGTATGTAAATTCTGATCTGCAAGTTTGGTCTTGTAACACTGTAATGCTATAGCGTAACAGAAACGAGAGGAAATAGTCATACACTGAGAAATAGAGTTACCATTGGAAATGCTTCCAATAGCTGACCGCATCAAATTAAACTAGTGCCAAATGAAGCAGCAGCTCCCCTATCAGCTTTATGTAATCTCCCTTTTTATCATATTCATTTATGAGGATTTTGTAATTATGTTTGTACTAGTATTTAAATTTCTGCGTGGGTTCTATAATCTGAGGATAAATATTCATTTTAATTGTTGGAACTGTCATCCAGAACGGCAATTTAATTAACACAGCAGAGATGTGTGGCTCGTAATGCAATGCTTTATACAACTGCCCGAGGTGTACATTATTGTGAGATTAAACATGTTTAGACTGACAGTTACAGCAGGTATGGTTACTTTTGCAAGATAGTGAACAGTTGCTGTTATTAAAATCTATTTAAGGTATACAAGATGGTGACAGAACATGTATTTTGTGCCATGGTAAAAATGTTAATTTGTCAAAGCTTTTACAAAGCACACAGCATCCAATTCTTTATATAACCTAAGAGAAAACACTGCAGTGATAACATATAGATTCAGACAATTTGTGACTGCGTGTGTTGTCAGTGTCAGAATCTGCGCTGTCAAATCCTGAGCACCTACACATTGGTATATAATAACTATATGGTAAGAAAGATGATTTCTAATTCTCTAAACCCATCTAACTAGATTTCAGCTTCCCGACAAGATGGGACTCCACACAGTGCATGTTTTTTAAAGATATCACACACGTATTTGTATAGGTTGCACACAACTATAAAGGCAGTTCTACACTGGAGGCAAGCGACGCGAGCAAGGGAGTGACTGTAGCACACTTTGAATCTACATCAAAGGGAAACGTTTTAAGTTCAGAAACTTTCATGTGACCCTATCTGTATATATTTCCCATATTTTTTATTGACAGCTAGTACAAACATGGACATTGACAGACGCTGTGCTGCTGCAACTCCTGCGTGGTAGATGCCAAAGTCGTCAAAGAAGGCTTTGAGACATGAAAATCAACAGCAAGCCTGTCATTTGTGTTTTAACCAGTTTGTGAAAAAAGAGGAAAGCACACAACAGCACCACACAGAAGATATTTAAAAAAAACAATTATAGGCAGCTTTATTTTTCCAGAGTAAAAGCCCCCCTCTCCCCCAGTATATTCATTAAATTCACTCACCAGACATATAGTAATAGTGCCCAAAATGTTCTGCCAGGCATTGTCCTTTTTACTCTTGTCTTTGCATGCATTTAATGAACAATCTTAGAGCACAGGATACAGCTGCACTTCCTGAATCAACTTCTCGTCTCCCATGTTTATCGTGTATTTGTGTTATGACTTGTGTCAAATTTACTGATATTACTGACATTGCTGTTTGATTGGTCCATTTCATTTGACCATTCTGATTGTTCCATTTCACTCTAGTCACCCGCGATGCGTGGGAAAAATAGAACACAGTTCTATTTCTGTGGAGTCGCTCGCTTCACCCAGACTGTAGACGCACCCATACATTCCAGTCACTTCTAAATTATTCACTCGCATCGAGACCTCTCAACATTGGCACATTAGAAAGGACAGTAAAATGACAAGACCCCTATTCAAAGGCACTAAAATGCTCATAAATAAATGTAGAAAAAAAACATTATCTCTACCCCTTTGTTCTACACACTACACTAAAACTATATAAATAAATAAATAAAACACATTTAAACTGAACATATTCTGTACTGGAATATAAAGCTATGTATTTATGTTTGAGTTCATTTTATTAACTCTGAACACTGCTGGCTCATATAGAGGTCAACATAATCGCAGTGAAAATGGAAGACCCTTCCAGTATGGAAAGAAAATCCCACCAAAATCTGCAGACCAGATATACTGATATGTCTGTTCATGCACATGCTGATCATTTTTTCAGTACTTTTTACTGAACTATTTAATTCATTCTCCTAGACTAGCCTTTCAGTAAAGAAAGGGCTTGCTAATGGAAAAAACACTGTCATGTTGAATCTTTCATCGAAAGGAATGATTAGGATTTACAGTATCTGTGTTCTTTTTGAGTTATTCTTCCAAGCCCTCCACTGTTATTCCATCCAGGCATCCATCATGTTGAAGCCATGGCAGCAGCTTTGTGAGACAGTGAGCAGTCCAGTTGAAGCATTGTTCTATAATCATGTCCAGTTGCAGCATTGTTCTATAATCATGTCCAGTTGCAGCATTGTTCTATAATCATGTCCAGTTGCAGCATTGTTCTATAATCATGTCCAGTTGCAGCATTGTTCTATAATCATGTCCAGTTGAAGCATTGTTCTATAATCATGTCCAGTTGAAGCATTGTTCTATAATCATGTCCAGTTGCAGCATTGTTCTATAATCATGTCTAGTTGCAGCCATTCTATAATCAAACCAACAGGCTCCCTGGCGAACATGCACTGCAGCCAAGGCTGTCTTTACTTATTGCCCTCAATGGTAAAGAAAAAATACTGTGAAAAGAGGTGATACCGAATTGGAATTTAAACTGAAATTGTGTAGAACTTTTACTGTATTTACTGTTATGTTTAGTTGTAGGAGTCGAGAGTCTCAGACCCTGTGCGAAAAAAGTCGGAAGTACATAATCTACAATCTTGCAACATGCGTCATTTTTGGAAAGGCGTACAGCCTTAACAGATCGTCAAACCTTTCATCCGTTCATACCTCAAATATCTCTAAACAATGTTTGAAATTCTCCCTTTCGGGTTCTGTGTTTGTTGAGAGAACAGAGCAACGACGTAGCTTTTGATTTTTTTTTTAATCCTCTTGTATAGAGGTACAAACTCAGCACATCTACTTAAATATAAATGTATCCAATTACGCAAATGCAGTTTGTATTTAAAGTATTGTATTTATATGAACAACAGCTGCGACCACTTTGCGTCCCGTACAGCAAACAGTGAAGCTGCACAGCTTTTAGCTGTCTGCGCCTGACGTATCACATTCATCTGCAACACAAGTGCTGTATGAACCAGGCTTTAATAGTTTTCCACGATTCTGAAACAAACAGCATGTTTTAAAGAAAGCCCCTGTAAGCTGGTAAACTTCTGTTCTCTGGTGTATTTGTTCTTCTGTCTTAAAATAGCTCTCACAATTGTTTTATATTTTAGCTGTCATCTATTTACATGCTTGCTCCCTCAGCTATCTCATTCGCTGACCTATAGCTACTTTCATGTAAATGCTGCGTGAAACAACCAAACAATTTACAGATACTCGCAGATTTATATTTTCAGTGCATGATACTGGATGTTTTAAAGGAAATAAAGGAGGAGCCTAATTAAAAGTGTTTTACATCCATTTCCAAGATTTCACTGATCTTTTTTTTCAAAATCACGATTTCCACAATTTCCGTGACCTCCGTGACAAAATCATAGCCTTGGTTATAAGGTGCAAAAGTTCTCCAATATCAGTGTTTATGAGAATAGGACTCAATTAAGAGTCCTCCCTTGCGACAAAGTTAATTAGGTAGACTGTCTGGCAATTGTTTTCTCAATTGATTTGTCAAAAATAACTCACTGTGTAACAGTCAATGGACTGTTTAAATTGGAACAGACAATCAATTTCCCCATTCACATGACCTATAGAGTGTAATGCACAATCATCTCATTTTCAAATCTTGAGTGTCATTGAAGTACATGGCAATTACATGGTTTCAATGCTTGTTGATCATGCAGTATATGGCACTGTTGATAAAGCATAAGTCTCGCTTTAAAGAAACTTTTACTGGATTTACTATGGCCATATGAAGGGGCAGCTCAATGCCTGGCAAGAAACATAAAAAAGCTTGCTTTCCTAGACCAGAACCTAGAATATTGTCTCTAGAATATTGATGATAATGTCATTTTAGCTCAACCTAAAAAACCTAAAGAACAGTTTGTAATTGTTTTTAAGAACATCTTTATTTTAGCCATATGTTTTGCATGACATACCAGTAAGTTCATATTGTGAAGTCTGGTACACCCCAGTAGCATCAGTGTGGTGTGGTGCCTGGATATAAACACAGAGGATGGCATTGCTATTTCCAGAAACCCAGTAGCAACACGGATACTTGTATTTATACTCCAGCTTTTCGTGGTATCTCATCTCTTCAGCACGGTGTCTGCTGTGTCTCTCCTGCCACCCCCTCGACTACCTGCTGATGACAACAGGGTCCTGCATTCCAATCCTAATCACCCCTACACACTCCTGAGAGACTGACACAGATCAGCACAGTGACACACGTCCTGTCCAGTCCTGCTGAAGTGTCAGCTGGGTGCATACCTGTCACTTTGCTACTTATAGTATAGGCGACTCATTTCCTCAGTACTTTATACCCTAATCAGGTGATAAAGTCTCTTCTATTTTTGCCCTTTAAAAGTAGACAGAGCTAACAAAATAAGTCCAAGTCTTTTTGGAATTACCATAACTTCATAGATCTCAAAAATGGAGAATGTTGTTCGCACTCTTTCCCATGATGCCCTTCCCGTTGAACGCAGCCAACACAAATTCTGCTGAATAACAAACGCAGACAACAATGATTGTAGAACAGGATATTTGCTTGTTTAAAGATGCTGTTGTAATTTTTTGATCACCTCTACTCTTAACATATAATAGTCTAATAATAATAATAATAATAATAATGACAATAATAAATACATAAATACATATTCCAGGGAGAGGATAACACATGCTCTGGTTCAAGTGAACAGATTAAGACCCACTACTGCAAAAAGCCTGGCACGACAGTAACTGCCGTGTTAAATATTTCACAGTGTATCTCAAGCACAGTATGAATCAGACTTTACTGTGGACCTTTGCACTTGATTTTTTTTTTATTTGTAGTGTTTTTACAGCTAAAATGCATAACTTAGAGCAACTCATATGTCTATTTTACTTTGCCAATGACCAAGACAAGTTGGCTCCTACTGCTCAGCTTACAATTTATAAACACAAATCTGAGCTGGCAGCATGGGATGAACAGAATGAGATGCTGAGAGGCCTGAATGAGTTAGGAAAGTGATTTCTTTCACACACAGCTCGAGTGGTCTGCATCTGTGTCTTCAGGGAGTAGGTCACTTTTTTGAAAAACATTTTAATTTGCATTTTATATATTATCTTAAAATAGACCTCGGGTCAATTGCAGTTGTAATTGATTAATTTTTAATTACCGGCTTCTGCCGAGTCAACGCCCAGGGGGCATAAAGTTGTCTCAGCCAGGGGCGAAATTACAGGCATGATTGCAGAGGGAGTATTTTTAACATTAGGTAGATAAATTACATTACAATTAGGCTAGCTAAAAATTCAAACATAGAGCACAGCACACAGTGACGATAAAGATTCAAGAAGTGCAGTTAACATATTTAATGACTGGTGAAATACAAAGCTACTGCAGTATCCCAGAGTTACAAGCTCTCGCAGTGTCTTCGTTATCTGAACCGAAGATAAACCAAACCCTGAATCATTCAATGTACAGAGCAACTATTTCTAGGCAGTTTTTTTTCTATTCCTGTGAGCCGCGATATTTCCCCTCAGGCATTATTTGCACGTGGTTATTAAAAACCAGAAATGAGACAATGTGACTTTCAGGTAGAAATTGGGGTTGGGGCGATCCTTCAAACTGGGATGTTGACTCAGCAGAATCCGGTAATTACAACTATGCTGTAATTGTATTTGTACTTGACCCTTGGCACAGCTGTGTAATTGGGATTGTAAATACTCCATGTAGTTCATCAATTACATTAGAATGACCCCTTTATTTGCCATACTTATTGCAGCATCAGTTGAGCATTTCTTTTCAATATGAGGCGTTCTCTCTCTCAGACATGAGGCTTCAGCAGCTTGTTTCTCATTCATTGCTAATGGAAGTTATGTAAGACAGGTTCAGTTACGTTTCTGTATGTGTACCTCTGTTGCCTGGTTTAAAAAGAGTAAACATGTTAAGTTGCGTAGTTATTTGTTACTTTTTGAGTGTAATTGTAATCATATTTATAATTACTGCTACATAACTGTTACTAATTGGAACTGAACAAAAAAAAAAAAAAAGTTATCATAATTTGAATTTCAGCTAACAATGCTGATGTAATTGTAATTGCAATTCAAATTATAATTGACCCGTTCTGGGGACAGATTATGTAACATTTGGCACAACGCCTTCCTCCGGTTTACTACTGCCAAGTGTTTAATGTACTTCGTTTTATCCATAGCATGTATTTTATGTAGATTGTTTGTTTTCTATGTGTTTTCAGGACCTGAGAGTAAGAAGAAAGGTGAGGTTTTTACAGAAAGCAATGCACCTGATACGAGCACTTTAAATGAAAAATCCATATGCTCTTGTGATGAAGATGATGCATCTAGTGATGAGAAACAGAACAAATTAACTCAATAGAGCCATGAAACAAAGTGCAGAGGAAGGAATAAGACACAGAGGTGGGTATTAGATAAGGAAACAGCAGACCAGCTTCTTCATATCACAATAGACATGGCACAGGTGATCAATACTCGTTTACAGTATGCTCTGCTCTGTAAATTTTAGCAGTTAAAAAGGATCATCATTATTATTATTATTATTGTTATTATTATTATTATTTATTTCTTAGCAGATGCCCTTATCCAGGACGACTTACAATTGTTACAAGATATCACATTATTTTTACATACAATTACCCATTTATACAGTTGGGTTTTTACTGGAGCAATCTAGGTAAAGTAAGAAACGCTACTATTGGTACACGCTACACACTATTCTATTGCTTTGACATATACTGCAATATATTATTTTTTTCTGTATGGGAAAGTAGCCTTTTTTTAGAATGCATTGCGATATATTTGGATGAAATCCAAAATATATTTTAGTATTCTGCCATCTATAAAATATATCTTGTATTCTTGTAGGAATGCACTGCAATATGATTTTTTTCTGAAATATATGAGAATATATTTTAAAATATATTGCACTATACAGTATATGGGAAAGAGATGAGAATATATTACCATGTGTTTTAAATATATTTTTATTGCTTTGACTTAAACTGCAATATATTATTTTTCTGTATGGGCAATTATACCAAATACTTGTTCCAGATTTAGTTTGTATAAATATCCTATGCTGACCTCTGTCCGTGAAAAATGCAGTACACACTACAACTGAAATGTCTGAAACACTCAGCTAATCTGCTTGATGAAAGGCATGAAGCAGTACTGCAGCCATTCTTCCAAGATGCCATCAACCAAAGGAATTATAAAATACATTCATACATTATGAGCAAACTACAGGAGTCTTACTTGGATTATGAACCCCCTCGGGTTTGTAGCAGGACATTATATTGCACTGTTTGTACATTTAAAACTCCAGGGTTGAGTCACTGTTATAGCTGGATAAGCATTATGTAACATGGTTTTATAAATGCTGTTTTTTTCTGACAGTGAAAAATCCAGAACAAGTTGTACAGAGATACAAAAAATTGCTTTTAGCATACAAGAATCATATCTAGGGCTTTTTGCATCCTTGTGTCAATCAGAACACTATGATTGCTACAGCACCAGTTAAACTGAACTGAAGATTGCTGCACCAGAAACATGTGATGCTCTTGGGGAATTCGAGCCAAAAGAACAAAAGCTCCTTGACTTCTCACGGAGGTGTGCCGATGCCATGGATGACCAAACCTATGGTGTTATTAAAGAAATTAAAAGAAAGTGGAGGCTACGTCCACTGCCTTATAAAAAGAGATGTTAATAGAGAGGCTGAAATTAAACATAGATTCAGCCATGGGAATAACCGTGCATGGTTTCAAAGATTTAAAATCAATAAAATGATATATACAGTAGATATAAAAATGCACATTTCTGTGTTTGTGTGTGTTTTTCAAATACAGGATACAACAGAGGACTCACATTTTCAAAAAGTGTAATAGTTTTCAATATGTTTTCCATGTGGTATATCTGCACTTTTTTTCTGTCTTTGCAATATATATTGTAGTAATGTTTGAAGAGTTAGTTTAGGGTGTTTATGGGGTTTGATACATGAACTAGTTGCTCCTAAAAAGCTGTTTTGTGATTGATAATATGCATTGTAATTATTCACATTCTCTACCCTATATGGTACAGCTGAAGTGGGTACAGTTTCCTCTAACATATGTGCAGACAGTTTAATTGATGGTCCACAGCATAATATATACAGTTATAATACAAAAGGTGTCACACATGTCCTTCATTAACTTTATTAAGGGGCTTATACTTGTGTTTCAAATGTTTCCCAACCTGTATTAACACTTTATTTTAAGGGCCTTTTTTTATTATTATTTGTTTATTTAACAGACGCCTTTATCCAAGGCGACTTACAGAGACTAGGGTGTGTGAACTTTGCATCAGCTGCAGAGTCACTTACAATTACGTCTCACCTGAAAAACGGAGCACAAGGAGGTTAAGTGATTTGCTCTGGGTCACACAATGAGTTAGTGGCTGAGGTGGGATTTGAACCGGGGACCTCCTGGTTACAAGCCCTTTTCTTTAACCGCTGGACCACAAAGCCTCCCGCCTTTTTTCCTTAATTAACTCATAAATATGCTTCTAAATTATTTTAAAGATGTGTTAATAAACAGTTTATAAATATGAACCGTAAGCAGAACCCTTTAAGTAATAAAGTTAAGGTCTTAGGTTTGTTGGTTGGTCAATCATATTCTTCCTGTTCTTATCCGTCTGAATCAATATTTGTACACAGGATCTTAATTTAGTCTTAAATAGCATTTTTAACAGTTATTAAAAGTACTTTATAAAAAATGGAGCTCTGTGGAGTGTGGTTACAGATGTCAGAGTTCATGTACATACACTTAATACAGTCAATAGTTTACTATCTATTAACTAACGTAGTATCATCATTAACTGTTAGCAGATATTATTTATTACTATTATTTATTTCTTAGCAGACACCCTTATCCAGGGCGACTTACAGTCGTAAACAAAAATACATTTCAAAATCACAGTACAAGTAATAATACAATTAAGAGCAAGATAAATACAAGTACAAGTAATAATACAATTAAGAGCAAGATAATAAAAATAATAAATAGCCTATTATTAGTATTATTATAATAGCGCATCACTGGACTTTGTTATTTTTCCCTGCGTCCATCACGGTTTGTGCTGCCTCAGATTAAGGATTGCTATGGATTCATCTTCCCTGCTGGTGTGAGCGGCAGCGTGTGCGGCGATCGTGTGAGAACATCGGGAATGGACACTGGATGTTCTAGGGCGGTTCTGGGGCGTTTCTGTGTTGTTATGTTATTTTATCAGTTAGTTGTGTATTTTAAATATGTATAATTTTTCATTTGCTTTTATATGTCTGCTATGTCTTTCCATCTGCCATTTCTCTCCATAGCTTTATTTTTCTTTTTTCATTTAAGACTAATTTATATATTGTTATATTTTGTTTAATTTCTGTAAGTTGCTTTGGATAAAAGCGTCTGCTAAATAATAATAATAATAATAATAATAATAATAACAACAACTAACATTTAACAGAAAAAGAAATAATGTATATTAAGATGTTTATTACATGTTAACCTATCAAGTTAGGTTCGGGGGGTGGAGCTAGGTCCCCTGCATCCTACCATCTCCTTTCATCAATTAAATCTACTCTATTTAACCGTCAGTAACCCCTATGTAGTTGTCTTGTGTTTTTTTCGTTGCATGTATCACTACAGATCCACATCTAAATCAATTATTCGGAATTCAGAAGAACTCACCTGCAGCAATTTTCTTTTTAGAATCAGGAAATCTCCAATGATCGCGTCATCCCTCTATCTAAATCCAGATGAAATGGCTAAAGAAATCTGCCTGCTATCCTGTTTAATCCTACCAACACAGCGACTCGCACAACGCCGACCTTCCACAGCAGCCGCTGCAATGGTACAGTACTCGGTCCTGCTGTCTCCAGTTTTCTGACCTCCAGAGCTAAACGAAATCTTCCTTGGTGTGCATTTCCAGCGCATCTTTTAAAAGATTGACACATTCACAGAATTCTGAAAGCTCTGTTCGTAAAGCTATTTTTCTTCTGTTGCAATCCAGTGTTTAAGCAGCAGCAGTCCTCTCCCACAGCTGTTCAGACTGACCAACATTTTAATTCTCAGACTTCGTTACAAGATCCAGCTGCTGCAGATTATCTTTTCTAACCTTTTAAAATTTCTAACGACAGCAAGTTTATTCAACTCTCAACCATGTCCTGCATAATCGCCTGGAATCACTCTCATAATTATACAATTCTGTTTACTTTCTCATCATAGCAGACACCATTACAGTCTCATCTCTCCATGCCCATATCGGCAGTAGATCTGTCAATCATCACATTGCACTGTTTCCATACAATCTCCTGGCTGCAACGATCCATTGTTACTTTCTTTCAGTAACTGAGACACAAAATCATAATGGGTAAGGACATTCATTTGGTTTCAATTCTCATTTCAACACGAGATCCCCAGCTTGTTTTGAAAACTTGGTGAAATTGTCCTGGTTTTATTGCTTTGCAACGTATTTGTGCAGTCTACCCTCTTGCTCCGTGAACTGGACTCGTGCATGTTTAATCGTAACCACTAGATGGCAGTATGACACCAAAAATTGTGTGTGTTTTAAGCAATCTTAAATCATTGTGTAAAAAAGCCCTGTTTTTTTCTATTCAAATCATTTTACGTGGAGGCTGGTTTGACATTAACCTTACTTTAAGAGGCCAATAATTTATATGTGGAGCTGCCAGCAGATATGAAGGAACAATTTCTACAATTAGTTTTCTCTGAAAAGCAGCATCTTACCTCGCAATGGATAACATACTGACTGTGCCCGATCAGTTCATCAGGTTTTGCAGCAAATCTACGACTTGCAGCAGCCTCAGAGCAGACACCTGGAGGGATACACTCCACCACACATATCGATCTCCTTAAAGCAGTCTCAACATTTGTATAATCTATCCCTCTTCAGCCCTCTTGACCATGTGTAGCTTTTGCAGGGCACTCACTCAGTCAATCTCCCGATCTCTTCTCTGAGGAAACGCAACCTGCTGTCCTTTCCCGATCACTTCAACTTCATAATCTCTATCATCCTCTTGGCCCTTGATAACCTTGCCTTGTCATTGAAGCTCCATTTGCCGATCAGTGGGTCTCCAGCGCTCGGCACCGAGATTCAAACCTTTCAGCTCAATTCAAATCTACGGCCCTCTTGGAAACCTACCCAATCATCGCAGCAGCTCATTTCTGTGGTCACGAAATATGGTTCACGAAATCCAACCTCTTCTTCCGTGATAATAAATCCAACGTACACATCATCAACAAAGGTTGGTCCTCTTTGCCACTGGTCATGTAACTCCTCTGTTGTCTAATATGGATTTCAGTCTCCAATCATTCATTATTCAAGGTTTCACTTTCCTGGTACTCACAATAACATGGCCGGTGCGTTAGCTCAGGTACATATATTCAGATTCCATCATAACGTCTGCAGCTCATCCAACCATCTATTCAACTAAATCTCTCCCTTACAATCTCCCGGATTCAGTCCAGGATACATGACATCTAGTCTCACCCTTCAACTAGATCATCCTACGCCAACGGCTGGAGTATTTATTTATTTATTTATTTTTTTTTTTAACAATTTCTGAACTAAAATAGGATCTCCTCAACCCCTTTCAATCAAGATTCAATTCTGTTTTGTTTTGTTCATACCAAGGACTATTTTCACCTTTCACCAGCCACTATCAAATCCTACTTATCTGGAATCCAACACCGATACCATACGATATCAGTTCCTTCTCCAACGCTACACTCCATTCCAGCTGTTCGTCTTCTCCTGCATGGGATCTTTAAAAACTGTCCGACTACCTCTCCTTTTGTTTGCCACCTTACTCTTTTTAAATACTTTAATCTCTCAAGATCTAGTGGTGGAAACTATCTATTTAGCCACTGTAATTTCTAGGAATCATACTGGCACCAAATGTTTTAAGCAAGTCTCCCTGTATCTAAACTCAGCCATATTCGTTCCCTTATTCAGAACTTTCAGATCAGTAATATGATCAGGAAACGCGCACTGCTCTCTTTGCTGGACCATTTCAATTTTGACATTTATATCTCGATTACTTGCTCTTTTCATCAATAGCAAAAACTTGGACCCCTACATCAATATTTCATCAGAAGCTAGGAAAGCATTAAAATGTGGTCTGCTGTCATTTGGCAGTGAAACAGCCGATGTATGTTCTAGGATAACTTCATTTCAACACCGCGCGACCTGGCTTATTTACAGATGTTTAATTTACTAGCTCCTTCTACCAGATCCTCTTACTCCACTGGCTGGGCCACATATTTGACTTTCTTCTCCCACAGCAGGATTAATCTGATCCCATTCAACCAGGACTGGATTATGGCTGTTATAGTGCACGTAAAGGACTCTTTACACCTTGCACCAGCTACAATCAAAACCTGTCAGGAATTCAATACCAATTTTGTTTGATGTCTATTACTTCCCTAACTCTCCTAGCAATACCAGCTGTCCGTCTTCTCATGTGCGAAATCTCCAAGAGCTCTCCGACCGCTTCTCCTTCTCTTCTGCCTGTCTCTATACATATTCTTAGCAATTCGATTTGATGTCAATCTCCTCTCCAACTCTACTGTCAAACCCAGCTGTCCGTCTCCTCCTGCAAGGAATTTCTGAGAGCTCTCTGGCCTCTTCTCCTGCCTCTCTCTATAGACATTCTTGGCAATTTTATTTAAATTCTCTGTCAAGGCTGCTTCTCTCCATTCAATGACTTAATAACGGAAACCATATGCCTATCTGCATTTTTGTTTTTTTGAGATGCTCCAAATATACAGTCCCTTCTATCTCCAGTTTTCCTACTCTGGTTATCCACTGCAGTGACCTCACACTCATTCTAGATTCCCATTTTATTCTCTTTGTTTGTATTTCAAAAAACGGATCAGCTTCGGCAAGGACAATGTATTCAGCTTTAAAAAACTGACTGTTGTCTTATGCTATAAAAAATTGTTGGCATTAAATAAAATTCAAGGGGTGAGAACCAGAAAGGGTAACATTTCATATAGCCAAGATTGTATAAATAAAAGTTTTTTTTGTTTTTTTTTTAATTTTGACTCCATTATACTTTTCTGAATAAGGTTCTGGGAATTCCATTTCAAAGAATCGTCTTTATCAACTGCCTATACCACAGATTTCAAGGACAGAGACCTTATGGACCCTCCCTTTACGTTGGAAGAAGTTAGTTATCAAACATTTAAAGAATAGTAAGTGACCTGGGATAGATGGCTTTGCTAACACATTCTATAAAAAGCTAACTGTTTAAATTACACCTGAAAGTAATAAGCATACTCCACAACATTGTCATATTTGGTACGGATACACATTTATATCCGTTACTTGGCACACTCCCATTTCATTGACTCTGTCTTGGATTTTTCCACTCTAAGCAAGTCTTGATTTTACTATAAAGAATGTGGTTATTCAATAGTGACTGCTGATTGTGTCCATATTAAAGGGTGTACAAGTCACCATTGGTTTGCCATGCATGGTAAAACTGTCTCACCATCCAGAGAAAGATAAACAAGTTCTTATCAGGGCTGCAGAAAAGGATTCAGTGCCCCAGTTGAGGTGAAGGAACATAATTGCACATTTTAAATTCAAGGGTAAACAACATGGCAATAATAATAATAATAATAATAATAATAATAATAATAATCATCATTTTATTTCCCGAGCTAAGAGCTTGCAGGTCCTTTTTTTTTGCATGCCTGTTTGATTCACAGCGTGGAAAGAAGAAAAAAAAAACATGCAAAGTACCAACTGAGTAACTGTACAGTAGAAAATTAAAAAGAGCTTTATGGAGGTTAGTAGCATGTTTCCCTTGAACACACTTCAAAACTGTTCATTATTTTATTGAAGCGGTGTTCTTAATGAAAATCAAATACAGAATGTATGATATGTTGATATGGCCAATCCCCTTCTCCGACCCTGTATTCTTGCTCAACATCTCTCCCTTGCATATGCAAGTAGATTCTAAACACATCTTCTAAAATACCGGAGTACAACTGAAAGAAGGGGGGTCCAAGCAGGCTGTTTTCATAAGCAATCTCACCAGCATATTTAGCAGCTTGAACACTCAACACCCCAGCTGCCAAGCCCAGCATGTGAAACACCACAGTGCACAATGAAAACTAGCAAGTGCAAACAAAGAGATAAACACACAGAAGCTGTGCTAGTCCACACAAATAGGCTGCCTTAAACCCACCACTAAAAGACAATGACTGAAATCTGGGATGTTAAGAGTTAAATTGCAACGTTTCCTTTTTAGGCATTGCTAAGCTAGATCAACAAGGTGTCCAATAAGTCAGGCATCATAGAAATACTGTATCATATATTATGCCAATTAGGATGTTCTCTGTTAAAATGGGTGACCACACCCCATTCACTAGTTGCATCATGCATTCAAATGATCTGAATTCATACCAATGAATGAATGAAAAAATAAAGAGACAACATTGACAATTATGCCTATGTTGCCTGACAGATGGGACACCCTGCAGGGGTGTGCCATTCGTATCACCCGACGCCCGGGACAACAAGGTTTGTGTGAGGGACAACAAGTCGGACAACTAGTTTTTATTTATTTATTTTTCCTATGTTCGTTCTGTAGCTAGAAAGACACTCCAGGTATATTTCTAGAGAGCCACGCAAGTTTCTGAAAACTGAATTGCCGAAGTCTAGCACCTCAGCACAAAAGTGTTTACGTCCCACCCCTATCACTTCTGATTGGCTAGCTGTGTCAGAAGCTGATCTTCTATTGGTTACTAAAAAACCCAGACATGACTGCCTGAGAGCCTTTGGAAAGGCACAGACTAATCTTTTAAACCTAAGGTATTATTTACGTTTTTAGCAAAATTAGCAAATAAGTCATACTGCTTTCTTAATACATGAACCTGACATTTAAATGCAGCAATCTATTAAAGTTTTTTAAAAAAACACCATAATCACTAAGGCATTAGCAGATTGTGTTGTGTAATTGTGATGGAAATATAATGAGTTCTGGTTGTAAATCTCCCTCCTGACCTGTGAGGGTGCTAAGAAGCCAAAGGGAAAGGCTTTGGATGGGTTGGCCTGACAGTTCATTCTCTGGGTCGGAAAGTCAGTCAGCCTGGAAGAAGGCAAGACTCCGTTGCAGGAACGTATTGACCCAGAAGGTAAACAAGGTAGCAGCTGCAGGCAATAGAGTCAGCTGCAATCGTTTACCAAGGGGCCATACATGATCGCATAAAGGGGCCGGAGAATTGTAAATCTTTTCCTTCGCTTGGGTTCAGAGAAGCACAGAACTGGAAGGACTGGGAGAGTTCCCAAAAATAAATAAAAAGTATTTGTGAGTGTTTTGCTTGTTTGTTGCACTGTTAGTAATTGTCTTTTGTTTGTAAATTCATGAGATGGCTAACACATCTCCGGAGCTGTCGCCTTGGGCCAGCACTGCCCGGAACAACAACACCACAGTCACTGTTATTTGTTATCACTCACCTTGAGCACTGCTGCACGCACCCGGACTGGTGATTGTGTTTGTAGTATTGTGGGAGCGGATAACGTGTTATTATTTGTTTTGTTTACAAATCATTATCATTTTCCTGCCAAGCTTTACACCAGGGGTGTATTGCCAGAGGATTATTGTTTGGTCACCAGACCAGGATTTGTGTTGACAATAAAAATAACGTTTCCACATTGGATTACAGTTTTTCACTTGTGATTATTTCTGCACTGCATCACCTCTGCACCTGTTCATAATCAGCAGCCACTTTGCCACAGTAATTAATAACACTTCGTGGTCAAGTGTGTACTTGTTGGGATGTTAAAAAAAAACATGAAGTTTACTGTTTAGAAGCATTTCGAGACAAACTTTCCCTGGCAAAAAATGTAATGATTTTTTTTTTCCTTTTTATTTTAGTGTTGCTAGCTTTTGCTATAATGTTTGCTATTTACCATATTTACTTTTTTTTTTTTTTTTACTAGATTTGAACAGAAGCGATTAGGTATTTATTGGACATGCACAATCCATCGATTTGTGAAACAATTAAGACATGAAGATTGACACATGTTTATAATGATAGAAATGAAATAATTATATGCGATTATCTGTACAATATATATATATATATATATATATATATATATATATATATATATATATATATATATATATATATTTATATTTTAAATAAAATACAGACTGTAAATCTTATGGCAATAAAAAAAAAACAGGTATGAATCCAGGCTCCCCCTGCTGCAGCAGTGTTCCGGGCTATGAATCCAGGATCCCCCTGCTGCAGCAGTGCTCCGGGCTATGAATCCAGGATCACCCTGCTGCAGCAGTGTTCCAGGGTATGAATCCAGGATCACCCTGCTGCAGCAGTGTTCCAGGCTATGAATCCAGGATCACCCTGCTGCAGCAGTGTTCCGGGCTATGAATCCAGGATCACCCTGCTGCAGCAGTGTTCCAGGGTATGAATCCAGGATCACCGTGCTGCAGCAGTGTTCCAGGGTATGAATCCAGGATCACCGTGCTGCAGCAGTGTTCCGGGCTATGAATCCAGGATCCCCCTGCTGCAGCAGTGTTCCAGGGTATGAATCCAGGATCACCGTGCTGGAGCAGTGTTCCAGGGTATGAATCCAGGATCACCCTGCTGCAGCAGTGTTCCAGGCTGCTATGAATCCAGGATCCCCCTGCTGCAGCAGTGTTCCGGGGTATGAATCCAGGATCCCCCTGCTGCAGCAGTGTTCTGGGCTATGAATCCAGGATCCCCCTGCTGCAGTGTTCCAGGGTATGAATCCAGGATCACCGTGCTGCAGCAGTGTTCCAGTTAGTCGTCATGGGACAAGATGTTAGATGAGGAACAATAGCTGTAAAATGTTAGACACTGTTTAAAATAAAAAAAGTATATCATAGAAATAAACAAAAGAAAAAACATATTTGGTCTTTGCAGAATTTGATGGCCCCTACTGTAAATAATGTGTGCATTTTGGTAGAAAAACTGTAAAAAAAAAGAAGAGAGAAACTTGACAGGTTATACACAAGTCCTTTAAAAATCACAAAACTGAAAGAATGTCACGAAAAATCAGAATTCCACAATGCAGCAGTAATAACTGGCAATGATTTTGTATCTGTGATGCAACAAACTAAAACACCTGTACATCAGGAGTTGGATTCAGTTTATAGAGAAAGAGTGGAAAAAAACAGGCAGAAGCTATTTTTATATTTGAATAACTCCCAAGTATTGCATATTATAGTTGTACTCTTTGGGCCTCATTCACTAAATGGTGGTAAAGGTATATACTGCACAGTATATACTACCCATTATTTGCATGTGCTCGAAAGAAAAATTAAGTACGGTTCTGAGTTTGTCACAATGACAGCAACCAAGGAGGACAGAGTGAGGAATCTAAAGTTTACAGACCAGGAGCTAAATGTATGAGCAGAAGAAGTGGTGTGGAATTATGAAAGGCTTTTTGGTGCTGAATCAGCGAGAACATTAACTTCAATGAAACATTAAGGACAAAATAAATGTGCTCCGTAGGAGGAGGGCGGGGCTGTGTCCCAAAGCACAGCGTCCTGCGAGACAGTCAAAGCGGAGAAAGTAATTGTTAATGGAACATTTATGTTTAACTCTGCAAATCAAATAAATATGTGTTTGTTCAACTTGATCTCCCTCTGATTTATTTTGTAATATTAATCAAAAGTCAGCAAAGCACTCGCTCAGTCAATTAAAAGTTCACTATTTACATTTCAAAACGTGTTTAGAGAAACATCACTTTAACATTAGATGCTGTTTGATTGCTTGTATTTATGACTGCACCTCAGCTCACACTCTGTGTAGACATTCATTTACTGGACATTTACAGTTTCTTTTGTATATTTTAAAGCTATTTTAAGCATAGCATACTTAAATACCACAAGTACATGGTGACTATATAAATATATTAACATAGCTGAAAGTGTTGCATATACACCTTGTGACAGGGTGGCTTTTTAATTTATTTTTGTACCAAGGTATTTTTGTTGACTCCAAGAACCTTTCCTACTTCCCTTCATGTATGAATGTGTGTGTGCTTGTGATATGCATGAGTAATGAATTCTGACATACC
This sequence comes from Acipenser oxyrinchus oxyrinchus, assembly GCA_030684275.1. Taxonomy (NCBI): domain Eukaryota; kingdom Metazoa; phylum Chordata; class Actinopteri; order Acipenseriformes; family Acipenseridae; genus Acipenser; species Acipenser oxyrinchus. The sequence goes on from CM060276.1 coordinate 11,957,464, forward strand.
ATTCCCCACATTTTCCCCAAATCACTGCAGTGTATCCCCATTCTTGGAGAACAACAGAAGCAAAGAGAAAATATAAATAAAAAACCAAAGTTTGTATTATTCATACCTGTGTATAAAAATCCTTGTTGCTGGTAGTAGCTGATCAGCAGTGTATAAAAGATGGCCACCAGTGATACCTCAGCATATAAAGATGGCTGATAGTGCCACATCAGCAGAAACAAAATGGTTGCTGTCTTGAGGTTAAAGGTCATAGCTAATATTTAAAAGTGCACTTTTCTTTATGTTGTTGTCTTATATATGTGTTTGGTTAACCTTATGTGTGTGAATCTGGCCAAAATATTTTTTGATGATGCTAATGAAGCATTTTTGCATCTGTATTTATTTTTATTTTTTTTTAAAAATGAGAGCTGTATCTTTAAATGAGAGTTGCCCTATGGGAAATTTATTCTATATATAAGGGCCTTTGAATGCTCAGGGAGGAGCTCTAACCTTGAAGGTGGATGCTGGAGAGACTCATGGCATATTTCTTTCTCTGGTTTTTCTTTTGTTTCCTATAAATAAATCGTTTTTTTTGCAATTTAATTCTGGTGTTTTTATAATCCTTTTTGGCAAGCCAAACCCAGTCACTCGGCCCGGTGACACACCTGCCTCGTAATCTTCATATACCCCAGACTGTCTGAGGATGTTGAGTACACTTTAACATTGGAACTCAAGTCGCTATTGAAACAATCTTTAAAAATGAAACAAACTTTTGCTGGAAACAAGTCGTTTAAAATGTTCTGTGTTGGTTAAAACTACAGATACCATCAAATTATTAGTAAATTATATAACATTATATATGTCACTGGAGCCTATCAACCTAAAAATAATAATAAAAGCATTGTATACGACTAAGCATAGATGTAAACAGCTAGTGTTTCTCCCTCTGTCACATTGTCTATTATTTCAAAGGCAGACACACAATTGAAATCAATGCCATTCTCCACAAGCATCTTAATGATATCCTGACCTACTACTGGCATGTGATTAGAGTCAAGATGCAGTGTATCTACTAAGTAAGCAGTAAGTTCCTCTGAATTAGCAGTTGTAAAGCTCTGTGGTATGAAAATAATGTACAAAACACAGCTGCCTTGATCATCAGTGACCTTGTCGCAAACAGACTCAGAATCGTTCATTTTTCTATTTAAATATTCTTCCTGTGCTGCATACACTTTAGGGAGATGCTCTTGTCCGAGTGTGTCACTGTTAGGCACGGCTCCACAATTCAGGATTCAGGATAAATTGAAAAATCCGATATCTGCTCCTGCAAGTGAGCCGGCTGTTTTGTACAGCGGTATCAGCGCTACGCTTCAGAGCGGGAGGTCCCGGGTTTGCGTCCCATCTGCGCCTGAGAAGCCTCTGCCTGCAGGAACCGCGGTTCGCCACAGTAAGTTATAAATTAGTTGAGGTGAGGTGGGGTCACAGGGAACCTTTTGTGTATCTTGAAGAATTTTGTGAACCTGTCAAGCTACAAGGCTAGATCCATCACTGTTAATCACTAATTGATTGATTGTGTTCACTGGTAAATAAAACCAAACATCCTACAAGTTATATTCTACTTTTTTGTGTGTGTTTTGTGCGACGGAAGGGGGGCAAGTAGATTTTTCTAGCATTTTGTCCCTTGGACAACAAGTTTTTTTTCCCAAAATTACACACCCTACCCTGTATACAAGTATGAACTGAAAACTTTTCACCAAGCCAGGGTTTGTATCCAATACATTTAGTCAAAATAACGTATTTTTTGTCTTGTTGTGAATGTCATTTTCCAAGCACAAAAAATGTACCTAATATACACAATGTCAAACGAATGATATAACACTTTAGATGATACGACTTCCAATATAATGTTATATGGGTAACAATATGTTTTCTAGTTATTTTCAAGTACATTTGCACCTGGACACACACCAGGCATATCGCTACCCATATATTCCTATGAGGTCGAATACTGATGCAGTGTACCGCAGTTACGGTATCTAAAGGTATGCCACCAGATGGGTCCGGGCCTTTATGGCTAATATATGATATTGTCCTTTATTGTGCAATGAAGTTCTACAGGTGCTCAAAGGGTCTAGATATAAATAAATCTGGGTAACTGTGGACAGGCTGGCTGGTGGTGGTAACGTCAGACCCAGAAGAACACACAGTACTTTGAGGTGAAATGTGAATTCTGCTTTATTTCACTCTGCAGGCCCACCATGCAGCTACCTCAGAGCTACAGCGTCGGAGGACAACACAGCTCTGGGCAGCTTACAGGCAAGCCCGCAGGCGCCTGGCCAGTCTACCGGGGTCACTGGTGCGCGGTGAGTCGAGGACACCCTTGCCAACCTAAGCCCTCCCCACCCGGGCGACGCTCGGCCAATTGTGTGGCGCCCCTTGGGAGCTCTCGTCCACGGTTGGCTGTGGAATAGCCTGGACTCGAACCGGCGACCTCCAGGCTATAGGGCACATACTGCGCTCCACACGGAGTGCCTTTACCGGATGCGCCACTCGGGAGCCCCCTTTAATTTGTGTTTTTATTTATTATTATTTTTTCTTTAATTATATACCACCTTTTTGACCAGGTCTCCATTGAAAAAAAAGATTTTAATCTCAATGAGACTTTCCAGGTTAAATAAATACAAATAAAAAATGAATTAAAAAGTATCCCAATACTGTCATAGTGCACTGTACAACATGTCAATGTACAGAAACAGTCAAAACAATACAAATGTGCATAGTATGTGTGTATTAGACAGTGAAACTCATATGACCAACACAGACTGAAACCCCATGACTGCAGTTAACCATCGCATTTTCAAACCACGATAGTCATGCATTATATAAGTGGTGTGAATAGGGAGCCAGGAAGTTCGTTTAGAGCACTTCTGGTTTTAGTCCACTTCCGAATAACAAATACAAATTTGATTATATCCAAATATACTGGATACAAATACAAATACTTGGTCCTTGGCACACCACTATTGTTTTAGTTTATCAAAAGATTATGGCAAACATAAGTGAGGGCAACATTAGTTTCCATTTTCTTGATTAGATGGACAGGACCTTTCAATGAAATGAATCCATGCTAACCTGTTTGGCTTGACAGACCTTACCAGTAACTAAATAAGAAATGGCAATTACTGCAATGAAATTTAAAGGCCAAATCTGTATTAGACATGCCCTGAAATGGACATGACAGTTCTGTGTCAGATCCTCATTGTGTATAGCCAGTGTTTCATGTGGTATGCAAAGCCATGACACGACTGACACTCTTATTAGATATCTAACCTTTTCAGTATTCCTGATTACAATGTGTTCCAGTATAGTTTAAATATCACACAGCAAAGCTTTGACATATTTGCTGTGAGGCTTGTTAGGTAGCTTTCTGAAAGGCCTGTGCTAAATGAGGTGTTGACTTTGACGCACATGTTAAGGACATCAGTAGGAGGTAATGGATCTAAATGGATATACAGTGATGTTGAATGATATGCTGGACTTGTGCTTTATATTACTCAGAAAGGGCTACCCCTGACACCTGGCTGAATCTATCAAGACCCTAATACAAGTCCAATGTATTTTTAAACTTTCATTTTCATCTGATCAAAGCAGAAAGCTTAGCAGCAGTGTCAGGGTGCAGCCGTTAAAAAAAGTTCCCCTTCCTTTCATTTTGTGTTCCTAGCCAACTTCTGCATGAAAGAAAGGGGCACTTTTGTAAGTGCAGCACCACAACTGGTCGGCTCTCATATACCAATTGTTGTTTGATCAGTCACAAATACAATCTTGAGAACAAAATGTAAGTTTAAAAAGATGTTAATATATTGGACTATATATCAGGGAGAATATATTTCAGGTATTTCTTAATTATCTTTAAAAGGGAAAGATTCCTTTAATGAAATCCCTTACAAAGAAATGGAATATAATTTCAGGCATATTCAAGGTAAAATCGAAAGTTTATCAGATTACAGCCAAATGCAAACCAAAACGTCTATAGTTTGCTGAAGATTTCAACAAAATGAAGGCAGTTATTGTGTTCACCATGAAGAGAGTGAGAGACAGACAGACAGACAGACAGAGGGAGGGACACAGCCAGCCGCATAAGGGTTGATTGAGGACCCTATAAAGCAAACCTGGACAAATAAGAAGTTTAAAAGTCAATAATATTAGCCAGTACAATATTATAAGCTAATTAAGTGTTTAACTACCAAAGCATGAATATCCAAACAGACAATTATGGTGTTAAATAACTCTCACTTTAGAGTCCCAGATCACCTGGGCAAAGCTCAAAGGAGGGCGACCCAATAATGAAACAAAGTGCACACCGTCAAAACCTGCACTGTTGGAATTAACTGCAAATGACAACTTTTATTTCCGAGTTTAGAGAATGGAGGCACAAAGGAAGCTGTCATTGAATCCCCTTGCTACAGGCTCAGCAGAGGAGAGGGGAACAGCACTCGCGCCTCCGGAATGGGGATTTCAATGGAGTAATACACTAAAACCCCGATGAGGAGCCCATGGGAGCCTGTGGTTACACAGCAATCCTGGCGTGACACAAATAGCTTACTAGGTTCTCCTGCGGCAGTATCCAAGGCTTGTGTCATGTTTAAGTGGTCTAGACCACTTCAAAGGGAACACAGCGCACAGAACATCAAACACTGTGACAATCTGTACCTTCGAAGTCAGCTGCTGGACTGCAGAGTGACAACTGAAGGCATCATCTTCTCTCCACTGCCACTGACTTTGTAATTGAATGTGCTGATGCTCCTGGCAGTGCCATCTAGTACAACAGTGAGCACGTTAAATGAAGTCCATTTCATATTGTATACTGTATGTATGTATGTATGCATGTATGCAAAGTTGCTAAGTTGTTTTCTTCCATTCCAATTAATTTTAATGAATGCGGTTCCTCTTTTTTTAATATTTAGCTTTTCTTCATATCACAGTCTGGTAGGATTTAAAATATTGACTTCTTAAGAACATAAATCACTCATCTGCACTCCTGTATCTCAAAACTCTTTATAATTGTTTGTTTGTTTAGCGAAACAGAAACCCCAAGCAAAATCAGACTGCTAATGAGAAATTTAAATATTGCATTCTAAGTAATCTCTGTCGTTTTTCTTATCTGTATCCTATTTTAATATTTGCCGAATCCACTCCTGCTTCCCTGGGGATGTTGTGTTTCAGCTAGCCAGCATGCTGCTGTGCTTTAGAAGATCATTTACATCTATTTAGTTTTTAGAATAAATGAGTACGAGCACTCAAGAGTGTGAATTGTTTCTCCCATTCAAAGGGTCTATACTGGATACCTTGGATATGGGCTGCTAAGTGCATTCTGTCAACAGCTTCTCTATACAGAGAAAAGACAACCTTGCAGAATATACCTTAAAAAAAAACTATTCAGTTTGAACAACTTCTTATCCTGTATACAGGGTCTGATAGGGACTAGTCTATCGTCTACAATACTTTTAATAAACTGAGATGCTGGAGCCCCTAAATAAGAGCCACATTTTTAAAGGACTAATGGAAAAAGCTAATGGTTTAGCAAAAAAGAAAACTTGTAGCAAACAACACACTACCTTAAAATGACAATCTGCATTGCATTCTGCAAATTGTGTAAGATGTAGATTCATATTGTTCTTCAACAATGGTACAAATTGCACTTTGGTGTAAACAAGAAATCGCCCTTAGCCAATTAACTTAACCACCATGTACTGACAAAGGGACTGCATTTTCATTATGGAAATGATGGTCTTATAGCAGCTTTTAAAAAATACCGAACAATGGTAACTATGATAACTGTGTCCAAGTATGTAATGATAACATGTAATGTCTAAACCCATCTATAAGGAGAGTCACAATTGAAACATAATTATAGGTTTTCAATGTATTTAATGTATTATGCATTTTTTTTCTTTACTGTATTTCATGTATTATGAATTTTTCACTGTATTGTATTATGTTTTTTTTTTTTGCTGTATATCATGTATTATGCATGTCTCTGTATTTAAAGTATTATGGATGTTCTTGTTGTTACTGCATCTTGTAAAGCGCTTTGTGATGGTGGTCCACTATGAAAGGCGCTATATAAAATAAAAATTGATTGATTGATTTTCTGTAAATAAAATATTAACCATAGAGTCAAGTGTTTAACCTTGTCTTATCTCTCCTTGCCCAAAATGCTGTATACACAGCATTGTTCGGCAGCAGTGTGGAGTAGTGGTTAGGACTCTGGACTGTTCACCGGACGGTTGTGGGTTTGATCCCAGGTGGGGGACACTGCTGCTGTACCCTTGAGCAAGGTACTTTACCTAGATTGCTCCAGTAAAAACCCATCTGTATGAATGGGTAATTGTATGTAAAAATAATGTAATTGAATGTAAAAAATAATATGTTATCTTGTAACAATTGTAAGTCGCACGGGATAAGGGCATCTGCTAAGAAATAAATAATAATACACTACACAACTTTAACTTTATTATTTAATAAAGTAGTGCATTAAATGACCTGATAAATCAGAACATAAGTATTGTTAAGGGCAATATTAAAAGAGACATTACTAATCAAATTGTATCTTCTACATGTACTGCATTGCTTTCTTTAAATTTCCATTGCAATACAAGTGGCCATAATGTTTTTCCAAGTTTCTGCAGGAACATTTGAACAGTTTAGTTTTGCTGCAGGAGTCTTACATACAATTAAATGAATGATGTATCAATCTTCCCCTAATGGTTTCTATATAATACTCCAGCAGCAGTTCGATTGAAATGCATGTCCTGATCATTTGCATGCTAACACAGTAAAGGAGTCCCCTGACATGCTTCCTATTAATTCATACTCGTATTATCATTTCCATTTTGTTTAATACAATTCTGTGAAAAGCACAATTACATTGCCGATCAAACCCTGTATACTTTTTCATTCAATTCAGTTCTAATTTGTCAAAGGATATTACATTGTTGCATTACCCTAAACCAATTTGTAATGTATATTTATCTATTGGTTGCCTAAAAAATGCACTAAAATAATAGTAGCTAACAAACTAGTTTCATAAATATTTTCCACCATGCACATAGATTCACTATATAGGTCTTAAATGTGCAGTTTTGAAAGAAACACTAGGATAAATAAATGTGCAGTTTTGAAAGAAACACTAGGATAAATAAATGTGCAGTTTTGAAAGAAACACTAGGTTAACAAATCTCTGTTTGCAAGCTATGCTTTTAGGCTGTTTTGCATTTCCTAGCTAATTTCACCTAGAGAGTGAAATTGTTCCCACCCCTTTCACTAACTTATTTCCTGTCAATAACTGCTTGACTGGCATGCTTTCAACCAGTTACTTTGACCCGTTAGACACTGCTGGGGTGTAATGACCAATGAAGTAAGGCAGTAACAGATTTCCTATAAGACAGGACAAGCAAACTGAGAATATAGTGTAGTACCAGGCGTCTATTTTAAAATACACACCTGAGACCTATGTAACTAATGGAAGTGCAACATCATTCCAATTCATGAAATTATGTTGTTAGCGACAGTTACTTAAACGCTGTGTGTTTACATACAGTCATAGTTACACATGTGCACCTACACAATTACAATGTTACAATGCATAGTGACAATGTTTTCAATATAGATTTCAACCTGAAGCATGCTCTTAAGTAAAGCATTTCTCAGGCAATTATCGTGAACAACGGACATATAATGTAGACAGTATGGGGGAATGGAAGATCATCTGCCATTTCCCATGAAACCTGTGGCAGAGAACATGCTTCTACAGACACACTTGAAGCAGCTACACGAAGGTATCGTTTTGCAAGTTGTGCCACGGCTGGATATCTTTCTTTGTTTCGTCTCCAAAACACTAAGGGAAAATCCTCCTCATCATTGGTAAGCTTGTAATGCAATTACACATTTATCTCCACTATGAGCAATAGAAAGACAAACACAATTCACCCTAAAACAACAGAATACCAATTATTCAAATTATTTTATCAAGTTTTAGTATCATTTAGAAACCAAGAGTGTTTTTGTTTTTTTTTAAAACTACTTTAAGCACCATTAAACAGTAACTACGCCTTCCTGGCAGTAAATGAATTAGAAAAATTATAAATTGATTATCTTCAACTGATATTTTTTTCCCAACAAAGCATGCTAATTATCTTTTACATATGCCTACATATTCTACATTCTAATATATATATCCACACACACACACACACAGTATACACAGTAGATGCCACTTATTAACAACCTCTCGGTTCCCAGCAAAAAGTTGTCATTAACCGAAAACGAATAAGTGTATTTATATGGATTGATATATACTGTAGTTGTACAAATATGGTAGTGAAATACATGTGTTTTAAATGTTAGTGTTAAAAAATTTACATGAGAAACATGAAATACCCAAGCATAGAACTGTTTACTGCACGCGTGTGTAAAACAAAAAAAGTAGGCTTAAATAGTACAACACAACGATGTACTACAACTGTCCTTACAATGAGTAAAGCAAACATAACAAATATGTGTTGTACTTACAATCAATTCGAAAGAACACAATTTTAAAATAAGAAATTGTCCAACGTTGTCTGCTTTTTACAATGCACCACCTCCCGCTGTAAATCCATCTCGTGCAGCTTCGTAGCCAGTTTCAAAGCCACGATTCCGCCTCAGTCCGCCAGAAACACGCAGTTGCGAAGTCAGTGTGTTATAAAAGCTGCATGAAGTATGCACACAAATCATGCAAGTGCGCTCTGCAGCACTGGCAACTAGTAATAAAGCTGTCAATAAGCGGCGTGTAGTTGCTATTATCAGAATTCCATTAACATTAAAGTCTATGGGACGGGATTGGTTCCTGGGAAAATGTTAATAAACGGAAGTTGTCTATCAGGGTTGCTAATAACCAGCATCTACTGTGTAATTATATATATATATATATATATATATATATATATATATATATATATATATATATATATATATCAGATAGCTTAGTTTGGTGAAAGTTTGGGACATGTGCTTTGAACTTTAATGGTAATTGCACTGGAAAGTTAATCAATTACGACCCCTTACAGCCTATACCCATCAACTTTCAAAAACTTGTATAAAACCAGTTTGGAGCAAACAACAATTGCTAAAACATTTAAACAATATTTAAGAAAAAACTACTTACATTTTTGTTAAATTTCCTGATAAATGAATCCGTAGTAGAGAGTACTCGTGCATCTTCTTCATCAACCAAACTAAACGTTCCTTGCTGCTAAACAAACTGCAGATCCCAGGATTCCCGGGCTCTGCCACATGACGTCTCTTAAGATAATGCCTCCTGAGGATGCGCACTCTGACAGTGAGACTGAGAAACTGTCACTCAAGATCTGACTGCCTGTCAGTCTAAGAAGAAAGATATCTGCATTCGCTGTCAGTCAGAAATATCCGACTGCCGACTTCGACGTACAGCGGCGACTTGGGGGTCTAGCTGGAGGGGAGAGAGACTGGAGGTTGTCTTTGCCACATCATACAGCCTCGAAGGCAATTTACAGGCAAAAATAACCACATGACTATACCAGCAATGAAAGAGTGCACTGACGAGAACACACAAACAAAAGTGTGAACAAAAATAATAACACAAAGCTAGAAAATAAAAGCGGCTGAGCGCTACCTCCACTAAAAGGAGGGTCCCGTTCCAGGAACACTTTAGTGGGATTAAAATCCCCTGAATGAATCCTATCGCTAAACACTAGGCTCCCGGTTAACACACACGGTGATCCCAGTTCCAATGAGTGGTCCAGAGTGGTTGCTTTGTTTGCTCATCCTTGTTCGCACAGAGCTGTGAGGATTCCCAACCCAATTCACTTCCAGCTTGCTGAGACAAAGAACCCAGGAACTGGCTTTCTAGCTCCTTTTTAAAGCATGTGGCCAGGGGTTAATTAATACTCAATCAATCAATGAATGCCTGGCCACATTGATTATATTTACCAGTCTCTACACGAACTAGATGTATTGTATAATTCATACTGCAGTTGTGTTCTAGTATGCCCCCATTTGGCACATCATATTTATAAAAAGTCAGAGGCTTTTTCATTGGTATTGTTACCCATCAGATCAGCCGCAGCTGATTGACATTTTCCATTATCATTTAATTTATCAGAACCTTATTCAATTTAGGAATGTCCTACACTAACCCCAAGGTCCTAAAGCCTTCCAAATTCGTGTTAGGATAGTACACTTCCTTACAATATGTATACATTCATCAAATGATTTTTTTACCACATACTCGAAGGAGGTATTAAATCCAAAGGAGCTAAAACACAGCTAGCACCCTCTTAAAGATTTATAAATCAGGTGCTAAGTATGATAAGCAGCATGGTAAACAAAATGCCCAGTGCTATTTCTAAGTAGGTCCTTGCTAAAACAAGTATATAAAACACACGCAAGTGTTTCAAGTATTTAGCATAGGTTCACATTTTATCAATATGGTGCAAGCTATGCAAATTATCTTTAGCATTATTATGCCCAGCCTAGTGCTTTTTCCAAGTAGCACCATGCTAAAACACATGTGTGAATCTCATTAAAGTGAATTGCTTGTATGTATTGTGTTTTATTACAACACAGTGGTCATACACAACAAAACCGTTCTACAATCCTTTTTATATTATTACAGAATACATGTCAGGGATTCAATTTGGATAACAAATACCATCATTCATGTGAGCACTGGCACATTTACAGAAAGTGCATCACACAGGATGTCCCTCCCGAGTACCTCCTCAACCTGCTGACCCGCCATGTCCCTGCCCGCAAGCTGAGGTCCTCCGACTGGCCTGCTTGTTATCCCCAAGCAAAAGTGCACCACACCTGGAGAACGCTTGTTTAGCTTTATGGCTCAGACACTTTGGAACACTCTCCCAGCTTTGGTGCGTGATGCCCCTGCCATCGCTCGCTTTAAATCAACTATCAAGACCCACGTGTTCTCTTGTTTTCTATGCTCTTTAAGCCTGATATCTGCTATTAGCTGCTGTGTTGCTGCTACTATTTAACGTATTGTGCTGCTATCATGTATTATGCACTTTCCACTGTATTTAATGTATTATGCATTTTCTTGTTGTTACTGCATCTTGTAAAGTGCTTTGTGATGGTGATCCACTTTGAAAGGCGCTATATAAAATAAACATTGATTGATTGATTGGAATCCTAGAGCGAGTGTAGAATACCTTCAGATCCCACATTACAGAAAAGAAAATTACTGTAACAAGCAAGACACTTGTAGCTCAAAACATGACACAGATACAGTATATATGAATGCCATGGAGTCTGCTACATTCGGAACTACGTATAATCCTGCCCATGACACAGATACAGTATAAATGAATGACATGGAGTCTGCTACATTTTGAACTTTGTATAATCCTGCCCATGACACAGATACAGTATATATGAATGCCATGGAGTCTGCTACATTCTGAACTACGTATAATCCTGCCCATGACACAGATACAGTATATATGAATGCCATGGAGTCTGCTACAATCTGAACTATGTATAATCCTGCCCATGACACAGATACAGTATATATGAATGCCATGGAGTCTGCTACAATCTGAACTATGTATAATCCTGCCCATGACACAGATACAGTATTGAATCATAGATACTAGCATCCTTAGCTTTTCTTTTATACCACTCATGTGGCTAAATCTCAATAGTTATTTTTAAATTGTTAGCGATAGCTTCTTTATTTTTTTTTTCATTGTGACAAATTGCAAAGGCAAATTAATTACTGATAATCATACTGCATGTCATTGAAAACAAACTCTAAATCAAACTTTAACAGAAGGATTTCAAAATAACTTTTCAACATCTAGCACACTGCCTTGTAAAAAGTAATAGATTACTATACAGTACCTTCAAATGAGTTCAGGTAGCTACAGTATTTTCTTAATGTAAACATAAACCATGACAATGTCCAAGGATGTTTGTATTGTGACGTCCCGCCCATACACAAATACAGTATATATGAATGCCATGGAGTCTGCTACATTCGTAACTACGTATAATCCTGGCCATGACACAGATACAGTATATATGAATGACATGGGTCTGCTACATTCTGAACTACGTATAATCCTGCCCATGACACAGATACAGTATATATGAATGCCATGGAGTCTGCTACATTCGTAACTACGTATAATCCTGCCCATGACACAGATACAGTATATATGAATGCCATGGAGTCTGCTACATTCTGAACTATGTATAATCCTGCCATGACACAGATACAGTATATATGAATGCCATGGAGTCTGCTACATTCTGAACTATGTATAATCCTGCCCATGACACAGATACAGTATATATGAATGCCATGGAGTCTGCTACATTCTGAACTATGTATAATCCTGCCCATGACACAGATACAGTATTGAATCACAGATACTTGAAACGCTATGAAAAATGAACACCTTGTAGAAACAGAATGATTCCACCTGGTAAGGCGCGGTACAATAATGTGAATGAATTGAACTCAAGCTCTCCAGTGATGTCCTGGTATGATGGCTTGCAAGGGTACGGTTCAGACACCCCTGTTCTTGAGTATATTGAGGCTTAACATTCATGCAAGACATTCATGCAGAGATGAAAAATGTGTTTAGATCCAGACTCCCCTGGGGGGCTGTTTATGGATAGAATAGCATAGGGTTCATCAGTGCATTAATACACTCAAGCACTGTAATCAAATTATGTAAATAACACCAGGCTTACACATTGTATTAGGTCTGTCAGATACACACTGCTGTTTCATATTATCAAGTTTGCAAGCAAGGGCTGCATATGTCACTTCTTTAACGAAAGGTTACACAGATTTATTAATACAGTGAGTTGATTTGGTGGTTGCTAATAAGATTGATTCAGATTGAAAGTAATGAAAGATCATAAGCAGCAAGGCAAAAAGAGAGTTTCATCAAGTTGGGATCTAAAGTTTGCCCTGCTGTGACTGTGCTGCTGCTCATAGGGATCTCATCTTGAGTTTGCTCTGCTGTGACTGTGCTGCTGCTCAGAGGGATCTCATCTTGAGTTTGCTCTGCTGTGACTGTGCTGCTGCTCAGAGAGATCTCATCTTGAATTTGCTCTGCTGTGACTGTGCTGCTGCTCAGAGGGATCTCATCTCGAGTTTGCTCTGCTGTGACTGTGCTGCTGCTCAGAGGGATCTCATCTCGAGTTTGCTCTGCTGTGACTGTGCTGCTGCTCAGAGGGATCTCATCTCGAGTTTGCTCTGCTGTGACTGTGCTGCTGCTCAGAGAGATCTCATCTCGAGTTTGCTCTGCTGTGACTGTGCTGCTGCTCAGAGGGATCTCATCTCGAGTTTGCTCTGCTGTGACTGTGCTGCTGCTCAGAGGGATCTCATCTCGAGTTTGCTCTGCTGTGACTGTGCTGCTGCTCAGAGGGATCTCATCTCGAGTTTGCTCTGCTGTGACTGTGCTGCTGCTCAGAGGGATCTCATCTCGAGTTTGTTCTGCTGTGACTGTGCTGCTGCTCAGAGGGATCTCATCTCGAGTTTGCTCTGCTGTGACTGTGCTGCTGCTCAGAGGGATCTCATCTCGAGTTTGCTCTGCTGTGACTGTGCTGCTGCTCAGAGGGATCTCATCTCGAGTTTGCTCTGCTGTGACTGTGCTGCTGCTCAGAGGGATCTCATCTCGAGTTTGCTCTGCTGTGACTGTGCTGCTGCTCAGAGGGATCTCATCTCGAGTTTGCTCTGCTGTGACTGTGCTGCTGCTCAAAGGGATCTCATCTCGAGTTTGTTCTGCTGTGACTGTGCTGCTGCTCAGAGAGATCTCATCTCGAGTTTGCTCTGCTGTGACTGTGCTGCTGCTCAGAGGGATCTCATCTCGAGTTTGCTCTGCTGTGATTGTGCTGCTGCTCAGAGCTTGGGGGCCCGGCGTTCCGGGTGTTTAATTGAAACAAACACCCCTCACAGGGTTTCCTTGACCCAGGAAGCATTCTGAACTCTGTAAAGGCTTTAGAAATGTACTCATTACTTATAGTTCCTGTCTCCTGCTCTTTATCTGTAAGAGGAGTCAAGGTGTTTGTTATTATTATTATTATTATTATTATTATTATTATTATTATTATTATTATTATTATTATTATTATTAATACAGTACAAAAGCAAATCATATTATAAACAACAACAACAATATAATAAATACATTAAAACAGAGAACTGAAAAATTAAAAAATATCAGAAGGAGAGAGAAAGCCAGAAAAGGAAGAGAAATGGGTCCTGCAAGACTTTGGCCCCCAGACCCCCATTGAATGAGTTACATTTAAAGTAACTGTGTGTTAGTAATAATGGGTTGTACTACAGCTTTATATCAGTAATAAATAGGTTGCTGTATAACTGCACAGTACATGTATTTTAAATACATTAATATAATGTGTTGCTTATAAATAAAGGATGACAAAATCTACAATAATAAAAGTGACATTTAAATGAAGTGGTATTGTTTCACCAGAACATTAGGCTAGTCTTAACTCGTTTGACTTGGTTTCCGATTAGAAGCACAGTGTGTTTATATGACTGGGGAGTGCTCATTAAGATGAAGAATGGAACTTTTTAACACAGAATCACATCTCCAAGCCCTGCTTCAGAGCACAGCTCTGCCACGGTGACAGCCCGACACATAAAAGCTGCTGGATAACAACCCATTACTGCTGAACATGAGGCATTGCGACACCTTCAATCCCAGTCTCAGCAAACCTGAGCCCACAAACAACACCACACTATCCAAATATTAGTGATGTGCACCAGCATGCAAATGTATGATCAGGAATCAACACCTCACTATCAACATATTAGCATTATGCACAAGCTTGCAACTGTATGATCAGAAATCAACATCTCACTATCAAAATATTAGTGATGTGCACTAGCATGCAAATGTATGATCAGGAATCAACACCTCACTATCAACATATTAGCATTGTGCACAAGCTTGCAACTGTATGATCAGAAATCAACACCTCAGTATCAAACTATTAGCATTGCCCATACGGAAAAAAATATACAATTAATATATTTCAGAATATATACTTTAAAACATATATTGAAATATTAAAAAATTGGCTGCAAACATATATTGAAATACATTTTAAAAATATATAATTGTATATATTTAAATATATTTTAGACATACATTGACATATATTTTAAAATATATCCCAACATATAGTATGAAATATAAGGGAACATATTAAAATATGTCAAAAATATATTTAAATATATAAGATGTCCATAAAATGAAATATAAGAACATATTTAAAAGTATGCTTCCATATACTTTGAAATATCTAATTGTGGCAGAGCAGGGCTCTGCCCTTGGAAATACTGGCAGGGATGGATTTAAATTCTGCCCAGGTTGATTGCGTCAGGTGGGAGCAATCAAACAATTAATTATTCAATTAGTCACCAGCCACCTGGCATAAAAGGAGGCCTCAGCCTCCCAGGGAGAGAGTTCCAGAAAGAGGAGTGTAGGCTGAGTGTAGGCTGAGTGTAGGCTGAGTGTAGGCTGAGTGTAGGCTGAGTGTAGGCTGAGTGTAGGCTGAGTGTTTTTTTTTCTGTGTGCTGTTCTTTGTTCATTTTTTAATCCAGTGAAGGCAACGCCCAGCCTGGAAGCCTTATTTTTGTAAGTTTTGTTTTGTGTTTATTGTTTGTGTTTTGAAACTTTTTTGTTTGGCCCTCGTGCTGGTTTATTTTGTATTTTTGTATATTAAAAGCTTTATTTTTGAACTTTCACACTGTCTCTGAGTCTCAACCTCTGTCATCCTGTCACACTAATATATTTTTACAATATCTTGATTTATATTGTAATATTTTCTAGCATATTGAAATATTAATACACATGCATTCTACCCAGAAGTGGTGACAGATTTAACCAAGTTTTATTCTCCCAGCCCATACAGCTGCAGAGCACATCACAGGTCAGGGCGTTCAGCACACCGTGGGGAGAGACAGGGGGTCACACCAAATGACTCACACACATTATACGGTAACACATCAAACTTACCCCGGACAGGACAGGACAGTGGTACACACAAGGGGAAACAATAGCACAAGGGTTAACGTCCAAAAAAGGGAAGAGAACATTACCAGTATACTTTAATGCAATGAGTTCTACTGTTTAGTGAAGGTATTTTTAGGCACTAGAGCAACTATTTAGCCTCCCTTCATGTTATGTTTTTCTTATAGCTTTACCTCAGACTTAATGCTTGAGTGTTTATAATTATGGATGAACTGAGGTTTCTGGTTAGCCAGCCATGATTTAGTTGGTCATTTCTCGATGGCTGGAGTCCACAATGAAGGAAGTGCATTACCAAACAAATGAAGAGGTTCAAGTGCTCATTCTGTACTTTCATGACATTTAAAGTGCTGCTGCACAGGGACAGCACATGTAAGCGGCTTTGAGAGACTAAGCCTCCCCAGAAAATGCAACCCAAAGTTAAACTATTCTCATGCATTGGAGCTTTCAATATTAACTTGGATTTAGCCTGCAGGTGGCGTAATGTAGGTCAGAGATGCTAACTTTCACTTGCTTTATGAAATAATGTATGCAAACACACAACTGTGGGGGAATAGTCCACATGCTTTCACATTCATGTTCTATGAAACTGATAAGCTACTGATGACTGGTTAAGCCTACTGTAATTAAAATTAAACTGAATGCCCACATAAACAAGTCCAGACCATAATGGATGTGACCTTTTAACAAGTATGTGGGTGTCAGCTCTATCATCATCATGCTCTGTTAGTAATAGAGACCGAAGTGACGGGGTTGTAAATGTGAGAGTGGGTTCATTAGACCATATTATAATGTAAGAAGGCTGGCGACTTAAACTTAAATGAAAACATATGATAAGCATGCTGAGAAATACAATCATAGCATAATGTGTGAACTGTAACAATATTTAACACCAAACCAAGGGATTTGAATTGACTGACTTAAAAGTACAGTTGTAGTCAAAAGTCTTACATCACTGAGAATGTTAAAATTGAGACATAATTTAAAAAATGTCATATTTTTAAATTTCCTTTTTGTAAAGTATATGGAAAACTACAAAGCGGTATGTAATTCAATATGTTAACGTAACATTATTCAGCAGGTTTCATTCGACTTTATGAATCAAAATGTGTTCATTCTATTGGGCAATGCAAAACTTCTGGCCAGAGCTGTACATAATTTAAGCTTGCTAAGAATAATCACACAATCACCAAACATCCCCTCAACAGTCTGTTACACTGCCAGCTTCAGAATCAAAACAAGAACATTCCTTGCTGGTGCTAATTAACAATGTCTTTTTATACAGTGTTGACTGTTCACGTGTGAGAATTTCATCAAGTCTGAATCTTGTTACATTTGATCATTTTTGCTGTTTCAATTTCCCATCAAGGTCTTAGATTGTGACTGTGTTTCTTATAACAGCACCACAAGTGACTGTGAAAGATATCACAGACAGAAGAAACACATTGCCTAATCCACCAACTACAGTGCAATGATGAGTTCTAAATAAAACAAACAGGCTGACAGAAATGTGTGTCCTTGTGCAGCAAATGCTATTGATCACAGGATGAAGTCATCGCGCACACCCCAACAGTACTACATGCCACTGGTTACAGGTTAACTAACTGAATCTTGTGCTGGTATAATCTCATTTTAAGATACGCTTTGTAGAAGGCACTTGCTTGCCAATTTGAACTCCATCACCCACCACTAGTAATGTGACTGTGGAATCTAGCAGAACAAAATCCAGTATGTGATATGAATAAAAAAACACAGGCAATGTTAATTATTGACCCCCTTTATTACCATTTAAAAAGAAATTAAAAAAAAGCTCAGATGAAAAGCATCTGAAGGTGCAGTAGGTTTTAGGTGGGTTTGCAAGATGAGCAACAATTCACTTGTGATATATACAATGACTAATTACACTGTAATACAAAAGTAAATACATATAATGTTGTGTAGTTACAATATGAAAAATGCTACTAGCATGTTCTTCAATAACGCTATTGTAACAGGCCGAGGTGCCCTGTACAGTGTTTTGTTTGTTTATTTTTAGAACGGGGTTTTCCCCCTCCGCCCCCGTGTTATTTTGTATTTTATTATTAGTATTATGATTTTATTTATATATGTGTGACGGCGAAGCGCCGCGGGTTTTGTTATTGTTTTGTTTATTTTTAAAAACGTGTTCTGGCAGAGGCGAGATTGGTGCTCGTCCTCTGCCAGGAATAATTTAAAAACTCGTGCAGAAGGTGGCCATCTCCCGAATTAATTAGGTGATTTAATTTGTTGCTAATCGGGAGATGGTCACCTGTTATAAAAGCCGGCAGCTCTCGGCACTCGTGGTGGGTGTACGAGAGGCGTGTAGAGAGAATGGAAAGAGAAAAAGAAAAAACGAAACTAACCAAACCAAACCAAGGATAGCGTCAGTGAAGGCAATTGCCCAGCCTGACCGGTTATAGTGTTCGTGATTTGTTTTGTTTATTGTTTTATTTTGCTCTGTGAGCACAGTTTGTTTTTGTTTAAACCTTTGATTTATTTTAGTATTAAATAAAACGGCACCCAGCCGATTCTTTATTTGAAAACTGCAGTACCTGGTGTCAGTTTCTTTTCCTTCCTGCTTCTGCCGTGACGTCACCGCCCAGTCACCCTGTCACAGCTATATTTACACATGAGGTTGTGTATTTACAATGTAATTACTATGTTTCCAGGCCCCCATTTTTCAACCCAATTTGGATTCCTCAGAACACCTCTTTAACCTTAAATACCATTAGATCTCCTGCTGCATATTCCTCAGTAAGTATTCCTGGATCCAGGTGCTTCCACAATGTTTTCACATGGAGAGCTGTATGACTTACTCACTGCAAACAACTGCGCTTTCTCCTTACAGTGCTTTTAACATGGATGCCGTGGTGATGACATTTCTGCCATGAAAACGGTTGTGCTTCTCAAGAAGCACTAGACTGGTGAAAGAAATACAGAGTGTTGTCAGATTGCTAATGAGAAATCACACCATGAAGAAGCTTTAGTACAGCCGGGCTGATATCTGGTGTGCACTGTGTCATTTCTATATGAGAGCCACAGAACTTGCTTCTGCAGTGATACATTCCAGTTGCCTATAGTGACAGCCAGTAAAGGTTCCATAAATCAACATCAGAAGCTAAATTCAGCAAAAGATCATTCATACCTGTCTTCCTAGGGCTGGGAAGAACACTCATAGTAGTAATATTACTATAGCTTATGTCAAAAGTTTGATTGATGAGCCTTTTGACCTTTTGACCTTATATGTATGAATTTATGAATATATAATGAGGGGCGTGGATTTATGAATTTATGAATATATAATGAGGGGGCGTGGATTTTATGATTGTTACAAGACAGATATGCTTATTGAATATAGGCTTATATATATGCCTATAAACTTATTACACATCTTTTTATAATATATGTACAAAAATCATTGTTTAATATGTTATTTATGTAATCAGGGGACAATGGGTTACCCAAGTTTTATAAATGCTTATGTTAACTTTTGCTTGGTGCAGACAACATTAAAGTCTTAGTATTTTTTACATAAGACCCTTAATGAAAAAGGAGAAAGTTTAAAATAATGTATTAAAAGCAAAAAGAAAAACAAAAAGAAAACAACATTTACAAGCATTTAAACATTACACTTTCTTAAAACATTATTAAATAAAATAAGAAATAAGCTTACCGGGTTCTGAGAATCATGATGATTTTTTTTTTTTTTTTAAAAAAGGGCATGTCTGGGCATGTCTTTCAGACCTCATAAAAGGAGGAAAATATTTGTGCATTTTATTAGAGTGTTACACAAGATGTCTCATGCCTGCATTAGTTTCTGCTCTGAGAAAATGGCTCTTGAGGACCGGCAAATGTCTGAACTTATAGAAGCCTTTAAAAAATGCACATTAGCCCTTCCGAGAGGCTAAAGAAACCACGGACTTCAAAAAGGTTCAAGAGAGTCCAAGCAAGGGGCCTTTAAGCATCTGTCCCAAGGATCCTCGGCGCCCTGTACATACTCCTCTGTGGCCTGAACTGAAAATAGACCGAAATGAGAGAGAGGGCGGCTGTTTGGGGTAACTCAGAAAACGCCTCTAGGGCGGTACCCCTTGGACCATTCATGGAACTCTGATAGGATGTCTCAAAGGATCTCCAGGGGCTGGAGGTGTCATCACCCCTCATAGGCTGTCCCCTGATCTTAGGGAACCTACTAAAGGGAGCCCCCACACACCTTTTTATGATTGAAGGAGTCTGACGCCATGTCTTCTGCAAACTTTAGATACTTCTCTGAAAATTCCGTTCTTGAAACTAATGATCTTGAGATGGATTGGACCAATGAAGAAATGACCAAGCTTATAAAAGACTTTGAAAATGTTCCCCTCCTCAACCCTGCAGAGTCTGACGACGTCGACGGTCCTTTAGGCATCTCTTTTGAAAAAGTATTAAAGATCTCTAGAGGTCTCCTGGCTTCTCTATTGGAAGTGATCATTGACCGTGATATGGTGAAAAATTGTCGCGGTTGCGAAGTTGACCACCCGAGCCAGCGGAGACACAGTTGCCTTTATGAAGCGGATCCCGATTATTTCGATCAACATTTTGAAGAAATACTAGAAAAAATACACGTCCCGTGGCTGAAGCTTCTGGTGGCTAAAGCTCTAGCTTGTTTCAATTTCCATCCGTCTTTGACAAAACTTCAGAAACTGGTGGAAGATATTTTAACAGAGCTAAGACCTGAACGCAGCATTAGACGTAAACTGAACCATCTACAAGAAGCCCTGGATGACAAGACCCGAGACATTGTCAACAAAATAACCAAAGCTTTCTACCATCGCAGTTTTACTAACCCCCAAGCTCCGTTAGCTTATTACGGAGCCTATGACTTTGAAAATGGGGAACGTCCAGACTCCGGCAAAACTGAGGAAAACCATGGAGGGGTTGTTGTTTGAGTTAATAGCCGAGAAAGTGGCTTGTAAGAGACTCTTTCAAAACCAGACCCCCGTAAATGTTAAAATGTTCAACAATTTAAAAAGTGTAACTGATTTAATCCATAAAGATGTTGATGCTCAAGAATGGCATGAGTTGGTAGATACACATGTAAAACACTGTAGCCCCTTAAATACATTTTTAATGAATATATTACCAAAAATGTTTGATGATATAGAAGACTGCAAATGTATACATATCATTGTTTTGTATGCTTATGTAACTGATGTCTGTTTTTATAACCTGGCTAGGTTTTTAAGAGATGAAGATATATCAAACGTTGTACAAAATGTTGTGGAATACTTAGTGACTAACCATGAATGTTTGTGTAAAAACTTTATATGTCTTCTAAAATGTCCTAATCTTCTTGATAAACTGTGAATAAAACTTTTTGAACTTCAAACGTGTCTCAGAGGTGTTATGATAAAATTTGAATAAAAACCTTTTGAACTACAGACTTGGTGCAGTTGTGTTATTTTGGTTAAAGATGTCACTTCATCGTATGAAAAAATATACTACGATCCCTCAAATCCTGGGGGTTTAGGGGTTTACAGACTCTTCAAAGGGCTCTGGGTCCTGATGGTCCTAAAGTCTCTGAGAGGGCACTAACAGACTTTTATCAGAGCAAGACTCATATACGTTACATAAGCCCTCTAGAATAAACTTTAAAAGAAACACCGTATTTGTATCTAATATCGATACTCAGTGGCAAGCTGATTTAGTGGATATGTCTAGCTTGTCAAAAGAAAATGGAGGTTACAAGTACATGTTAACATGTATAGATATCTTATCCAAATATGCCTGGGTAATACCACTGAAAAATAAGTCATCTAAGACGGTGACCGAGGCGTTCAAGAGGATCCTCAGCACGGGTAGGAAACCTAAAAACTACAAACTGATAAAGGGACAGAATTTCTAAACAGAGCATTTCAGAGCATGCTAAAAGAACATAATATTCTACACTTTACCACGGGAGTGAACTAAAAGCCTCTATTGTTGAGAGATACAACAGAACTCTGAAAACAAAAATGTGGAAATATTTCACAGCCTTTAACACTCACAAGTATATGGATAAACTACAAGAAATGGTACAGGCATATAACAACTCCTTTCACCGTAGTATTCAAATGAAACCTTCAGAAGTTAATGAAGACAATTCATTTAAAGTGTTTAAAACTTTATACTCTAAGAAGAAAGGCCCTAAACATATAAAGTTTAAGTTTACAGTCGGTGATAACGTCAGAATTTCAAAGTTAAGAGCTCCCTTTATAAAAGGTTATGAACAGACGTTTACGGCAGAGATTTTACTATAACAGAATGTATACCAAGATTTCCACCGGTGTATAAACTATGTGATTATGATGGAGAGGCTATAAACGGCACCTTTTATGAACCAGAATTGCAAAAATAAATGTCAAGACTGATAGATTGTTTAGGATAGAGAAGATAGTTGCTGAGAAAAAGGAAAACGGTAAAAGTCTTATCTCATAAAATGGGTCGGCTGGCCTGAAAAATTTAACAGTTGGGTCGCAGGGCATCAGGTGGTGGATCTAAAGATTTAACAAGTCCTGGGTGTATTTAATTACACTTAAAACATTATTCAAGATGTCTCAAGACTCTTTTTATGTGACTCTGCCTAGTAACGCTTCACAGGATGTTTTCCCTAAAAACGCTATAGCCGATTTTACTACCAAGTTGGTTAAAACAATGAATCTACCGGGAAAATGGGAAGTTTGCTTAGCAGAGATTCAATACCCCCATACCTGGGATAATATCAACCTTAATGACAACAGTTTTATTACTTTCGAAATAGAAAAGGCCATAAAACGTGCTTATACTATCCCTAAAGGATATTATGAGACCCTTCAGGATGTAATAACGACCATGAACGATGCCCTGCTCGGAAAAGGACTAGATCATCAAGGTGACAATGCTCCCGATGAACAATATAAAAATGATTTGAAATTAGTATATAAACCTATAGAAAGAAGAATTTATATAAAAGTACTACTCCATTTGTGATTTATGCCCAAGAACATCTCGGACAAATGTTGGGATTTCGTGAGACTATGAAAGGTGAAACTATCGGACTATTGGGGCCTATTGAGGCTAAACTGTATACCGCTCATTTGATGACCCTCTATCCCGCCGATATCCGAGCAGGTTTTACACCATGTATGTCTATACAGATGTGAGACAGCAGGGAGGGGGTTAATTCCTCTCTAGAGGAAAAACATGTGCCACGGCACATTTTGGTTTGGTTTTTGTTAATTGTTTGATTGTTTTGTTTAATTGTTTTATTGTTTTATTATTGATCAGTACCGGCACCTGGCTACTATTGAAAATTGGAGCCAGGTGCCCGGTTTAAAGGAGAGCAGTCAAGTCTGCTTTGGGAAGGCTGCTGAGTGTGTAGAAGCCCGACCTGTGCTGCGTGTGGGTACAGCCGTAAACAGAAAAAGGAAAAGGTAGTGTAAGCCTTTTTGGTGTGTGTTGTTTTGTTTATTTTGATACAGGTAAACAGCTTAGCTGTCCTGTTATTTAATTTAGGTTCCTGTTTTGTTTTAGTTATTGCTCAAAGAAGAGCTAGGTGTTTGTTTTGTTTATTTTGTTTTTGTGTTTCATTAAAAATAGCGCAACCGCTTTCAAAAATCCATTTGCGTGCTGGGTCAGTGTTTTAAAGCAACGAACCGCGGAGAAGGGCGGATCTTTATATGGTGGCAGCGAGTGTGGCGCTGGAGACCCAAAAATGGATTTTAAAGAGTTAATAGAGAGGCTTAATAAGAATACCGCTGCTCAGGAGGAGCAGACAAAGAAGATGGAGAGGCAGACACAAGAGCTGGGGTTGGCCCCGTGGATAATACCGGAGCGGAGCCAACCGAACTGGAGCTGCTGCTACAAAAGTGGGAGCTGCCGTCCCAGAGCCAGAGGGGTGGAGCTGCCGTCCCGAGAGCCAGAGGGGATGGAGCTACCGCCCCGGAGCCAGAGGGATGGAGCTACCGTCCCGAGAGCCAGAGGGGATGGAGCTGCTGTTACCAGAGCCCAGAGGGAGGAGCCTCTTCTAAAACCATCATCCGGTAGTGGAGTCCGGCAGTTGCGGGAGGTCCCCAGTCCCGTCACGGGACACCTGGCGAATGCCCAGATCTCCCTGCTGGACCTTGCTCCCAGGTCGCAGTACAGCCAGGCACAGTCGCTTGCCTGGTCCCTTACTCCACTCCCCTGGAATCCCAGACGCCGCTGCGCAAGAGGCAGACGTCGCTACGCTAAGGGCAGAGGTCACTAGCGTTCCTCTGCTGATTGCTCCGCCCCTGCCTAGTGCTGCGCCCACCTGGGATTCCAGAGGTCGCTGCGCGAGGTCCACAGGCGACGCTGCCTGTCAGTCCTGGCTCCCGGTCACCGGTCTGCGCTGTGGTCGCCCTGGACAAGCCGCCTGGGTCCCTCCTCGCGGTCTTGGGTCCTCCTGAAACGCGGAGGGACCAACCCACCCTCAAGCCCTGCCCGTGGAAGAGGGCGAAAATAGACATTTCTGGACTTGAGGGTGGGTGGTCTTTAAGGGTGGAGGGAGGTGGCCGTTGTATGGCCGATGTCTTGAAAAGACATGGGGGATGTGTGAGACAGCAGGGAGGGTTAATTCTCCCTAGAGGAAAACATGTGCGTCGGCACATTTTGGTTTGGTTTTGTTAATTGTTTGATTGTTTTGTTTAATTGTTTTATTGTTTTATTATTGATCAGTACCGGCACCTGGCTACTATTGAAAATTGGAGCCAGGTGCCCGTTTAAAAGGAGAGCAGTCAGTCTGCTCGCTGCTGCTGATGTGTGAGCCCGACATGCTGGTGTGTGGGTACAGCCGTAAACAGAAAAGGTAGTGTAACCTTTTGGTGTGTGTTGTTTTGTTTATTTTGATACAGGTAAACAGCTTAGCTGTCCTGTTATTTAATTTAGGTTCCTGTTTTGTTTTGTTATTGCTCAAGAGATTTATATGTTTGTTTTGTTTATTTTGTTTTGTGTTTAAAAATATTGGACTATTGGGGCTTTGAAAACTGTATTTGCTATTTGGGACCCTGTTTCCCCCGATATCGGAGCAGGTCACCATGTATTT
>CM060276.1:11983124-12018589 GCA_030684275.1 Acipenser oxyrinchus oxyrinchus
GTAAGAGTTAATGTTAATGTAGATTTTTTTTGTTTGTTCAGTAATAGCTGTAAAAATACCATTAATAACCAAATCCACAGGGCGGTCCACTCATCCTCCTTTAATGCTAAGAGTCGTGGGGCATTGATATTATTTAAGAAAGGATTAGGTCAACAAATAATTCAAACGCAAACAGAAGGGAGGTGTATCGTAGCATTGGTTAAAATGCAGAATTATTTGCTTATATGAATTAACATATATGCCTCTAACGTAGAAGATGTCAGTTTCCTGCAAGTGATAAGGCAACATATAAGTAACCACCCAGTGATATGGGGAGGGGGTTTAACAGTTTTAGATAAGTATCTAGATAAATCTACTTTTAATCTCAGGGATAAATGTTCTGACTCAAGACTAATACTATCATTCAGAATATGATGGAAGAGATTGGCTTGGTGGACATATGGAGTTCAGTATCCTACTGCAAGAGAATACTCATATTATTCGTCGGTCTACAATGTGCATTCTAGAACTGAATAGAAAGTTTTCTTCTTTTCTGATCATGGGGTTGTGAACTGGAAGGTAATTTTGGGTAATCAAGAGGTATTAGGTAGAGGGAGGTGCAGATTTAATAGAACTCTATTAAGAGATACAGAATGTGTGGATTTCCTGAAGTAGGTAACACCAATGTTCTTTGACACCAATAAGAGTTCAGTATCAAATGTAAGTATAAGATGGGACACCTTTAACACTAGAACCACTGATAACAACAGGCTTGTATATATAAAAAATAGAATATTGTAGGCTATATTCGTGTTACATATAACATGTATTATAACATGTTTTCGCTTGCGTGTGTCACTCGGTGCAGCACTGAATCCAGGTTGAGCTGCAGCATCCTGCTGCTTAGCAGTTTTCTGATTGAAATGTTTCTGCTGAAGCGCTGTTGCTAGCTTCAAGATGAAATCTCTCCTACTGATATTTTCCCTGGTGCATTCCTTGTACAAAATGAAGGAATTGATGACTGCAAGGTCCAGTAGAGAAAACAACAGGCTTGTATATAAAAAAAAAACTGAATATTGTAGGTTATATTAAAAATAAAAACATGTACTGTAAAAGGCAGTCAAAATGACTGCTTTGGCAGTTCTAGGTGGGCAGGATTATAACTTCCTTATTTTTGTGATCCTACCTTTCAAACACCGTTAGGGTATTTAATACATGTATTTAGGAAAAGTCATAAATGGACAACCACATAACTTTCAGACACGCAGAGTAATTTAAATTTGAAAACCTCAAACCGTCAAAATGACTGCCATGGCAGTTCTAGTGTTAAGGCATATATGAGAGGATTCATTCCAAAAATGAAACAGATACAGAAATGAAAGACATCAAAACAGGAATTAAATCTCTGGAAATCCAACATGCACAGTCCAAGGAACAACATGATATGATTACAAGTATGAGTAATGAGTTATCTGCACTCCCTATCAGTTATATGATTACAAGTATGAGTAATGAGTTATCTGCACTCCCCTATCAGTTATATGATTACAAGTATGAGTAATGAGTTATCTGCACACCCCTATCAGTTATATGATTATGAGTAATGGGTTATCTGCTTCCCCTATCAGTTATATGATTATGAGTAATGAGTTATCTGCACACCCCTATCAGTTATATGATTACAAGTAATGGGTTATCTGCACACCCCTATCAGTTATATGATTACAAGTATGAGTAATGAGTTATCTGCACACCCCTATCAGTTATATGATTACAAGTATGAGTAATGGGTTATCTGCACTCCCCTATCAGTTATATGATTACAAGTAATGGGTTATCTGCACACCCCTATCAGTTATATGATTACAAGTATGAGTAATGAGTTATCTGCACACCCCTATCAGTTATATGATTACAAGTATGAGTAATGGGTTATCTGCACACCCCTATCAGTTATATGATTATGAGTATGAGTAATGAGTTATCTGCACACCCCTATCAGTTATATGATTATGAGTAATGGGTTATCTGCTTCCCCTATCAGTTATATGATTATGAGTAATGAGTTATCTGCACACCCCTATCAGTTATATGAATACAAGTATGAGTAATGAGTTATCTGCACACCCCTATCAGTTATATGATTACAAGTATGAGTAATGAGTTATCTGCACACCCCTATCAGTTATATGATTATGAGTATGAGTAATGGGTTATCTGCACACCCCTATCAGTTATATGATTACAAGTATGAGTAATGGGTTATCTGCACTCCCCTATCAGTTATATGATTACAAGTATGAGTAATGAGTTATCTGCACCCCCCTATCAGTTATATGATTACAAGTAATGGGTTATCTGCACACCCCTATCAGTTATATGATTATGCGTATGAGTAATGAGTTATCTGCACCCCCCTATCAGTTATATGATTACAAGTAATGGGTTATCTGCACACCCCTATCAGTTATATGATTACAAGTATGAGTAATGGGTTATCTGCACTCCCCTATCAGTTATATGATTACAAGTATGAGTAATGAGTTATCTGCACCCCCCTATCAGTTATATGATTACAAGTAATGGGTTATCTGCACACCCCTATCAGTTATATGATTACAAGTATGAGTAATGGGTTATCTGCACTCCCCTATCAGTTATATGATTATGAGTATGAGTAATGGGTTATCTGCACACCCCTATCAGTTATATGATTACAAGTATGAGTAATGGGTTATCTGCACACCCTATCAGTTATATGATTATGAGTATGAGTAATGGGTTATCTAAACACCCTATCAGTTAGCCTCTGATAACACTAGAAAACTCTTGAATCTTCTATTTAGGACAAAGAATTTATTGATTCCCCAATGGCTGCTATAGCAGTAGACCCTGAAAAGCATTTGATAGGGTTGAATGGAAATGCCTGTTTTTACATTACAAAGATTTGGATTTGGACAGACATTTATTAAGTGGATCTCTCTAATCTACAGTATAAGGATCCACACACAATGGTTTTAACACTAGAATCACCGCTGATTATACTCATATCTAAAACCGCCACCGCAGTCATTATGACGGTTACATTTTAAACAACATCAATATTAAAATGAAAGACAAACTGTCAGATACAACTCAAAAGTTTTATTCAAGCACATCATATCAAACATCTGCATAACCAAAACCCCACATTTAAATGAACAATTAAACATAAAAGGGTTATTTTCTAACTTACCACATATAAAGCACTACTGGACCGGAAAATTGGCGATGTTGTTCCTATAATTAAAAAGGGAGATCAATTTGACCCTGGGAACTACAGACCTATGAGTTTAACATCAATCATATGTAAAATCATGGAAATTATCACAAGGACCAAAATATAGGAATATTTATATAGTAACAACATTATAGGAGACAGCCAGCATGGCTTTGGGAAGGGTAGTTCTTGTTTAACTAATTTACTAGATTTCTTTCAGGAGGTGACTACTAGAGTGGACAAGGATAGTGTGAATGACATCATCTACTTAGATTTACAAAAAGCATTTGACAAAGTTCCTCATGAAAGACTATACCTAAAGATGAAATCAGTGAGAATAAATGGTAAACTAGCAGAATGGATTCATAATTGGTTACAAGATAAAAAGCAGAGTTATAATTAGAGGCCAGGCATCAAACTGGAGTAATGTAACAAGTGTTGTATCACAGGGATCAGTATTGGGTCCATTGTTATTCCTAATCTATATAAATGACTTGGACTAAGACATCATCAGTAAACTATGCAAATTTGCAGACAGCACAAAACTGGGAGGAGTAGCCAACTCCCAATCAGTAAGTGGAGTAATACAAAGAGATTTAGACAAGATTCAAGCTTGGGCTGACACATGGCAGATGAAATTTAATGTGAATAAATGCAAAGTCTTGCCCATAAGTTGCAAAAATATTAGAGGCAAGTATAACATGAATAGTAACAAAATAGAAGAAGCTATGTACGAAAAGGACTTGGGGGTAGTAGTGGATGAAACTCTTAAGCCAATTAGACAGTACGGAGAAGTTATACAAAAGTGAAATAGTTTATATAGCCAAGACATTTCAAATCTAGAGAAGTTATATTAAAATTATATAATGCACTGGTACAACCACACCTAGAATATTGTGTACAGTTCTGGTTGCAATATCATAAGAAAGACATTGAGCCATTGGAAAGAGTACAGAGGAGAGCAACACGATTAATTCCAAGATTAAAAGGCATGTCATATGAAGATATACTGAAAGAGCTGAATCTATATAGCCTAGAAAGGAGGAGTCAGAGGTGACTTAATAGAGGTATTTAAAATGATCAAGGAGTTCAACACAGTAATTGCTAAGAATTATTTTACACAGGTCACACAGAACGGAACAAGGGGCCACGGTTGGAAGCTGAAGAAGGGCATATTCAGAACCGAGGGAGACGGAGCTTTTTCACAAGGGGTGGTGAACCATTAGAACAGGCTGCTGGACAGAGTTGTTGAAGCAGAGACTATCGGATCCTTCAAGAATAGACTGGATGCTGTCATGAACAATATTGTATAACCCTCTCTGTGACCACAATAAGATATTTAGCTATCCGCCTGGATGAAGGGTGGTTCACCTAGACATGAATTCCCAGAGGTTTCATTTCCCGCATAACCTGGTTGGGGTTTTATTGTATTTCCTCTCCTGAGTGCTAACGGATCACGCTGGCACCAAAGCAAGCAAGCCTAGGTGGGCCGAATAGCCTTTTCTCATTCTTGAATTTCTTATGTTATATAAGAACAAATTAGCAGGAGGCTTGAAATTCCCTAATTTAATTATATTTGGCTAAATCCTCCAGCTAGTTTACCCAAGCGATGGCTAATGGAAGATGAGAGTGCCTCCCCTTGGACAAAAGGGAGAGGTCTGTGCTCTTTATTGTTTTTTAAATTACCAGAGGGCTTACAGGAATACCCTACAATAAAAGCAACACACTGAGCGATAACTGAATTACAGAAAATGACTAAAACTAATGTATGTCTAACAGAAAACTCCCCAGCATGGAATAATCAGGAAATTATCATTAACAAAAGTAGACTTGTGGTTTAGGAATGGGAGGAGAAAATAATTTGTACATTTAAAGATAAGAGATCGTTTTCTGGATAAGAGATTCAAGTCCTTTTTTAATTAAAACAGGGATTTGGTTAAAAAGACACACACTGTTTTAAATACTTACAATCAAAGCTTGCACTGTTTGATCAAATAATGAGTTCCACACATCTAGATACAGGGTGACAAGACCTAAATAAATTATCATTTAATGCCAATTCTAAAAGGATTATATCACATATAAAGGCCTTTCTGGTAGAACATGAAGTTAAAAAGAAAGAGTCAGTGGGAGAAAGAAATTGGTGAACATTTAACAGAAAATAACTGGAAGGAGATCTGGAAAAATGTACATTCCAGCAGCTGAGAAGTTCACTTGAAATGTATACAGTGAAAGATAATTCATAGGTTTTAGTGGCCCATAGATAAACTGGCAAAAGTATTCAAGGAAAGAGGCCCAGTTGTTGGAGGTGTGATATCAAGCCCGGAAACCTCTTCCATTTCATCTGGAGCTGTCCTAGTCTTGGTGTGTTTTGGGCAGGGATTATATACACTTAATAATAATTCTGAGATAATATGGCAACCTACTGTTGCTTAATTATTCTAGGAGATACCTTTTAATATACAAGATTGGAACAATAACCCAAATCAGTTAATAATGGAAATGTTGAATACAGTCGGTGCCGCTTTATCGGGATGCCTCCGGAGAATAAGCGGCTGTCCCAATTAAACGAGAGGCATTTGAGACGACCTCAGTCACACTTTTTTCTTTCTAAATGAAAAGAAAAATAATGAAATTACATCACATTCATTATTTGAGTCCATTGTTTGTTTTTTATTCCTAAACAAAATTATTCGCTGTTTTTATTTCTATGTGAGATGAAAAATAATGAAATCACATCTTCTTACAAGATGAGGCCCCTGTGATGTTGACACGCCAAACTTTCTTTGCAACAGCAGCCTGAGAAACCACAGGAGACTCCAGCTCCTTCAAGAGTTCAATATGGTTTACGCAAGTCTCAGCGTAATCACATACTCACTGCACTGTGCTATGAGAACCTGTCTTGCTCTGAAAAGCGATCTCCGTTCATCATTTGAAATACTGTATCCCAATTAAACCAAGTGATGTCCCAATTAAACAACATAAATAGCATTGGGAACAACCGTCTCCCAGAGTTGTATCCCATTTAAGCAGAAATCCCGATTATCAGTATCCCGATTAGGCAGCCAGCAGTACAGCAAAAGAGCAATCATTCAGTAAATGTGGTCAATCCAATCCTCCCACATATGAGGAATGGAAAGATGCCATATAGGAAACAATGAAATGTGAGAGATTCCTGGCTCATCATGCTGAGAAATTAGAAGAATATTTTAAATTATTATTGGGAATTCAAGGAGATATAGTATAGACTATGAAATGGGTTATTAATTATATTCTTATCTGTTCTTATATATTTATATAGAATATGACTTTGAACTTAAATTATAATAGGCCGGTTTACTAATTCTGTATTTTTAATTATAAGTTTTGAAATGTTAAAACAAAATGAATAAATAAATACACGCTTAACATAGTGCTTCACAGGAAAATGTCAATCTATGAAGTGATGGTAAGATTCACTGGAATTGTTCTGTTAGCTCGATGTACTTTAATAGGTGAAGCCCTTGTTCTTGAACTGTGCCAAGGCAATAAAAAGAAGCCAATTGTAAACTGAAGTAAAAGCCTTTGACAAATAACGTCCAGTGTGTTTAACTACAGCTACATGTATTAATCCGCATGCATGGTGATCGTGGTGGTGTCCCGTTCAGTTATGCATCCATTTGCTTCTTATATGCAGGTTCAGAAAGCGCTCTCAAGTGCATGCTGTGCACTAATTCTCTTTTAATTGCAGCATGTATTCTTCAAGATGTCCTTGTTGATTAAATTGCACTCAGTGGCAGCTGATTGAACACTGGGATTCCACGATCATTTACAAATATTCTTAGAGTTCAGTGTTTCACAGGAGGCTCCCCTAATGCTTTTTTAAATACCTACCCAAATTGAAACCTGATGTGAAAATCCTGTTTGTTTTAGTCTTTGTGAATGTAACGCTTATCAAAAATGAGGTACAATGACAAGCAGGCTTGGCATCAGCGCACTGACGCAATCTCATGTTGCCTCTTTCTTTTATGTCCGGGGCTAAAGGTGGAATGGGAATAGCTTAAAATGAATTATTCTCTCACCCTAATTTGTGTTACTGAGTTTTCAATGCCTGTCTTGTTTCTGTTATAGCATCATAAAAATCATTGTATTTTTAAAAGGTTTAAGATCACCATGTTTCATAGCCACACGCCTACAACTATAGCCAAATGTTTTGCATTACCTAGAATATATATATATATATATATATATATATATATATATATATATATATATATATAAATCAAATATCTACATAAAGTAGATATTTGATTTAACATCATGTAATCAAATAAACTACAAAATGATATTGTAAAAGTCTACTGGAAGCCATAATAGTCTAGTAATCCATCGTGTATCCGACTGCGGTGGGACCAGAGTAAGGGCGGATATGTAAAAATGCGACCACATGAATCCTGTTTTAAATACCATTATACACAGCTGTAATAATTACTATATTCACACAATTATTGTTTTGAGATTTAGCTTTTATTAGGAAGCTCCCTAAATCCCTTGTTTAGAAAGATGCAGGGTATTAATGCTTGTGACAGGGTAGCTGTCTGCCGTGTGGATGCGTGCATTCGCTGCTGAGTGACAGGCAGGAGATCGAGACGGAGGTTGAAGTTGATACGCCCGCAGGCGAGCAGGATTTATTTACATATCAACACACTGAACAGCTCACATGACAATACCAGCAATGGCAGCGCACGGAGCACATACAACACAGTGTATGAAAACATTGGTAGGATCTACAATCTCTGAACTAATCTTCTCTGCTCAATAATAAACTAACGTTGCTGAAGAGGTTGATAATGGCGGATATATGTGACAGGTGGATACTGTGACGGATTACTGTAGTACAGTATTTTGTTAGATTCTGAAAAGTCACATTTTCAATTTGTCAGTTTTTGTTACGGTATATAGAAAACGACAAAGTGGTATGAAATTCAATATGGTAATGTAACATTATTCAGCAGGTTTCATTCAACTTTATGAAGCAAAATTAGTTGGTTCTTGTGACGAAGAGCGAATGAATCCGAATCAACAATCTCCCTCTCGACCGGTGAGGGCACTGTACAACAGGAACTGCGGGTTTCGTACTGAATGGTTGGGCAGTTCATTCCTGGGGCAGTTGGAAGCCGGCCATTCAGGAAGGGGACGGCGTTACGGTACCTGGAGTCATCGCCCTAGAACGGTGAGCGAAGTTTCAGTCATGAATTGGAGGAGGCGTGATTGAACTAGCTATCGGAGGGGCGGGTCTTAGGGTTCTTTAGGGGACATGACGCCGTGTCGGTTCCTTTGTTGTGGTTAATGGGAGGAGACAAGGACGGAATCCTTGAATGAAGTGTGGGTCCATTGATAAAAACGCTTGTATTTGTTTTGTCAGACGGCTGATACGAAGCCGGAGCTGCAGCCAGAAGCCAGCCCGGACCTGAACGCACAAAAGCACCAGCACTCAGAGCACCGCACCTGCACCAGAGCACACAGTCCGGAGACGTGTTGTTTGTGACTGTGTTACGTGTTTTGTGTTTGAATTATTATTTCGGGACTGCAACCCCTTGTTTTTGGCGCTGGCAATACCAATTGCTGAGTAGAGCCAGCTTTATTATTTGAGTCCAGTTTTCGCTGGCAATACCCATTGCTGG
Source organism: Acipenser oxyrinchus oxyrinchus (assembly GCA_030684275.1). NCBI lineage: Eukaryota > Metazoa > Chordata > Actinopteri > Acipenseriformes > Acipenseridae > Acipenser > Acipenser oxyrinchus. The sequence continues at coordinate 11,992,026 of CM060276.1, forward strand.
GTAGAGCCAGCTTTATTATTTAAAACCCTCGTCAGTGATATTAAAGAACCTGACCTGTGAACTTTGTTTGTCCTTTGTCTGGAGCACCTTGAATCACCTGTACACCGGAACACTACAAACCACTTTGCCACAGTTCTATAGGATGATGCAAAACGTTTGGTAGAGCTGTGGATGCTGAAGACCATTTCAAATAGCTTTGGTTCAAAATCCTACGAGAGCTGTTTGCATCATCAGTGTGAGACTAAAGGTAAGAGATTGACACTGTTGTTCTTACTGAGCTGAAACTTTTTAAAAACAAATTTTAATGCTTTGATACAAGACAAGCATTGGAAACCAAATACTGTCCTGTAACACGAATGACACATAGGTAACAAAATAATCCATTGTTTAACCCTTTCAATTCCACCTTTAAGCTGAGGCCACCAGACATTACATCTTAAAAGAGTAAGAAGATAGACTAACAGGAATGGATTTTAAATTACACCTAGAATGATATACTTCAACTGAATAGACTGTGCTGCTGAGGAAATGCTATAGTAACTACAATTCAATTACCATGGAGTTAAAGCAATTGCAGCTAACAAAATAGTCCCATGCACTTCCATTCATTATGTAGGTCTCAGATGTGCTGTTTTGAAATAGACATGTTGTAGAAATCATGCATTTCATTTTAAAACATGACACTGGATCTGGTATTACATTAGGTATTACTAGGCCTTATTCGCAGGTTTTCTGGTTGCACTTAAACTTCATTGCACCACAGGGCTGCCTTCTGGGTCAAAGCATGTTTCTGAGTGAAAGTATGCCAGTCAATCAGGAAAGCAGCTGATTGGTTATGGATAAGAAAGAAGCCGCTGAAGAGGAAGGGACAATTTCATCCTTTCAGGTGAAATAACCCAGCATGTGCAAGACAGTCTAAAAGCATGGCTTGCAAACTGATATTGATTTAGCCTAGAGCAGACCAGATACCATGTTTTAAAATGAAAATACATGTTTGATAAAACATGTGTTTCTTTCAAAACTGCACATTTGAGTCGTAATGTAATGAATGGATGCGCTTGGTGAGGAATATTTATGGAACTATTTTGTTAGCTATGATTGCTTTAACAATATGTATTGATCTATTTCATACATATCCATATTAAACCCCAAACCTGTCATGAACAGATTATTACTAATCCAATATGAATTAAAAAGTATTAAGAAATCATGAGCAAGTTCAAGAATCTCATTGATTAAATTAAACTTCAAAACAAAGCACAATGGGTTGCACATCTAATCACTGCCACCTTTTACACTGATTTCACTTTAAAATACATACATTTCACAAAACCCCATTCTTCAATGATGTAAATGGGAACAGTACTACTGTTCAGATCTACCAAATATACCAAAGTATCCTTTCTAAATGTTGCTGCATTGTCAAAAGGATTCAAAGAAGATGAACAAGAAAAATGAGGCAACTGGTAAAATAAATGTTTCTTGACACCTGGAAGGCTGTAATTAATTATCTGTTGCCGAATCAGAACCAATTGGAAAACAAAATTGCCACTAGATACCTCACAGCATTGTCTGAGCATTTGGAATTAATCTTATTCTTCTGAAACCTAAATATAATTGAATGCATGTGCCTAGCAATCATTTGTTTTTGCAGAACTTCAGATAAAACACTTAGTACTTGGCAAACACTCCACACCTGGGCATGTTGCCAGAGAGACACCTGGCAAAGAGAATGGAAATACCTCTGATAATATATTCCAAGAGTAAGCACCTTGTTACGTTTGTACTGAAGCCTGTACTGCAGACACCCTGCAGCGCAACTACACTGTACAGAGAATAGGGTGAATCCTCCAAGCAAATAAAATACAAAAGCATTCTCTCTACAAGGTAATGTATAAACATGACATGCTCCCATGCATCTAGACTGTAGCTATGCCCTTAACATTTCTTAATGGCATAGTTATGTGGTTGCATTTGTTTTTTGTCTATATAGTTTACAGATATATTTAGTTTTTGCATATATAGTTTTTTTTTAACTTCAAAAGCCCATTTTGGGAAACATGAACTTTATATGTGTTTCTTGTACATTTTATCAGTATAAGAAACACCATTAATGCTGCAGGTGGGAGGGAGTGCTCTTTGACATTGCAGGCCATTTCCCATAATTTGTGTTGGTTGTGTGTTCATTTTGATATATCATCGACAAAGGAAAAAGGAACTGCTGCTAGACAGAAACAAAATATTTAGTAATGCCTAATACATCTCTGTAATCCAAAATGCAAAGATGTTCAGTTCATCAGCATCATCATCAAAAACAAAAGAAAGAATTGGACCTGTCAGAAGCTGACATGCAACTGATATGACCTTCTACTCAATTTAGGCTGGATCAGAAGTTACTCATGCCAAGTCAGTGTCCATCACTGGAGTAAACATGTATTTCTTGATCATACTGTAAGTCCTGGTTTCGTTTTGGAAATAAAGAGCTCAGAATGTTCACAGGGGCTCAGACATGCTCATGTAATGGGTTTCTTGTTCATTTTGATTGTATTTGGTGCTCAGTGGAAGCAGCGATGGGATTAATACTGCGTTAAGTGGTGGTGGTCATTACATCCCCTGCTTTTTGTAATGCATTGACAGGGAACTACAGATTTAAATTACCTCAAGACTCAATTGGAAGATTATTGTTAAAGAATGTCACATTAACATCACTGTTTGAGGGCATTGCAGTTTTTTTTATTTGCACTGAGGTATCATTTTTGTCCAGAAGTTGAAGCTAAGTAGCTAATAGAGAGTTTATGTTTTGCAATCTGTTTCTACATCAATATTTTTATTTAGAACTTAAGTTTGTGTTTTGTTTTGACACTTCCTCACTTGTTTTTTTTTCAATAGTTTAGTTGACCCTGTTTATATCTTTGGTCTACTTCTTGTAGGCACAGTTAACACAATTATGTGTAAGTGTAGTGTAAGTGGATATGGAAATGTTGTTCCGATATTAAACTATCCCATTTTCAAGATAAAATCAAGTACAACAGGCCCGCCACCAGACCCCACACAACATCTGCAAAATGAACCTACCTTGCTTAATAAAAATACAAATAAACTGACCTGCTCACAGTAGCATCTCTAATTTAAAGCAGATTCTAGATATTTGCAGAGAGTCCTGGTGGATGCTACAATGCCCCTTTTGATACAGGTGCCTATTTGACTTATTTTACTATTTTGGAACCTCATTATTCAAATCCGTTAATTGGTTTATGTTGAGAACAATGACTTTGGTTCCAAAAGAGATGTTAATACATCATATTTATTGAAAAAAACTGTCAAGATTCTTGTGGGTCTGGAAATGTCAACTGCAAAATTTCCAAAACTAAAATCACATCTCATGGCAGATTTATGATATAATATTTAACATTTTAAATGCCTACATCACAAATGTACCGTTTTTGTCAGTCAGCGATTTATATTTGTATTAATATAACCTCAAGCTGTATACAATATGTATGCTCCAGGAAAAACGTTGCCCATACCAAAGTAAAATTAAGTGTACGGTGTCCTAATGGCCATTTTAGGACACCCTCAGACATCACTCCTTCCTGTATTAGGCATCACTCCTCCTCAGGTCAGGTAACACTCCTCCTTGTGTCAGTCATCAGGTATCAGTCCTCCTCGGCTCGGTATCACTCCTCCTCAGGTCAGTCGTCAGGTATCAGTCCTCCACGGGTCAGGTATCACTCCTCCTCGGGTTAGTCATCAGGTATCAGTCCTCCTCGAGTCAGGCATCACTCCTCCTCAGGTCAGTCGTCAGGTATCAGTCCTCCACGGGTCAGGTATCACTCCTCCTCAGGTCAGTCGTCAGGTATCAGTCCTCCACGGGTCAGGTATCACTCCTCCTCGGGTTAGTCATCAGGTATCAGTCCTCCTCTCGTCAGGTATCAGTCCTCCACGGGTCAGGTATCACTCCTAATCGGGTCAGTCATCAGGTATCAGTCCTCCTCGGGTCAGGTATCACTCCTCCTCAGGTCAGTCATCAGGTATCACTCCTGCTCGGGTCAGTCATCAGGTATCAGTCCTCCTCGGGTCAGGTATCACTCCTCATCGGGTTAGTCGTCAGGCATCACTCCTCCTCGGGTTAGTCGTCAGGCATCACTCCTCCTCGGGTTAGTCGTCAGACATCACTCCTCCTTGGGTTAGTCATCAGACATCACTCCTCCTCGGGTTAGTAGTCAGACATCACTCCTCCTCGGGTCAGTCGTCAGGTATCACTCCTCTTCGGGTTAGTCATCAGGCATCACTCCTCCTGGGAACAAGAAAGCGAGACAGTAAGAAACTAGAAACAAATATAAGCAATTGCTACTCGTGCTGACTTCAAACCAGCACGATACTTGTTTTATTTAGTGTTCACTTTATTTTGTGTTTTGTCTGTCTTTTGGCCAACATGACGTTTTTGCTTTACAAAAGTGTTTTGTTTTGTTTGTTCAAACCTTTTTATTGTGTTTATTTATAATTAAACCGTGCAAGCAGCGCTTTAATTCATACCCCAGTCTGCTGCTGATTTTCATTCATTTCCTGGTCTGACACAAATCATCCACAAAGCCATCCGTCACAAAGATGTACTTGCAGTTAACATAATCTGTTCAAACTATGAATATCTTTGTATTTTTAATGAAAGAAGACGAAGACTGTACTGTGGGTATGCACAGTGATGTATAAATGTATTGGCCTTCTGCATCCTAAGAGTTTGCATTCTTGCTCCAATGGGAACCCGAGCATTCCCACAAATGAAGCTGTGTGGTCAGGAAGCAAGTGCTGCCCTGATGGAAAATAAATAGATTCAGTCTCATCCAAACATGTCCCTCTGGAGATTGGGAGCTGTCATTGGCAGACACTGGCTGAAAGGCAGCTGGAGGCTTGAACATGACTGGATTTTTCCAGAGGTAGCTTGATACTGCGTAAAGGACAAGCCTACCGTTGACAACATCTAAAAATATAACAGGGGTGCTTTTGTGCAAACAAGTAGTTTGACATTACTGGCTTTTACTTTAACGTATGCTTTATTTAATGAAATTAGGTATTCAGGAAATGGTTTGTTTAGTTTGTTGTTCTGTTTCAAAACCCTCTAAAATTATGAAAACTGTCATTTCGTAACATTTGACAAAAGGGGAAATTCTAATAGTGTCAGTCTGCACCAGGATCTTGTCTTTCAGTCCAAATGGAGTTTCCATAAATGGAAGTGTTTCTCTGAGTAATAAAGATAAAGACATACACTGGGAGGTGCCGTGGAGAAGGAGGAAACATCAAGCTATTTTGAGAAAGGTCCTCTATTTAATGAACTGAGTCAAAACAATAAATTGATCAAATAACTTGGTCAAACCAAACACCGCTGCAGAAAAGGGTTTTCAAAAGCCCACTGTTGTACTTACCACATTTTAGAGTTTGCATTGTGTCTTTCTATATAACCATTTGTTCCAATTGTGATGGGACACATTCTTAAGTACAATATAGGAGACAGTATAATAATCTTGGGGTATATGGAGTTGCCCGGTCTGTCTGTATGTCACACTTATATTTCTACATGCAGTATATCTAGGGAACTGCTTCTCCTGTTATGATGAAACTTGAAAAGAACATTCTTTAGCACAATCGTTCTTTACCTTTTCAGAATATCTGGGAAATAGAGGCATTTTTACACGCTCATACAGTGGATGTACATTTTCATGTTACTGGTTGCTTTCACATTGTATTTACAACTGTGGTGGGGAATAGGGGGGAATTCTCATGCTTGTTACCTACAGTGAACACTAACCAGCTACATTGTAAATGATAAACAATCTTGATTGATTTGCTGTGCTGGTGTTATTTTTTTCATTATTTTCAAAACTATTGAGCTCCCTACTGAGCAGAAATGTGATTGATAAGATGTGCCATCATGATGAAATCTTGCATTCATTGTCAGGACACTAAAACACAGTGGTAAAATATTAAGGTCAGATAACAAGGTGAAGTCTGATTGATGTACACACTCATCCTATGGAAAGAGTACTAGACCTCAAAAAGTGAGAGGTTTTTGATGTTCATGTCTGTATTTATTAAATTGAAATGTATTGCCAATGTCTCCTCAGGCAGTTTGATATCGAAGACACTGCAAAGTCATGCAACTTCTCTACTAAAAATGTCTCTGTCTCTGTTAGCAAACAAAGTGGAGCTCTGACCTTGTTATTAAATTACCAGCAAATGACTGCTCACAATACTAAACAGATGGAGCACGGTGTCACTTGTGAATGACTGTACACAAAGATGCAACAATGATCTGTTGTTTTAGTCTTTAAAATGGATTACCCAATCACGTAATGACAGAAAATGAGGCTTTCCAACAATATTAACTTTGCAATTTGGCTCACTCCCTAGCATGCAGTTGAAGTTGACGACCCATCCACCACCTGCCCCATGCAACATCTGTTTAATTAACTATCTGCAATCTAGAATAAGCATTTGAATACCCGTGTGACTGGATCAGTTTCAAATTAGAGGAATTCATTGTTAAGTGTTATCTTCTGAATTCACAGATTATCCATATGAGTCTTGACACTCATAAGTTTGTGAAGCTGCAATGCATCTTCATAATGAACAAGTGTCAGCCATGCTCATGCTGAACAGCTCTTTTTCAAATATGGAGGGGAACAACTGAACATTCACTTATTATCTCAACAACTCTGAGTAATGCAGGAATAATAAAGGCCTTTCAGACTTTTGTTGTTGTTGAGGATAGAACAAACCTCTCACTGAATAGCACCCAGAATTCTATTCTATAGGATTCTCTTCTTGCGGTTGGGGGTACAAAGGCTTTTCTGGAATGTATTGGTTATGGCTGCTAGATCTTGGCCTTTCTTTATCTGTCTCCTCTAGGAACAATGCTGCAAGGGGAAAGGGATGATCATAGAGCTTGTACACATCCCAGGACTCTAGGCTGGTGTTTACTTGTATTAGAAAATAATTGGAAGAGAAGTGAAGCTGGCATCGTTATTGTGATGGCATCTGTTCATGGTAACAGACACACTTTTCCAAACATGCACTTTCTGAGTTGGAATGTACAGTAGCTAGGGACAAACAAAGTAATAAAGTGCTTGTAACTCACAAAATAAACCCTACCTGGTGTGCATTTCCATTTGGTATATAGGTCTCACATGTCCAGTTTGGAAATAAACTCATGTCATAGTAAACATCTATTTTTATTTGAAAACGTGATACATGGTACTACATCGGTTAAAGTAATATCTGTTTGCAAGCCATGCTTTCAGGTAGGGTTGCAGTTGCTGAGGTGAATGACCCAGGAAGTGCAAGTGTAACAGATATGATGTGAACAAGGCTTAGCTAGATTTGTAGGTTTGTTGCTATCTCTTAAAAAAGTGATATTAGAGACAGAAGAAATCCTCCAGAAGGAGATACAGCGGGTAATCATTGGATCACATGCAGTATACAGCGGGTAATCATTGGATCACATGCAGTATACAGCTGATAATCATTGGATCACATTCAGTATACAGCGGGTAATCATTGGATCACATGCAGTATACAGCTGGTAATCATTGGATCACATGCAGTATACAGCTGATAATCATTGGATCACATTCAGTATACAGCTGATAATCATTGGATCACATGCAGTATACAGCTGATAATCATTGGATCACATGCGGTATACAGCTGATAATCATTGGATCACATGCAGTATACAGCTGATAATCATTGGATCACATGCAGTATACAGTGGGTAATCGTTGGATCACATGCAGTATACAGTGGGTAATCATTGGATCACATGCAGTATACAGCGGGTAATCATTGGATCACATTCAGTATACAGCTGATAATCATTGGATCACATGCAGTATACAGCCGATAATCATTGGATCACATGCGGTATACAGCTGATAATCATTGGATCACATGCAGTATACAGCTGATAATCATTGGATCACATGCAGTATACAGTGGGTAATCGTTGGATCACATGCAGTATACAGTGGGTAATCGTTGGATCACATGCAGTATACAGCGGGTAATCATTGGATCACATGCAGTATACAGCTGGTAATCATTGAATCACATGCAGTATACAACTGGTAATCATTGGATCACATCCAGTATACAGCGGTTAATCATTGGATCACATGCAGTATACAGCTGATAATCATTGGATCACATGCAGTATACAGCTGATAATCATTGGATCACATGCAGTATACAGCGGGTAATCATTGGATCACATTCAGTATACAGCGGGTAATCATTGGATCACATGCAGTATACAGCTGATAATCATTGGCTCACATGCAGTATACAGCTGATAATCATTGGATCACATGCAGTATACAGCTGATAATCATTGGATCACATGCAGTATACAGCGGGTAATCATTGGATCACATGCAGTATACAGCTGGTAATCATTGGATCACATGCAGTATACAGCTGGTAATCATTGGATCACATGCAGTATACAGCGGGTAATCATTGGCTCACATTCAGTATACAGCTGAGGATGTCATTTCATAAACGTAATAACACACTGCAGGGTGTTATTACGACCAAATATGGTCCACAATGCACAGTCGTCTGTTTAAGGGCAATGGCTTTTAGGTATGTGTCCATTGCAGTCTCTTCAGAGGTTATAATATATGGGCTTTCAGAGTGAGATTCTGTATAAGACTAGTGACAACATTTATTCAGTGTAGTTTTTGTAACTGTTGTTTAATTGTAAACAGTTTGGAATGTGTTCATTTTAACCAGTATGAACAGCTGTGTGTGAGAGATACTGTGAGTATCTGTCTTTTTGTTTAATCAGTAGTTTTTACAAAAGTGCCAAATAACAAAACCACTGTGATAAAGATAGCTCATCTAATGCAGGGTTAACATTAAAGTGATTGAAACTAACACAATAATTGTCTACATTTTCCATAACATGCACATCCATTCACCAATACACTGCAGGTCCTCAATGTGTAAATGTATTTTCATTTAAAAGATGGTACCTGGCTGGCACTAATAGATCTTTGTTTGCAGACCTGGCTTTCAGATCTTCTTGCACAGTCCTGGTCTTTTCACTGGAAGAGATTGGCAGCACCCCTTGAGATCCGTCTTTAGAGATGCTTTGCAGCCAGTGAGATGCCTTGACCCTGAAGACCCTGCATGTGTCAGATTTCCTGCAAGGCAAGGCATGCAAACTGAGAACTGACTTACACCTCGTATAGTACCAGATGGCATGTTTTAAACTGAAGACACATGCTGTGTGATATGTTTCTTTAAAAACGGAGACAAATTATACAAGTATGTTCTTATCTGCAACCACTTTAAATAATTGTCTGCGTAGTTGGGTTTAGAGGTGGGTTTAGCGTTAGGGAAGGTTAGGGTTAGGATTAAGGTTATATCATGCAAAAACATTGACACATTAAGTGCATTGTAACTATGCATAATAACTTTGTAATTATGTGTAAGTACACATGTATTTACTAAGTAACTACTATGTAAATACACAGTAATTAGAGACACTTATTGTAATGTGTTACCATGTCTTCATCAGTGTAGTGAGATCAGCTATTTTGTGGTGACCGGAGTAAAAACAAAAAACATAAAACACCAACAGAGTGACATAAACAGATTTTAACTGAAGTGTAAAAGCATCAAACATTAGTACATTACATAATACACTAGGTAATTTGGAAAATTTAAAAATAAGACCTGTACTGTTCTATCAAATGAGCAGGGTTGTAACTGATTGTTAATTAAACTTTACTAATGGGATCGATCTAAAATATTATATCAAGTGTACTGAACCCTCAATAAGCTTATTTTATCTTACCTGTAGTCTTTTCAAAAAACTAAATTGAGTTATTTGCTTCCTAAATGTCAGTAATTATTAAAAGCTATAGTTAGAAAGATCAAACGTGGCCAGCATGCTAATCAAGGCCTCCAATCTAATTGAGAGTTAGCCTGGGGAGATGGCTTCAGCACAAGATGTCCTCTGTAATGGGATCCACTGTACAACGATCTATTACAGTAAAATACTGAATCGTACAACATCAAAGCAGCAATATAGTGTATATATGATATTCAACAATATATTATATCTATATAAATGCTATCTATCTACTATATATATATATATATATATATATATATATATATATATATATATATATATATATATATATATATATATATATATATATGAATGCTATCTGAAGAAAATGGATGCTGGAAAGTTGCAGCAAATTATTTAAAATAGTGAGTTTTCAATTTATCAATACTTTTCTTCTTCATTAAGTATTTCTAGTGATTGATGAGTATCCTGTTGGATCCTGATTCTCCATGGATTTAGAGCTGTTTGCTGTTTTTGAACTCTCTCTCTCTCATATATATATGACCATGCCATGGTATAAGAAGCTTGCCATGTACATGGTCCAGATCTCACTGTACAATACTGCAGGACGACCATGCCATCGTATAAGAAGCTTGCCATGTACATGGTCCAGATCTCACTGTACAATGCTGCAGGACGACCATGCCATGGTATAAGAAGCTTGCCATGTACATGGTCCAGATCTCACTGTACAATGCTGCAGGACGACCATGCCATGGTATAAGAAGCTTGCCATGTACATGGTCCAGATCTCACTGTACAATGCTGCAGGACGACCATGCCATGGTATAAGAAGCTTGCCATGTACATGGTCCAGATCTCACTGTACAATGCTGCAGGACGACCATGCCATGGTATAAGAAGCTTGGCATGTACATGGTCCAGATCTCACTGTACAATGCTGCAGGACGACCATGCCATGGTATAAGAAGCTTGGCATGTACATGGTCCAGATCTCATTGTGCAATGTTGCAGGACGACCATGCCATGGTATAAGAAGCCTGGCATGTACATGGTCCAGATCTCACTGTGCAATGCTTACGTAGTGTTCACCGGAGCTTCAGCTCACATTTCTTGAATTTCAGACCTCTGTGTTCTCCAGCCTTTTGTTTGATTACAAGGAGTACCAGAGACTGAAAGATCAGAAATAGTGGCAAGGCTTCGTGAATGGCATTTTATTCCAACACTGCCACAGTCTGGGAGAAAAGCCTATCCTCAAAAAAGGTGCCGTGTAAGTTCCCACAAGGGCATACCACTGTCCCTGCTGTCCCTCTCAGCCAGGCCTCTGTTTGGAGGAGTGTGTTGAAAAGTACCACACAGTACATGAGTAATAAATAAACCTTCAAAACAAACCAACTTAACCAAAGGTAGTAAAAAAACACTTTTTTTATTTCATGCGGAAAGATTACCTCGGGCTCCAGAAGGATTATGGGTAACAAACCATTGAAGATAGATGTTATGTTACTTATTTCTAAAATCCTTATTTTGTGCAGTCAAAAAATATATATTTTTACCTGGATATCTCATTCTTTGGTGGCGTACTGGGCACATGAAATTGGGGTGGGTAATATACACCATGGACTGCATAATTCGAAGTGGAAAAGTCAAAGTGGCCTGGTGTCAGCCTAGAGCACACAATACCCTCAAAACAAATAAAACAATTTAGACAAAGACAGGCTAATCGAGCAGCTTAACAGTCTGACATCAAACATAAGGATTTTAGGGACTAAGGATGATGTAGGTATAATACATTTTATGAAAAAGTTGCATTTTGCATACAATAATAGCTGTATTTTGTGGGCACTTAATTAAAAATACACAAAAACTTGTCACCAATGAAAAGTTCACACTGTGACAAAAAAGTATAGTTTGCCTGGGGTATCATATGGTAATAAATTCTTGTAGCACAGAGCATCAAAAGGGCCTCAGCAGACAAGGGGTTAAAACAGGAAATACAAAGCTGCATAAGTGCTTTTTGTATATTTGGTGCCATAAAGCAGATTGGAATCAGATTGAATCTAGATATATGGCCCGCGCTCTGTTGACACCATCTAAGCTACCCTTGTGTTTTTGCAGTAGACACTTGTCACGTTCCATTGAGCACAATGTCACAACTTCAGTGGAAGCATGTCACTGGGCCTCCCAGGACTTGCTCTCATGATGCAGTCTCGAACAGTGTCACTGTCTCTTAGAAATATCCATGCCTCCTCTTCTCTGGAGACCCAAACTCCTTCTTGTTGTCTTCCAATTTGCTCAGCCAGGAATTGTTCTGTCCCTCCCTTCCGACTGCAAAAACTACACAAGGTTAACGGGATAGAGGTTACAAAACTGTTTTCTTAGAACTTCACAGCTTTTTTTCTTGTCTCATATGAACTATAGTTTAGTAAATTTCTTGATAGAAAATTTTACAAACAGCTAGTTTTATTAGATAACTTATTATAGTTCATCAGGAGCTTGATATCGAAGAAAAATCTAAGTCAGCCACCACCAACTAAATCAAAATGAACTAACATTTGAATTAGTAAGTAAAAGCAGTTCAAAGAAGCACAGACACAAACTTTGTTTAATTAAAGGGCAATTTAACCAACACTTTAAAAGATGTACTATAGTTAAAGCATAGCAAAGCATAATAAAGGACCATGAAATCATAGTAATACAAAGGTAAGCATTTTAAAGCCCAGAGAGGTATGCTAAAGCATAATAAAAATACATTTTGCAACTCATGGTAAACTATGGTAACACAGTAGAAAAATAAAAACATAAAAGACTGTCTTGTCGCTGAGACCTGGTCTATCTTCATCATTGCTGCTGAGGCACAGCATGACTGGTTGGAGGATGGGATGGTGGTAAGGTACCAGCCTGCACCCCCAGGGAGGAGAATTAGCTGCATGATGATGGAGGTGGAGGAGGTCACATGAAAACTAAAAGACAAGGGCAGGTGAGTACAGTGCAGTATTCATAGTGCAGTCAGGTGAATGAAGTAGTTAATCAAGACAAGTGCAGGTGAGTACAGTGCAGTATTCATAGTGCAGTCTGGTGAATGCAGTAGTTAATTAAAGACAGGGCGTTTTTCTTAGCCTCTTAGAACCCAGCCATGAGGACTGATCATAGCAATCCACATTTAAGCCTGCCCTTCTATTATACTCAAAGTATACAAAGTATGCTTTATTTGTGAAACCTTGCAGCAGAGCAGGCAATCATCAGGCTGCACTGTATTTAATGGAATTTCATTTGTATTTCTTCCCGTTTTAAATATTCTACAGGAATGCTAAGAGTGGTTTTAAATCCCTTTGTGTGTGTGTATATATATATATATATATATATATATATATATATATATATATATATATATATATATATATATATATATATATATATGCACATTAGCCAGATAGTGTAACGTAAATAAATGCATTTTGTGTCAGTGGGGACAGTGCATTTAGATATATGGTGCACGTTAGGCTCACTACTTAATGTGCACTTTACAGCTGCATTTCGTAAATGAAGCACTTAGTTTGTTATCTTGCTTTTTAGAGCACAGTTTGAAAGTTTCACTTTTACCAGCTCACATATTACTAAAAAAATGTTTGTTGGCATTTTCTGGGAAGGATTCTGTCTACCCTGACAGCATCAAATGATAGCAGTCACTTTCTGCCCAAGGATATGAAAAGGCAATCATTTTATATACCATGCAAGCCACCCTAACCTGCACATTTTCCCAGTAGCTGCTATATCACTCTTATATCTGTATAGGACCTCTGGGATTTGAATTGTCTCTGTCTGACGCATTACTGTCAGTACCATTATCTCAGTAACCTCACTGCTGTGCTTTTAGTTTGAGTGAAGTTACAACTGGGGCATTGGAAAAGTGATACTTTCACAGTTGCACTCTAAGGAAATGTTTAATTGTTTCCTATATTTCCGGTGGAAAGGATAAAAAGACTGATATTAATAACTATATGGTATGTGAGCCAAATGTTTACATGCAAGGTGGTTCTGCATGATACTGTACAGTATTTTATATGTGGTACCATTTTTATGTATTTTATTTGATGTATTCATTCTTTAACCAGGAAAAAACCCATTGAGACTGAGTCCCGGCAAGATTGTATGTAAAAATGATGTGATATCTTCTAACAATTGTAAGTCGTCCTGGATAAGGACGTCTGCTCAGAAATAAAGAATAATGGATTTACCGATATATCAGGAACAATGCTTTTCAAAAGGAGGGACTTCCTGTCACTGCCCAACCCATTCTAAACCAGGACCAAGACGGCCACACTGAAAATACCATTTGTCATTTTTTTGTTTGTTTTTCAAAAAGAAAAATATTATTATTTATTTAACCCATGTTAACCCACTACTAAACATGTTTATTTCAATATTTCACACTGCAGTTTTTGTTCATTAAAATCCTCTTTCATGCATGTTTTGCTTCAACAAGACACGTAATAAGAACAAGTTCACTGTCCATTGACAGCCTATTTCTCTTAACCTATTTCTCTTAAGCATTGTTATTTTTAATACTGGCATAATCTCAATATGCATTTAAATATGCCCTGGTCTATCACAAATATTATTGTTTTGTCCTATAGAGAAAAATCAGAAGAATGCAGTATTCCAACATTGTCCCAAAATGTTAAATCCTTCAAAGTACAGTATTGTATTTTTGTTACCCTCAACAGGCAGAAACATACTACTCTATACACATCTGTTAGTAATTTGAACTCCTGAGTCCTATCATGTGAAAAGCAAAACACTACAGTTCTGCACAAAGGGGAGGCTAAGTTCACCAGGGGCTAATGTCCCATGACATCCAGTGCAGCCCTCAAAAATAATTGCCACCAAATCAGGCAGGGCTACAAATCCTGGTAGAGAATTGAACCGGGCCATCACAGCTTTCTGACAGCTGAGAGACAGAAGCTGCTGGCCGAGAGGCACAGTGGTTTGCCTTAATTATACTCTTGGTCTCACCTAGCTTCATTACCTGCAAATGTATTATTATCCTGACATCTAGGTTTGAAAAACAGGTCATTCCAGTGGGACTGGCAGAATCATCTTGCTGTCCTGACAACCCTATGGATTGTATGTAACAGCGGAAACCTGGCTTAAACCCTTCTTTGCTATACTTTTAAGACCAAGCATTCAATACGGTCTGTGATATCAACAAAAAGGGTCAGACTGTGAAAAAAAAAAAAATCAGCAGTATAACATGTTATTTATTTCAGATGTTTAACCTGTCTATTAGAGTGTCAAAATGGTGGTAGAACTAATTTGATAGCAGTGTGTGGTGTAGCATAAGCTGACACCGTCCACTATTACAGCCTGGTCTTGCTGAGATATCTACAGTATTAGAACTGGTGACCTGAGCAGGACTCCAATGGTAAAAGGCAGAAGCCTAGTTACTGTACCTACTCCACCAGGCTACCATTTACAGGATGGATTGATTGTTATTGTTAAGAGAAAGGTTTATCTCGGCTAGAGACTGAGACATCTGCTACTTTAAATTTCTGAATTTAAGAATGTGCTGCTTTTTCTGAAAAGAGAATTAAATAAGGCAATAGAGAATTAAAAAGTATCTCTTAAAATGAATGTATGGTAGATCAGTCAGAAACTGTCATGCTGGACCATAATCAGACTACTTAGCCTGTTTCTTTCCCGTAGAGAGTTCCTAATACTGGATGACTACCAGTGATTTCACTCAATTTAAAGCTGCAGTCAGTAGCACAATCTTGTTTCATTTTACACTAACATATAATTGATAGGTCCAGTTTGTTTGTTAACATTCACCAAGGCTAGTTTTAGTTGGACACAATTCCTATGATGTCCAGTTCAAAATCATTAGAAATGTCATAAAAATAGAGTTTTTGTATACTGTTCAATACTGTATTTGTCCTGTGGCTGTGATTTAAGTATGGCTGCAGCAGCAGAATCTGGATTTTGTTTGGTAGGTTTCATCCATGTCTCTATCATGCCAGGGGTGGATTGTGGAAGGCAGTGGATTTATTGGGTGATTGCTGCAGCTGTGATCCACAGGCCCTGTCATAGAAATCGCCTTCCTTTTTAACCTGTCCCCTGTATTGTGGACTCCCACTGAAAGATATCGTGAAAGCTGTTCCAGAGCCTGCTCTGCTCTCTACAACTTTCCCTCATGTGGGCCACGGGCCAGAGTGCTGAATGACTCATTTTCAGTGAAGTGCTGGAGACTCCCTGCACCCTTTTACTTCAACTTGATTCAGTCGTTCATGTGTATAATACAAGTGTACCAGGGCAACCTGATTGACTGTTACTGTTTCATACACCCTCTTACAAGCCATCATTCATCACTAGTTGACTTTGCAACTGCAGGCACACAATACAGAAAATAACATAACATGCATATCCCGCACAGTTATATCTATATTACTGTTTGAGGAATGTGTCTCTATTAGGTAAAATATATATTCATATTTCTACACATATTTATAATCTTGATTTTACCCCTAATTTGACATCAGGTCCAAATTAACAGGCTTTAGTGATTTCTACATTGCTGTTCTTGGAAGACAAGCATGCAAATATTGCTCCATGTGACCCTGATAATAATGCTGATTAATGGCTGGCTTCTGCTGGCTCAAAGTGAGCTTTAGCAGGTAGGAATGTATCATTACCAGCACAATGAACATGAGTTTAAACGCTGCTACACACCAGACGTTATGCGACAGGTGGAACTGTGCAGTGATGCGATAAAATTAATAGAGCCTATACTTTTGATGTATCTTTTTCACCCCAGGCGACACGTCAGGCGACGCAGGGGCGACACCGGAGCGACATGAAATAAATAGAATTGAATCCCATTTTTTGCGATTTGTCGTGCAACAACTAAGGAATTGACCAATCAGAGAACAGCTTCCAGCAGGGTGAAGCCATATCCAAAATGATAAAAAAAGAATACTCGCCGTGGAAAAATACAGAGAGTTTTATGACAAAGAATGGCTGTTCTAGCAAAACAAAGACAAAGATCCCCAAAAACATTAAAAAAAAACTGAAATCAGGCACAAAAGCACCTTTAAATAAATGATACACTATTCATTTATTTTTTCTTTGAAAAATGAAAATACAGTTAGCTGCAGGGTTGAGCACACACAGACAAACTGAAGGACTAACCTTGAAAAAGACTAAAATCCCCAAGTTACCCAACATCAATTCAATTAAAAACATTTTAATAAATGATATTCTTCAAGAAAAGTTGTCAGGAAATCCTGGAAAGTGAAAGTAATATATCTCCGACAAGAGTCTGATTCTACTTGTGTATTACCTGCACAAAAAAAAAAAAAGGCTACTCGTTATGAATACTTGTTTGTACTTGTACTTGGGCACAAGCCATACAGTCTACTTAATACTTTTATTATGCAGATGACATCACAGAGCTGAATTGGTAAGACAGATCATGAATTAACCAAGAAAGAAGTTCTATTTAGTCGTGCCCAAGAGATACACCAGATAATACAGATTGTGACTAATTGAGAAGTCTTTGTTAGTTCAGCAGCGCTCCTGTTAAGTCTAGCCTTTATTAATTAGGAACACATACTTTAAAGCCTTCTAGTGCTATACGGATGTGAAGTTGCAAATAATAAGGCCCTCAAAACCAAGTTATTATGCCATTATAATGTGTTCTCTATGTTAAAATAATTACAATAAAAATATTGTAGCGTTTCGGCAAAGGAGGCAGAAAACGGAGAAGACACGCTTGATTCCTGTTCTTCAAATCCTTTTTATTTGCACACACACACACTCTGGTGGACGCTCTCATGAGCACCCAAACCAGACACATACTGCTGGACACTCTTGCGAGCACCCAAACCAGAGTCGACCGCCCCCTCCAATCACAATAGGCAGCATTTGCACATGTGCCCACCTACAGCCTATCACTGTCAACATGACAGGACACAAAGATGGAGGAGATGACAATGGCAATCTATCTGCAAAACATTTATCTGACATATTTGTTTCCTTGTTTATAGCCTTTGAAACACAGAATTACTGATAACTGTGAAGCTATTGTCTCCCCTATGGATTCAGAAGCACGTTTCATTAGTCTTTGCTCCAAAAACTCTGTTCGAGAATAGGGTGGGTCAGGAATAAGTATAGATCATTCTTCAAACAGCCTAATTTGTGTCTGAATAGGAGATTTCTGGCTTTGCATTCTGGAGATTTCTGACTCCAAACGTAGCCAGAATCCTGCTCTACTAACCTGAATGTAACTGATGTTTTCCTTCCTGCTCTCGGACCACAGATGTCTGACTCTTAATTCCAGCCTTGATACTCCCTGTCCCAACGCTGGAGCACAGCTGAGTCCTGTCTCCACATTCCAGTCTAGCATCAGGATCCCTTTCTCTTTCCTGCAAGTCAAGCATTGTCGATGCGCAGATGTTCACTTGAATTGAACCCTAAGTGTTCCTATTTCTTCATTTGAACACAGTTGATGTCTAATGTCTATCAAGGACTGCTGAGATCAACAAAAATCATGCCTGCAAATAACAAAAAAATCTCCACCATTCTGTGCACCTTTAATTTTCCCTGCACAATGTCTCATTCTGTGCACCTTTAAGTTACCCTGCACAATGTCTCATTCTGTGCACCTTTAATTAACCCTGCACAATGTCTCATTCTGTGCACCTTTAATTAACCCTGCACAATGTCTCATTCTGTGCACCTTTAATTAACCCTGCACAATGTCTCATTCTGTGCACCTTTAATTAACCCTGCACAATGTCTCATTCTGTGCACCTTTAATTAACCCTGCACAATGTCTGATTCTGTGCACCTTTAATTAACCCTGCACAATGTCTCATTCTGTGCACCTTTAATTAACCCTGCACAATGTCTCATTCTGTGCACCTTTAATTAGCCCTGCACAATGTCTCATTCTGTGCACCTTTAATTAACCCTGCACAATGTCTCATGCTGTGCACCTTTAATTAACCCTGCACAATGTCTAATGCTGTGCACCTTTAATTAACCCTGCACAATGTCTCATGCTGTGCACCTTTAATTAACCCTGCACAATGTCTCATTCTTGTGCACCTTTAATTAACCCTGCACAATGTCTCATTCTGTGCACCTTTAATTAACCCTGCACAATGTCTCATTCTGTGCACCTTTAATTAACCCTGCACAATGTCTCATGCTGTGCACCTTAAATTAACCCTGCACAATGTCTCATTCTGTGCACCTTTAATTAACCCTGCATAATGTCTCATTCCTTTGTGACACCTTTAATTAACCCTGCACAATGTCTCATTCTGTGCACCTTTAATTAACCCTGCATAATGTCTCATGCCTTTGGAATAAAACAGATGTATTTATAAACATTGTGAAAGTTTCCTCAAAGCTACATTTATGTGATGTATTATGGTCTGCATAGCTGCAACTGATTTTCAACAGAATCCACTGAAAACACAAAGCACGAGTATGCAAACCATTGTACATTGATCTATGATAACATCTGGATAAACTCCACTGGCTGCAGGCAAATGCACATTTTCTGAGGATTACAGCAATTCTCATAGTACTGGATAACAAGAAAGAATGTCAGGAAGGATGAGCTGAATAATTGTTCTGAGTAATATGTTTCAAGTTTTACATGGGTTTGTTTTAATCCACTCTGGAACTATTTACTTGCTTTAAGAGAAGGTCCACTGTCTGTCTTGACCAATACAGATGTAACCTGAGAACATGCAGTTATAGCTGTCTGCAATACGCCAGTAATTTCTCCCACAGGTCTTTGAAAAGTTCTAGTGTCACAGGGAAAGACATTGCGGCAGTAATGCCTTGACAAGATAGGTACAGCATGACTCCTAGGTGACTCTCTCCTAGCTCCTCGCACAAATCAAAAATAGCTTGATTGTTAAGAGGAGGCCTTCAGATAACCCAGGAGGCAGGCAAGGGAAGTACCACAAACTCAATAACTTCACTCTGAACTATAACACTTCCAGCACAGGCACAGACCTATATTAACAAAACATGTGCTTGGGAGTAAATTGTGACTTTTATTTGGAATATTTGTAGAATTTGGTTGTGACTTTATATTCCTAGTTAGCAGGTGGAAAGTGAAGGTTGTATTTTGCCATAGCTATAGGCATGGACGTTTTGCACCGATTTCTGCAATAACAAAGGGGCAATTAAAACCCTTCACAAGTGAGTTTGACAGCCTTGCAGTGGTTAACATGGTCTATACAGTATTACACATTTTCTTCAATGTTTACCCACAATGTTTTAACATTTTTAAACCTGAAGCAAATAGTTTGTAGTACACCCCTCACAATTTATAATCCTATCCAGTATAATGTTAACTGGAAAGCATCAGTGATGTTCCTAATCCTCTTAAGTCTTTCCTCTTAATTCCGTTTTCACTGAATGTGCAACACGGTACTGTACCTGACCTCAAGCTACCTGTTTTTGTAATGTGGTTGTAGCTGACAATATACCTTCATAAATCTTTCTTGTTATGCATGCCCATTCACTATATGGGTCTTGAATGTGCATATTTGAAAGGAACATAAAATATTGCTAAAGTATTTTAAAACATCTGGTACTACACTAGGTAAGAGAATTCTCAGTTTGCACGCCTAACCTTCACAGACATTTGCTACACTTATACAGTACTTCCTATGTTATTTCAGCAGTGTCCTCGGGCTCAAGCATCTTCCTGGATGCAAAGCATGTCAGTAATTAGGGGAAGCAGCTGGTTGGCTACTGACCTGAAAGGAGTCAGGAGTCAGCCTTGGCGGGACCAAGACCATACAAGACTATCTGAAAAGAAAATCCTGGAAACAGAGATTTCTTTAACTTAGTGTTGTACCAGATACATTATAGAATTACATGTGGGAAATCAGCAACTGTGTAATTAAACAAACAAAACAAACAAACAGCAAAACAGTTTATAATTATATGTGTTTTTATACGCATTTTAATCAAAGCCTCTTCTGCATAAAAAAAGTGCCTCTGTAGATACAAAATGTTCAAACACTAATCAAGCATGTTCCCAAAGAATCAGAACCTTGCTTAGCTATTAAACTGTCTGAGTAGCCTTGATGTGAATCCTGTAAGGAGGTTTGTCTGAGTAGCCTTGATGTGAACACTGTAAGGAGTTTTGTCTGAGTAGCCTTGATGTGAATACTGTAAGGCAGATTTATATTGCAAGGAGCAAGAGTTTAACACAGAACGTGCTGGTGTGAAAGATTTTAAAATGTTGGCAGAAACATTTATAACTAGGCTTTCTACTTTCCAATATTAATCGGTAAAGCTCGTTAAACATTGAATTCCCAAAAATATGGTATTTAAATGAAAAATAAACATAAAAGGCTTTATTTTTTAAATTAGCACATATAATGCATGACGAAAAAATGAAAATCTACAATAAAATAGGAGGCTGTGTGGTCCAGTGGTTAAAGAAAAGGGCTTGTAACCAGGAGATCCCTGGTTCAAATCCCACGTCAGCCACTCACTCACTGTGTGACCCTGAGCAAGTCACTTAACCTCCTTGTGCTCCGTCTTTCAGGTGAGACGTAATTGTAAGTGACTCTACCGCTGATGCATAGTTCACACACCCTAGTCTCTGTAAGTCGCCTTGGATAAAGGCGCCTGCTAAATAAACAAATAATAATATTGTGTAACCAGCTGTAAACTGGTTTTATGTAGACTTACATACACAATTGTAAAATTGAAAAATTATTTATAAAAATAACATAAAAAGAAAATAACTCAGTTCCCATTGTGTAACGTGAATGCGCATTCAAAGTAGCCCCTATATTAGCACAATCCACACAGCTCTAACGCTTATCAACTTGTGTGCATTTACCACATACTGCTCTTGCACACTGGGCACAGATATCAGGAGTTTTATTTTTATTGCATTTAGTTACCTGGCATTGTTTTCTGTTGCGTGTGTCACTTGATGTGCACTGTATCCAGGTTGAGCTGCGTTTCCCTGCTGTTTTGCAGTTTTCTGATCAAAATGTTTCTGCCAAAGCTCCGTGGCTAGCATCATAAGAAATCTCTCCTACTAATATTTTCCCCAGTGCATTAATTGTACAAAACTAAGGAATTGATGGATGCCATGTCCAGTACATTGTAAAATACAGCAACTGGACACCGGTGATTTCACGGAGTACTAAGATTTTGCAGATGGTGGAAACGCTCTTCTTCTTTGTTTACTGCTGCAACCAGGCTGTTTTTTTTCTTCAACTATTTTGCTAATTACAGTGAAATATATATATATATATATATATATATATATATATATATATATATATATATATATATTGGTAACATTGATCTCTTTTCCTAAGCATGGTTACATCAGCCTAACACATTGTTACCCAGTCTGACCAGCTGGGCAAGTTTCATCTTTGCACAGGTAAGGGTAAGGTCCGTTGCCAGCCAAAACTTGATCCCAAATTTGACAAGTTTGTTTGTCCAGAGGCACCATGCTTTTGTCGGAAACAGCTGCTTGTCCATGTAATGTTTTATGTTTAGCTTGAAACAGGCAATGCTGTTTTCAATGAAGTCGTTCAATGAAGTCGTTCCAAATTTCGAACAATTCTTGTCATTGTAATATTATAAGACAGCAGTCTATATATGCTCACATAGACAGCCAGATGGCAGTTCTCCAAGGAATTGATAGGATTACAATATTTCGATAACACATATCTAGACGTCAAGAGAAATATTCTATTAAAATACATACAGCTGTAAACTCAACGGAGGTAGAGATAACAAACTGGCTTGTATACATATAAAAAATAGTGTATTGTAGGTTATACTAACAATAAAAGCATGCATTGTAACAAGCCGTCAAAATGACTACTTTTGGCGGTTCTAGGTAGAAGTGCTTATAACTTTTTTATTTTTGCGATTCTGACTTTGACACCGCCAGTATATTTAATACATATATTTGGGAAAAATCAAGATCAGACAACCATGTATCTTTAACACACACAGAGTAATTTAAATTTTAAAAGTGAAAACCATCCAAATAACTACCGTGGCGGTTCTAGTGGTAATGGTTGATTGAACAGTTAACAGACAACACTAAAAACAGAAATACATCATGACTGTAACAACAGTATCATAGCCTACTGTAATTATATAGTGGGAGGATAATGGGTTTTAATGGTGAGTTTATAATCATCTTTAAATGCAGTTAGGGGAAGCTGAGATATGCATTGCTTTACAAAATACTGTTTGGGAATTCATTAAGCAAACAAAAGCCAGTGTTTACTTCTCAAAGAACATGTCCAATGTGGTTGATTCTAGTCAGAATTTTATTAATGATAATCATAATAATAATATATTGTAACAGAAAAGTAATACATAATCACTGAATTAACTGGTCATAATGGTAATGAATAATTGTGGCTGCTTAAAAGGCCACTTTATATAATCTACATTTTCATTATTTTTCATTTCTTACTATCCTGATATATTTTCTCCATAGCTTTGCATTATGAAACTGCTTTTTATAGACATTGGTTGCTTCACAAATGATCTAAGCAATAGGATGATTGTTTCCTGTGAGAACAATCTTGCTGCAAAGTTTAGTATTGCATACTTAATAATCACGTAATAATGAGGCTAGAAAAGGTCTAAACCAATATCTTCAAAATCAATGAAAACGCACCTTATAAGGTACTCCACAGGAGTTCTAAAGTTCAGCAAAATGAAACCGTTCTGTAGTGGATTCACTTCACCTTTGAAATACAGTATGGCTTAGGAGCTGCCCTTACCAGAGAGAAATGCAATCTTAACCCAAGAATATTACATAACCATGAGATCCCAAGGTACTTGATGGACAAAAGTATGAGTCGAAGAATACAGCCTGTGGGGATCCTAAGCTTGTGGAACACCTTCCCTGAAGGCAAACTGATTACAATGTTCAACATTTGTCCTGCAATAATGTCCTTGTTATTTTGACAGCTGCAAAGTGTCTAATGGACTTTATCTCCAGGACCGGGGTGCTATTCTAGAAGCTGTTGAGACAGTTCCAAATAATGTCCAGAATCATCCATGTCATGGGTGTCATAAGTATGATTAATGTATAGCTCCTTAGTTGGTTATGAGACTTTGAGTATCTGTGCCTCTGATGAGCAGAGCTTCAAAAGAAGCAGAGCACTACTGAGAGGAGTGTTGAGTTGAAGGCATTGCTGGTAAAGTCCTGGTTAGCTAAGCTCAGAGTAGCAATGCTGTCAGCTTGAGAAAATAATGTCAGAGCAGATGAGAAACCAGTCAGGAGGACAAACCCATTGATCCTGGAGGCTCATCTCCACGGTCACTGGAAGATTGAACTATGAGATGTCTGTGTTGAAATGTACAGACTGAAGGTTAAAACCTGAGAATAAAAGGATAGGTGATGAAACTACAAAAAATGAGTTATCTAATTTTGCAAGGCATAACTTAACTTAAACAAAGAGTGGGGGTCTCAATTGTCTCATCCGATGGTGAAGAAGTAGCCAAGCAGACTCTCAAAGCTATTTACTCCTGTGACGGAGTACCCTGTCGCTGGTTCTTGGGTGCATGTGTATCTTTATGGAATCAGCTGGGATGCGAACAGGAGACGCTGCTAAGGAAGTAATGAAGCAGCTGGGATACCCAACAGGAGACGATTTGCTAAGGAAGTAATGAAGCAGCTGGGACGCCAACAGGAGACGCGTTGCTAAGGAAGTAATTGAGCAGCTGGGACGCCCAACAGGAGACGTGTTGCTAAGGAAGTAATTGAGCAGGTAGGCTCACCCGGCGCTGAGCTGATCGGGAGGTCTTGATTGGCCGGGGGCTGAGCTCAAAAGCGCCTGCACCACAGCTCAAGGCTACTGCATGGCCATAGCCATAGAGACGGTCGCTGAGCAAAAGCTTGCTGTATTTTGTTTCATGTTGTGTTGCAGACTCGTATCAACTTGGCAGATGAAGCTACGGAGCCAGCACCAACCCCAGTGGCATCTACCCCTACACACGACCACAACCCAGGAGAGCGTCCGCCCGCAGGATTAACTACTGGTGTAACAGTCTAGTTTGAAACACTAAGGCCAATCTAAGTTACTCTTATAAAAAAAAAGATTATTAAGAACAATTTTAAAGAAAGGCTTAACCAAACCAGCTGACATAAAAGGAAGACATGAATCCACGGTTCTAAACAAACTATCATCTAATGCACCCAATGCGTGGAAATATATACACACACAACTGTACAAAATAGTGTGATATGAAAACACAAACACAGGACAGATATAAAAGAGAAGACAGGTAATTGAGACAGAAAATATATACAAATGATATCTACAAATATATATAAATCTCTCTCTCTCCTATATATATATATATACAGCAACAAAATGAAACAAAATAACAAAGTAAACAAATCCAGCAGCGAAGATTAATAAAAAAAAAAGAATGGTCTCACCACTTTGCTGACGCGGATCCTCTTTCGCTTTTAAGTCCTTTCCTGCTGGCGGTGTAATTTTGTATCCACAGGTTGCTTTATCCAGCGATTGCAGAGTCCATAGGTTTTTTTTTTAGCACATATAATACTAACACTTTAAAAAGAAAACGCTAAACTGTTATTGGTAAAAATGCAAAACAACAAAGAAAGAAAAGCATGAGGGTAAGCACCCACAAACAAACAAATGAAATTCAGCTTGTGTTGGTAGCCAGGAAGATATGCATTGCAAAGTATTGTTCCATGACGACCCACTCACGTAACAAATCCCCATGTTAATACTCCAAATTGTCATTGGCGCAGAGTCTCAGAAAAAGACTTACAAGCCCCTAAATTGAAAGTATGAGTTTTATCATTTCTGGTTTGGTAACTATATTTGGTGCATGGAGTAAAGAATTTTAAATCCCAAAGTATAGATTTATTTTCACTCTTAAAATACTACATTGTGAGGCCTGCCTTAGTTTTCAAGCACAGGAGATGATATAAAGCAGTAGGGAATGAGTTTTTGTTGTGCTAGACTTTTAAACTGATATAGCACCTCAAACTGCAGCTGTCATGTTCCACTCCTCTTTATGCACTGCAGACGAAAGCAACAGTGACAGAAATACAAATAAATTGGGTTGGTGTGGGCTGCTGACCGCAAGTTGGTGTGCAGGGTCATTAAGCATCCTGATGGGTTTTCACATGAGAGTAACTGAAACCGCCTGACAAAATGAGCACTCAGGACACTGCATAGATTCCTTATTAAGGCAGAAGTTATGTCTGCTGAAGATTACCCCCTCACTGTTGGAAAGATAGCACCCCGTGTATTATTGCTGTTACGGGACCGACTGTGCTATTATCCCAAGCTGTGTGTAGTCAACATGTGCATCACACGGGATATAAAGCGGGTCTGTGTTTCACATGTGATTTAAAATGTAGATTTGCCTTTAGGCACGAGGAGGGCACAAATCACTTCACGTGCATGATAAGTTCCAGTATGTGACGCACGGGGTGCACTTGCCTCTTTAATTCTCGTAGCAAGTCTGTGCCGAGATTCCAATTGCCATGCATTGCCATAGCTATCGAGTCTCGGTACAACTGCACTACACGCTGATGTCTTCACTCAGGCTGGCCTTAAGGGGTCTGTGCGTGTTAGAGAGATGAGAGAGAGAGAGAGAGAGAGAGAGAGAGAGA
>CM060276.1:12019089-12081365 GCA_030684275.1 Acipenser oxyrinchus oxyrinchus
ATAACTTACCTGTGAATTTGAGCATCATTAAACAATTGATAGTCATAGGGATATGAGTGTTAGGTGGACTTGTCAGACAGGATAAGCAATCTAGTTTGTCAAAACTGTAATCTCCTTCCAAACAGGGTGAGTCAGTGTTATGGAGCTTTCAGAAGTTTTAGGCTATACTTCTGCATGCACTTGATGAATCACACATTTTAAAAACAGTTTAACAGAGTCCTGCTCTGATAAGGCACAGTATTACTGATTGGAAAAGTGGGATACTTAAAGATGAAACTTCACTTACACTGTTTATCTGTGCATTTAAGCCACTTGCTTACAGGACTTTGGATGTCAATGGCTACTAAATAAAATGTCTTCATATAGAGATGGTCCTGATAGAGAGGGATCGTCAGATTGCTTCTAAATTGACTGACAGATAGTGGTTTTAAGAGTTGGACTGTATATTCCTCGGTCATCATGCTAATAAAATGGGATTGTATCCCTGTACTTTCATTGTTGGACATTCCAAATATCACTGGAAGCACAGCTGATAAAGACTAAAATAAATTGAACTGATAAGTATATTACCAGTTTTTTAACGTCACATAATATAAAATTGAAACAACTATTCTCAAAAAGAAAAAACAGTTTCACTCCATAAAGACACACAATTCAATATTCATGAAGCTTAAGCTAACAACTTTACATCTCTGTGAAGAGGATTTGTTTTCTACACCAGACTTGATTATCTATTTGTATTACCGGTCTATGACAAGCTAGTTGTATTTAATTCAGTTTATTCAGCTATGATGTAAACATCAAAGCAGATATCAGCCAGAGAATTAGAGCTGGAGAATGAAAAGCCAAACAAGAGAAAGTCAGTTATTCAAACTTTCAGCTCATGGATTATGTGTTGATTATACTGGCTGTGTCTAATTCATAAAAACACACTGTGTGTGGCACCAGCACCAACCACATCTTCAAAGCTAAAGAGAACAAAACTGGAATTTCTCTTTCATTTCTGGGATTATTTGCACATATTTGTCGCACCTCTCTATTAACCAACCTGCTTCTATGAGTGGAGCTGTGTGTGATGAAGGATAAAGAACAGCAGTTCAAATAAATATAATTAAGGCTACCATAACAAAAAATAAATAAATGTGGCTTTGAAATATCGTACATAAAACTCAATAAACTGCTCCAATGTGTTTGTATTAATTATTACCATATTTGTTAAAAATTAGATCCCTAGATTTTTTGTTTTTTGTTTGCAGTTCTATACTAATAATTCACACTAACACGCAAAAATAATTCTATCAGCATCTTTGTTAAATCGTAATTACATTTTGTAATGAGATACAATGAATGTAGAGTCAGACTGTGTTATGCAATTCTTGGTGCAGTAACACAATTAAAGATCCTGATGAGTTTTTGGCATTGTGTTGTTTGTTGAGTAAGCAGCCCCTTGGGCACCCTATTGAACTGGTTACAAGACAAGCAATGCATTTATAAAGCCCTGTCTATGAAAAAAGTTGCATCCTGAGGGGAAAAATAGAACATAAAAACTTAAAATTTTAAGTGGCTTGCTGTGGTGGCAAGGGGTAATTTTCCTTGACAAATCCTGCCTAAGTGATGGGTTTATGATGCGCTCGTTGCTTGCAGGAGCAGTTCAGTCACATCAGAATGATTTGAAGCCACTTTGCTCCAGGCCTGGATCCAATCTACAACTCCAAGGGAAAGGGGTAGAGTACTGCAGCAACCTGCAGTCACCATGACTTAGTTAGCAGTTGAGTTATATTGCAATTCACAATTATCTCAGCCATCAGCAAGGGAAGAAAGGTTTACCACAGTGAACATTATAATTTATAACCAATTTACTCTGCATAATTTTATTCCCTCAGCACACCATGTTACAAGCTACAGATTTCAATATATTTTCTAATAATTTCCTTCGGAGTACACCCCCAATCTTTGCCTAATTAGCTTGTTTGTTGCAATCTGCTATTTCTCATTTGAATGCTAAATATGCAGTTTGAGGCATGTTTAATTACAAAGGCACTTTATGGGAGTATCACTTAATATGCTTGCAAAGCTTTGTTATATTAGATTATACGTCTTTTATTAGCCATTTTAATTTTAGCCTGCATTCTTTGTGTATTCCTACTAATGTTACACCTGAGTGGCATATTCCTGAAGTGGTTTAGTACCCACCTGTGTAAAACAACACCAGGCTCATTACTGAGTTCTTCTTCTGCACTGCACTCTTAGGCATTCTCATAGTAAAGTGGGAGTGTCTGAACAGTGCAGAGCTTTCCTCCAGCCACAAAGCTTGACCAAGAAGAACATGACAGTCCCTGGGCAAAGTGTCTGTATGAAGCTACCACACAAGAGATACTGCTGGAGGCTAGCAGTGTCCTTTAATCCCTTAACCGCCACTGAACCTGCGTCGTTTTCCAAAAGTGAATTACACTTTTACTGCAGATTGACTAATAATTCAGTTTTCCTAATGCTATGTTTATACAATGGAATTTACTGCACTTGCCAGATTTGTGAATAGCTGACAGAATCTGACGGCTTTGGATTTTTAGAGCAGTGTCATTAAGGGATGTTACTGCTGGCCATGAACAATGAAATGTGTCGCAAACAGGAATGAAGAATTGAGTGAGGAATTAGAAAATCCAGCAACTCTGGTAAGGATCTGGGCTTTTCAAAACAGCTCAATGCACTTTTCCAGGTCATATACAAAAAAAAAAAAAACATTAAAACTGAACCATGACACTCTTTGCATCTGTAATTCCTGTCCCATTTGAACCTCTGATTCTGTCGATTTTGTTTTTTTACTGACTTACAGTGTCATGGTTTGAGAGGAGGTAGAAATACAGAAATAAAGCCACTCTTTGTGATTATTTCTAAAAGTACCTGACTTCAGGATGCAGGCTGGACAGAAACCGCTACCCGCACTCCACAAGCGGCGTCTTAACCCCTATGGAAAAGAGCAAATAGAAAGATAAATAAACTGACATCATCAAAATCAACGTCACAGTTATTCAAGCACTTTACAGTAGCTTGTGAAACGGTGTTGTAATTAACAGCCTGTAGGTAAAGTGTATCTGCAAGGACAGCTTTCAGTTCTACGTCAGATGCATGTTCACCATTTAGGTCTTGCAAAACAAATAAAATGTGTAACCCATACTGATCTTGTGCATCAGTCGACTCATTAGTGTGATCACTGACAAGCAACCAGACTGTTTTACCAATTCCATAATCTCCTGCTTGTGATACTCGGCAACTTTAGGTAAGTATTCACGTCTCAGCTGGGCTGATGAAGGAATCACTCCACCATTTGCTACACTGAGGCTGAAGAATTTACGTAACTTTTGGTTGTCCAATTTTTCAGGACAGGTATTTAAGCAAACAGGTCAGGTCAAAATATAATGTGTTTTGTGCTTTACAGTTTTCAGTGGACTTTGGAACATGGAAGTCACTGTTTTTTGTTTTTGCAAGTAAAGCAGTCGCGGTACTGGTCTGAATTTCTGCCTTTCTCTTCGGTGAATACTTGAATCTAAATGCCTGTTAACAGACGATTCTTGGTAGTGATCTACAGTAACGTTGCAGGACGTACAGAAGAGCTTACCTCCATCGCTGTGTAAAACTCCTGCTGGATACTGCTTTATGTGATCTGCTGCAGACACATTTTTAGCCTTTTAGAAACATCCATTTTCTTGTGTAGAGTGTGTAGTATTTTAATTTCCGCCAAGATTGCATATAGTCATATGACATGATCACTGCACAGCACTATGTGCATGGTGAATATTACACGCTGGCACACAGTAGAGTTATACAGTTTTGTTAATGTGATTTTTTTGTATGAAATACAAATAATAATTATGAAATAATTTATTTTATTTCTTAAGAATATTGAAAAAATCGCAGTATTGGGCTAATTTAACACTAAATTTAATAAATCGCGATTTACACAGGGCCTTAACCCTTTCAGGAACAACCATTTTTCAGTGAGATGCTTTTTGGCTGTAGTTGGCTGTAGACTCTGTTTTTTACAGTAGCATTTTGGAAATGGTGTCCTTTTTTCAGAAGAACACTCTGGGTAACATTATAATGTTATAATGTTATAACATTAGTGGTTAGGGCATAGTGGTTAGGGCTCTGGACTCTTGACCGGAGGGTCGTGGTTTCAATCCCAGGTGGGGACACTGCTGCTGTACCCTTGAGCAAGGTACTTTACCTAGATTGCTCCAGTAAAACCCAACTGTATAAATTGGTAATTGTATGTAAAAATAATGTGATATCTGTATAATATGAAATAATGTATAATGCGAAATAATGTGATATCTTGTAACAATTGTAAGTCGCCCTGGATAAGGGCGTCTGCTAAGAAATAAATCATAATAATAATAATGTAATTCAGAAACCATACACACTTTTTTTTTTTTCAACACAATATTTCAGTATTTTTTATTATGTATTCTGGTTAGAGATTTTTTGCAAATCTCCAAAATGCTAATTCAAAAGTATGTATACTCTTTGATTCTATAATAGTATTGTCCACAAGGTGCTAGACATTTCAATATGATAATGCAGAACCTAATTCTAGAAAAGTATAGAAAATGCTGGATTATAGGTGAACATTCTTAGAGAGAGAGAGTATAAAAGGGTTAGGCATAGGATGATTGCTGTCATTACCAATAAGTCAATATGGGAAAAAGTAAAGAGCTATCTGAAGACCTTAGGCAGAACATTATTTATTGTCATAAAGCTGGAGAAGGATACAAGAAGATTTACAAGCATTTCAGTATCCCAGTTTCATCATCCACAAAAGCAAAACTTTTGCTACAAAAGATTCTTTTTTGAGAAATTTGCAGAAATTATAAATTTCCATTGGGGTCTATAAACTTTTGACTACAACTGTATATCATTTGAACTGCAGCAACACAGTCACAGAACCATACATTGAAATCCTGTGTTGAATGTGCGAAAGAGGAAATGAAGGAGTGACGTTGAGAGAGATCACCATTACATGTTATAATTGAATGCTGCTCTGTTTGAAGCTGAATGTTGTTCTATATTAAAAATCGAACTTTCCTGAAAGCAGACAAAGGAAGAGGGTTGCGCTATTTCTCACAGAGTGATTAGGCTGGGGACTAGCTTAGAAATCAGGGGGGCAAGTTCTCATGGGAATTGCTAATTACATTTCAGTTTATAGAGAACATTCTAAATCAATTGGAGGTGTTTTTGAGCGTGTACCCTTGCATGCAAATCAGGTTGAATGTCACATACTGATGCTGGTATTCCCTGGCCACAATAACATGGACATTTTCCATTTGTTGTAAAAAAAGGTTACTGCTAAAAAGAACAAACAATCACTCAGGCTTGGGGGACTGGAAGATGAACCACAGAACTCCCAAGCACTCCAGGGGAATCAGAAAGAAGATGCATAAATTCTCACTAGACGTTTCGATTATTAATAAAATACTCTTAATTTCCTCAGCATATACAGTACTTAATTTTATTTCTATTTTACCAGGATTTGCTTTTAATAATTCATCTATTTTAGGTGTTAATGCAGTTGATCCTACATTATTTTCCAGAAAACTGCTGCTCGTGAGGAGAAAATGTGACACAAGTCCTAGCTAGCAATTTGTGAGGAAAGACCAACTTCTGTCTTTGATTCACTTAGAACCATCATATATCCAGTATTCAATGTAATGTAAAAGATGTTTTTTTTCAGGTGTCCTCAGTTATGACCTTATGAAAAAACTTTGCTGCAAATTTCCACCTAAAACTTCTCTTAAGGAAGTTGCAACCTGAACAACGTAAACACCTTGTAAACTAACAAGAAATCAGTCCTTTCTTGACAAGATATGATGGTCCTACACCCTATTGAAAGAGCTCATGTGAGAAAGGCACAGGCATGCGGAGTGGTGGGTAAAGACAGGGAGCGCAGGTACACATCCTTGCCATGCACAGTAGTTGGCCTGCGCTGGGTATTCTACAGGGAGAATTGCATTGGTTCTGATGCTCCAACATATTAGGAAGCAAAATCATCAGGGACCGCTTTCTCCTCACTGCGCCACAACAGTACTGGCCTGGCACGCAGGGATGAGCTTTGTTCTCCAGGGAACGATTTGCTCACCAACCTCCTCTCTCGAGTTCCTGGGTGTAAAGAGGCCATTGGCTTGGTTGTATTGGCGGACATCCACTGACCTTCAGTTCACCTGGGCTGTTGTGGGGAGTTGCTGCGGTGAGGTAGTGTAACTGGACATTGAAAATTGGGTAGAAACTCAGGGGTAAAATAACTGGGCCCACGCTAAATTTCTAAAAAGTACAAAAAATAAAAAAAAGGTGCTATGACAGGTGTTTATTTATTTTGTCTAACCTTTGTATTTTATTTCTCTTAAAGCTTATAAATGACCTAGTGCTGTTGATCGTATCTAATATGGTTTATTATTTCTGCTCCATAATTTTAAACCATGTATAAACTAAATGTATGTTAAAGAGTTAGAGATCTGTGTTTATCACCTACAGAGGCTCAATTTGTTAGGAGGCACATTCATCAATTATGCTGGATCATACTTATACTCTAAATGAAGAGTGAAGCAAACTGCATCAGGATATACAATCTTAACACCAGCTTTTCAGAGTCAAGTCATCTTCAATAAATTACAGGGTACAGCTTCAATCTGGAAATCAGCAGGCAAAAATGGATGAGTGTTCCTGACTTTTAAATTACATTCATTCCAGAAGTATGCGTGTGCCTCGAACTGTGTCTCACCGCAAGACAAAGCTGTAATTAGCCTTAAAACCTAGTCAGGATAAAAAAGAAATATGAAATTGTTAAATTGCACTGGGTTTAACAGACATTTCTGAACTAAATATATATATATATATATATATATATATATATATATATATATATATATATATATATATATATATATATATATATACAGTAGTACTGTGCAAAAGTTTTAGGCAGGTGTGAAAAAATGCTGTAAAGTAAGAATGCTTTCAAAAATAGACATGTTTAATAGATTATATTTATCAATTAACTAAATGCAAAGTGAGTGAACAGAAGAAAAATCTAAATCAAATCCATATTTGGTGTGACCACCCTTTGCCTTCAAAACAGCATCAATTCTTCTAGGTACACTTGCACAAAGTCAGGGATTTTGTAGGCATATAGTCAGGTGTATGATTAAACAATTATACCAAACAGGTGCTAATGATCATCAATTCAATATGTAGGTTGAAACACAATCATTAACTGAAACAGAAACAGCTGTGTAGGAGGAATAAAACTGGGTGAGGAACAGCCAAACTCAGCTAACAAGGTGAGGTTGCTGAAGACAGTTTACTGTCAAAAGTCATACACCATGGCAAGACTGAGCACAGCAACAAGACACAAGGTAGTTATACTGCATCAGCAAGGTCTCTCCCAGGCAGAAATTTCAAGGCAGACAGGGGTTTCCAGATGTGCTGTCCAAGCTCTTTTGAAGAAGCACAAAGAAACGGGCAACGTTGAGGACCGTAGACGCAGTGGTCGGCCAAGGAAACTTACTGCAGCAGATGAAAGACACATCATGCTTACTTCCTTCGCAATCGGAAGATGTCCAGCAGTGCCATCAGCTCAGAACTGGCAGAAAACAGTGGGACCCTGGTACACCCATCTACTGTCCGGAGAAGTATGGTCAGAAGTGGCCTTCATGGAAGACTTGCGGCCAAAAAGCCATACCTCCGACGTGGAAACAAGGCCAAGCGACTCAACTATGCACGAAAACACAGGAACTGGGGTGCAGAAAAATGGCAGCAGGTGCTCTGGACTGATGAGTCAAAATTTGAAATATTTGGCTGTAGCAGAAGGCAGTTTGTTTGCCGAAGGGCTGGACAGCGTACACGAATGAGTGTCTGCAGGCAACAGTGAAGCATGGTGGAGGTTCCTTGCAAGTTTGGGGCTGCATTTCTGCAAATGGAGTTGGGGATTTGGTCAGAATTAATGGTCTCCTCAATGCTGAGAAGTACAGGCAGATACTTATCCATCATGCAATACCATCAGGGAGGCATCTGATTGGCCCCAAATTTATTCTGCAGCATGACAACGACCCCAAACATACAGCGAAAGTCATTAAGAACTATCTTCAGCGTAAAGAAGAACAAGGAGTCCTGGAAGTGATGGTATGGCCCCCACAGAGCCCTGATCTCAACATCATCGAGTCTGTCTGGGATTACATGAAGAGAGAGAAGCAACTGAGGCTGCCTAAATCCACAGAAGAACTGTGGTTAGTTCTCCAAGATGTTTGGGCCAACCTACCTGCCGAGTTCCTTCAAAAACTGTGTGCAAGTGTACCTAGAAGAATTGATGCTGTTTTGAAGGCAAGGGTGGTCACACCAAATATTGATTTGATGTAGATTTTTCTTCTGTTCACTCACTTTGCATTTTGTTAATTGATAAATATAAACTATTAACATGTCTATTTTTGAAAGCATTCTTACTTTACAGCATTTTTTCACACCTGCCTAAAACTTTTGCACAGTACTGTATATATATTAGTCTGGCATGTCTAGTTTTGCCCGGGCCAATCTAGTTTCGTCAAGGGCTTCTGGGCAAATCCCGACGTTACCACTTTTTACGGCACTCGCCAAGCATCCAATCAGGCAAATCTAGATTGGCCCAGAACTTGAAAAAGACAATTGGACGAAACCTGTTTTTCAACAGTTTTCACTGAATTTCGGGGTTGCCCTGGCGAGTCCAGTTTTGTCAAACGCTTCAAAATCGATGCTGGGTGAATCTGGTTCATCCATGCAATTAATCTGGGCGATTCTAGTTTTGTCAAATGCTTCA
Organism: Acipenser oxyrinchus oxyrinchus; assembly: GCA_030684275.1. NCBI lineage: Eukaryota > Metazoa > Chordata > Actinopteri > Acipenseriformes > Acipenseridae > Acipenser > Acipenser oxyrinchus. The sequence continues at coordinate 12,027,929 of CM060276.1, forward strand.
AAATCGATGCTGGGTGAATCTGGTTCATCCATGCAATTAATCTGGGCGATTCTAGTTTTGTCAAACGCTTCAAAATCGATGCTGGGTGAATCTGGTTCATCCATGCAATTAATCAGGGCGAATCTAGTTTTGTCAAATGCTTCAAAATCGATGCTGGGTGAATCTGGTTCATCCATGCAATTAATCTGGGCGATTCTAGTTTTGTCAAACGCTTCAAAATCGATGCTGGGTGAATCTGGTTCATCCATGCAATTAATCAGGGCGAATCTAGTTTTGTCAAATGCTTCAAAATCGATGCTGGGTGAATCTGGTTCATCCATGCAATTAATCTGGGCGAGTCTAGTTTTGTCAAATGCTTCAAAATCGATGCTGGGTGAATCTGGTTCATCCACATAATTAATTTGGGCGAGTCTAGTTTTGTTCAAAGCTTCAACATCGATGCTGGGCCAATCTAGTTTTGCCTATGCAAATTATTTGTGCGAGTCTAGTTTTGCATTTCGACACTCTCCTCTGCTAGCTTCCAAGTGCATGTCGGGTACCTGCCTCACCTTCACTTCTGACAACAATGAGGGGGTTCATAGGATAAACTATGAAATAGTCCAGGGGGCCATTTTCCAGAGGGGACAACGTTTCGCAATGACATAAAAATGGTAAATTCTATCTAAAATAAGCATCGATATTAATCGTCGATTTCACAAAAAATGAAAAAGAATAGTAGCAAGTCTAATTATATTGCATACTGCGTGTCATTTAAAACAACTAGTATGAAGGTTTTGATAGGGGCACCTTTAATATTTTAAACACCCTTATTTAATTTACAACTACAGTATGTATTCATTTTCATTACCATTGTTAAACCATCTCAATTACTGTACATCATGAACATCAGACGATGATAAAACGTGCACAAATTGTAGCTATACATTCCTTGAACAAAACTGTTTGCTTTCCTCTCCCTGCAAGGAAGATCTAGTCACTACAGTACTGTACACACAACCTGTTTCAGAAAATAGATGCATTCTGCCTGGAGACCCACTCTACAAAAATGCAGAATTAGCAAGAACCACTGAGCTCAATGGAACGCGGTTAGTACCAGCAACATTTATAGTTCCATAGAGATTCTAGTAGTATGATCTTCTGCTTTATCTGTCTCTCCATCATGTTGGGCCGTCGTGTTTTAACTACTAACATCCTATTAAATAATTATCAAAAATGAAACAAATGATAGAAAACAGAAGCAGTCGTCACTCGTGACTGCTGGGCTGCTTTCTTCTTTGTCCCTGTCAAGAACCATGCGGAACTGGCGAGAGTGACACGTGACAGTGAAAACACTGACCGCATTACAATAAAATATACAATGTATTTTTAATATCGCCCTTCATAAACGAAATAAGCCACACAAATGCAGGCACTGAGTCAGAGACATTTTTTCCCCAAAGGCATGTGTTTAAAACAAAATTAAATATATGTATTTTATTGATGTATGCATTATTGGTATAAACAAGATATCTCATTAATTTTTATTTTTTTATGTTATTGCCACATCTACCCATGATAGAAATAGCGTATGTCATGGCTTTTCATGACTTATCTCTGTCTGGAGAGCACACTCACACAAGCACACCTTTTATAGCCCCGTCACATCATTTACACCAGGGGTACAGTTGCCCATATGAATTTGTGCATGTGCATTTTTTGAGATGCACTGGTCATTTCCTTTCCATACATACAGTATGTCGCAATTTTGCACACGCCAACTTGATATTTGTGCATGCACAATTCTTAGTGCATAGGTCCCCAAGAGTCTGAGACAGTTCAGACATTCAGCAAGAGTGGAAAGTAAAACAGAATATGTTGTGTGTTCATCCAAATGACAACATCCACAATTATAAATCGGTTCATTCGATTGAGTAGCACGATAATGTAATGACCACAAAAACAAATATCAGGAAAGAAAAGAAACCTCAGTTATCTTAGCAGATCACAGCGCAGGCATCAGTCTGCTTCTGCACTCAAATTGCTATATTGTTAATTTCTGCACCTGCAGCTTCAGCTCTAGCTCACACACAAGTTTAAGCTTTATATTAAAAGCCATTACTTAAACCCTTTTCTAATTAAAGCTAAATGTTCAAACACAATCTTTTAACATCATGCATCTTAAATGTAACAAACAAAACATTGTTATTAACTCTATAAATTAAAACATTTTAAACGGCAAAATCCTAAAAGAAAATTGTATCTATATTTTCCCAGTATTTCATAAATAAATTCATAATTTCTGTATTTTTCTTACTTTATTTTTCTTAACCATAAAAGAATTGGCAGAATGTTCTATTTTTGAGTGTGAGTGTGTGAGTTAAGTGTACTGTAGACTATGTTATATCAATTTTTAACAATTTTAAGAACTTGTATTTGTTATTTTTCAGTGTTATTTAAGAGAGACATACCTGAGACAGTTCAGACATTCAGCAGGAGTGGAATGTTAAACAAAATGGAGACCCCAAGCAGAGAGTAAGGGAACCCGAAAAAGTGCCTGATAATTACCGCACCACACATTTTAAGTTTAGTTATTGTTATTAATATGTTACAAAATATCAAGGCGTGGGCTCTGGAAGCAGGGGAGCGGAGGGGGGTACAGCTAATCTGCCGGTGGTGGAGAAGGGGCAGAGGCGATGTAGCATGGGAGCAGAGGCAGGAAGGCCGGCCAGGAGGGAGTTGCAGTAATCAAGGCGGGACATTACCAGGGCCTGAACTAGGAGCTGTGTAGTGTAATTGGTGAGGAAGGGGCAAATTCTGCATATGTTGCTGAGGAAGAAGCGACAGGACAGTACCAGAGTAGAGATGTGCTGAGAGTAGGAGAGGGAGGGGTCGAGGGTTTGGAGAGGTTGAGTTTGAGATGATGTGAGTGCTTCCAGGAGGAGATGGCCGAGAGGTAGGTAGAGATACGGGAGGAAATGTCTGAGTCAGAGGGGGGAAAGGAGAGGAAGATCTGGGCAACAGCATAGAAATTATACAAGAAGCCACGGGAGTAGTTAAGGGGACTCAGGGAGCGGGTGTAGAGAGAAAACAGGAGGGGTCCCAGGACTGAGCCTTGGGGGCACCTGTCGAAAGATAGCAAGAGACAGAGGGTGAGCCACACCAGGACACCAGGTACGTGCAATTGGAGAGATAGAAGGAGAACCAGGCAAGAGCAGTGCTGGAGACTCCCAGGTCAGCGTCGGAGAACAAGAGAATAGAGTGGTCGACTGTGTCAAAGGCAGCAGAGAGGTCAAGGAGAATTAGAACAGAGAGGGAGGCGGCACGGGCATAGAGAAGAGCAGTTTCAGTGGAGTGTGCAGATGAAAACCTGCACTGATGTTCACTCAGTGATAAATGAGTCAAGGTTAAATCAAAGTATTACATGAATAATTATTTAAAGAAAATTCAGTGATAACTATTTTGTTTTTATAATCTCGATTCCCTATTCACAACTGTTAAGACTCAGACGTATTTGCAGCGACGATCACGATTTCTTCGCCAAAAGCGAGGAAACGTGTGTGTTTTTGGAAATTGTGGCTTTCCAGACAAGATCATCAATAAAGCTAAATCCGCATTTCATTTATAAATAGAAAAAATGCTTTATATAATAACAATATACAACACACAGATGATAGAATCCCTCTGGTCCTCACTTACCACCCTACCAGCAGAAAGATACAGACAATTGTGCAAAGAAACTTTACAATTTTACAACAAGACCCATCTAAAGCGCTGTGGCAAGCTGGCTCGCAGTGGTGACGTCACGGACCAGGAAGTAACTGAATCACAACAATGGATGGGCGGGTGAAACTGAACGCAACGGCGTTCAGCTGATTTTATTAATAAACAAAACAAAATATTTAAACAAAACAACAAAACAGAAACAAAAGGGCACGAGGGCCAAACGAATAAACAGACAAACAAGTGGCGTGCTGGCTAAACCAGCACGTTTTAGCAATTGTTTCTACGTCTTCTACGCGCTCTCTCTCCGCTCTCCCATACTCTCTACTCCAACACTCTCCCTGCAGAACGGACAACTCCTGGTTCTTATACTCTGGCTGAGGGGTTAACTAGTTGTTAATTATCTTATTACCCCTCGGCCAGAGTCTGCACGCGTTTGGTAAGGATGCATGACTGTCAGCTAGTTAAATAATCAGTAGCTGATCAGTCATGCATCCTCACGGGGTTTTTAAATATAACTATAAAAAAACAATAACAAAAGACGCGGCGCTTTTATCCGCGCCGCAAACAAATACAAATAATAATAAATAGGGGCGGGACACTCCGCCACACATGCCCCCCCTTGTGCGCAGCACACATGGCCTTTTCGGCCACCTCCCCCCCTTATTCCCTAAAGTCCCGGCTAGCAGTCCCGGCGCAGGAACAGGGGCAGCAACGGGCCAAAGGTGGCGGCCACGGTGGGATGTCCTCCTCCCACCCAAACAGCCATAGCATTCCAATGGCCGCGCACAGGCCGGCTCCTCTGGCCAAAAATTTTGGGGTGGTCTCCAGACCTGCCCCCTTCTTCATGGCTGGCAGCTCCCCTCCGTGGGGCTCCGCCACCCTCTCTCCTGCAGCGAAATTGCTGCAGGGGAGCTGGTCTCCTGACCCCCTTCTTCATGGCTGGCAGCTGCCCTTCATGGGGCTCCAGCCACAGTATTTCCTGCCGCTGAAGTGCGGCTGGGGAGCTGGTCTTCTGACCTCCCCCTTCTTCGTGGCCGGCAGCTGCCCTTCATGGGGCTCCAGCCACAATATTTCCTGCCGCGAAAGTGCGGCTGGGGAGCTGGTCTCCTGACCTCCCCCTTTTCCGTGGCCGGCAGCTCCCTTCATGGGGTTTTAGTCACAGTATTTCCTGCCGCGAAAGTGCGGCTGGGGAGCTGGTCTCCTGACCTCCCCTTTCCCGTGGCCGGCAGCTCCCCTTCATGGGGCTCCAGCCACAGTATTTCCTGCCGCATGGCAGGACTGGTAGCGACCCCAGGCAAAACAGGACCCTCGGGAGGCGACGGCAGCAGCAGCGACCCTCGGGAGGCGGCGGCGGCAGCAGCGGACCCTTGGGAGGCGATGGCAGCAGCAGCGGACCCTCGGAGGCGACGGCAGCAGCAGCGGACCCTCGGGAGGCGACGGCAGCAGCAGCAGTAGCAGACCCTCCGGAGGCGAACTCGGGAGGGAGCCCCTGGCCATGGAGGCGGCAGCGGAGCTCCACTTCTCCCTCGTACCCTATAACTGGTGGCTCTCCAGGCGATGCAGAGCAACAGGCAGCCCCAGGCGTGCGGAGCAACAGGCAGCCCAGGCGATGCGGAGCAACAGGCAGCCCCAGGCGATGCGGCAGGCATCCTTGGGCGGTGCGAGGCAGGCATCCTTGGGCGGTGCGAGGCAGGCATCCTTGGGCGGTGCGAGGCAGGCATCCTTGGGCGGTGCGAGGCAGGCATCCTTGGGCAGTGCGAGGCAGGACAGGAGCAGTCCTTCCCATGACAGTGGAGGTGGAATCAGCAGGCATTCACCCTCTGCTGGTGGAGCTGGGAGCGGCAAGCTGTTCTCCCACGGCGGTTGAGGTGGAACCAGCAGGTATTCACCCTCTGCTGGTGGAGGTGGGAGGGTCAAGCAATCCTCCCACAGCGGTTGAGGCGGAACCAGCAGGAATTCACCCTCTGCTGGTGGAGCTGGGAGGGGCAAGCAGTCCTCCCACGGCGCTTGAGGCGGAACCAGCAGGCATTCACCCTCTGCTGGTGGAGGTGGGAGGGGCAAGCAGTCCTCCCACGGCGGTTGAGGCAGAACCAGCAGGCATTCACCCTCTGCTGGTGGAGGTGGCGGAGACAGAGGCAGCTCCTGCTGCTCTGCTCCTGGTGGTGGTGGAGACAGAGGCAGCTCCTGCTGCTCTGCTCCTAGTGCTGGAGACAGTGGCGAGGGCTCCTCACCCTCTAACGCTGGAGAAGGCAGCGACTCCTCTCCCTCTGGCGCTGGAGACGGCAGCGACGACTCCTCTCCCTCTGGTGCTGGAGACGGCAGCGATGACTCCTCTCCTCTGGCGCTGGAGACGGCAGCGACGACTCCTCTCCCTCTGGCGCTGGAGACGGCAGCGATGACTCCTCTCCCACTGGCGCTGGAGAAGGCAGCGATGACTCCTCTCCCTCTGGCGCTGGAGAAGGCAGCGATGACTCCTCTCCCTCTGGCGCTGGAGAAGGCAGCGATGACTCCTCTCCCTCTGGCGCTGGAGAAGGCAGCGATGACTCCTCTCCCTCTGGCGCTGGAGACAGCAGCACTGGCTCCTCTCCCTCTGGCGCTGGAGATGACAGCAATGGCTCCTCTCCCTTTGGCGTTGGAGACGGCAGCACTGGCTCCTCTCCCTCGGGTGTTGGAGATGACAGCAATGGCTCCTCTCCCTCGGGCGTTGGAGATGGCAGCAATGGCTCCTCTCCCTCTGGCACTGGAGACGGCAGTGATGGCTCCTCTCCCTCTGGCGCTGGAAACAGCAGCGGGCCCCTCCCATATCTGCAGCCAGGTAGTTGAGCACCATGGCTGCGATGTCTGGGAGGGATGCTGGTTGGTGTTTCTGTTCCCAGGCCTCCCAGCGCCCCCATCTCTCGCCCACAGGAGGTTGATCACAGCAGGGAGGGCGACCATTATATCCCTCTCAGGCTCCGCCAGCCAGTCCCAGATCCCTCCGAGGAGACAGGATTCTTCCGCCTCGGAGGATGCGGGTCCTCTCTCACCCTTGCTGGATGCTCAGGCTCCTTCCTCTCCTGCCATGGAGGGGTTGGTCCGTGCCACGTGCCCAACCTCACCAACCGCTGGCACCACTCCTCACCCTTCAGGCAGGTGAGGCAGACGTCCAGCGTGGTAAGGACCCGCTGCTGTTGCTGCGCCTCCGCTGCTGTTGTTGCTGCTGCTGCTTTCTCCTCCGGCTACTCTTCCCCATTTTTATTTTTATTTTTTTTTCCAAAAACACAAAAAATACTTTTGAAAAACAAACAAAAAACATCCTTTTTCTTTCCTGGTCCGGCTCTTGGAGGCGTTGTTTGTCCCACGCAGGACACCATATGTGGCAAGCTGGCTCGCAGTGGTGATGTCACGGACCAGGAAGTAACTGAATCACAACAATGGATGGGCGGGTGAAACTGAACGCAACGGCGTTCAGCTGATTTTATTAAATAACAAAACAAAATATTTAAACAAAACAACAAAACAGAAACAAAAGGGCACGAGGGCCAAACGAATAAACAGACAAACAAGTAAGTGGCGTGCTGGCTAAACCAGCACGTTTTAGCAATTGTTTTTATGTCTTCTACGCGCTCTCTCTCCGCTCTCCCGTACTCTCTACTCCAACACTCTCCCTGCAGAACGGACAACTGCTGGTTCTTATACTCTGGCCGAGGGGTTAACTAGTTGTTAATTATCTTATTACCCCTCGGCCAGAGTCTGCACGCGTTTGGTAAGGATGCATGACTGTCAGCTAGTTAAATAATCAGTAGCTGATCAGTCATGCATCCTCACGGGGTTTTTAAATATAACTATAAAAAAACAATAACAAAAGACGCGGCGCTTTTATCCGCGCCGCAAACAAATACAAATAATAATAAATAGGGGCGGGACACTCCGCCACAAGCTCCATTTTCAAAACTCCCCTTGATGTCATATAGAAGAGACAAGAATATAAGAGAATATGTGATACACAGTGCTATTCGTCCTTCTGGGGAACCTTTGAAAGGCACATATCCATGTAATAGACCACAATGTAATACTTGTAAATACATTCATTCTGTATATATATATACAGGTAATGTGCTTAGTGATGTCATTGCCGATGTCATTGATGATGTCAAATGTGACAGGAAACATACACATAAGGGTGAGTTAAGGTTCCGTGGCTATGTTAACTTGCAATTTACTAACCTTTTGGACTTTTGCAACCAAACCTTTACGTTACTTTAACAACGTTTTGCCATTGACTATGTGTGTGTATATATATATATATATATATATATATATATATATATATATATATATATATATATATATATATATATATATATATATATATATATATATATATATATATATATATATATATATATATAGGTAGTGGACAAAAATGGAAACACCAATGTAAAGTCACTTAATAGGGCGTTGGGCCACTATGGTATCCTGCTCTGTGGAGTTCTCAGCGGACCGCTTTTGATGAAACTGGCTGCTCGTGCCCCAGGTTGAAAATTGCAGTCAATTGATCTGCAGTTGCTCGCCTGTTTTGCCTTGCACTTCAATTAATGCACGGATATCATAATCCTGGAGTATGCGCTTCCACCCACTGTTGCCCTTTGCTGATGATGTCTTTCCCTCGGAGTTCCATGCCAACATCACCTTAGACACCGTTGCTCGTGAAACATCAGCAAGTTGAGTTGTCTTGGTTACTGAAGCTCCTGCCAAACGTGCCCCAACAATCACCCCTCTTTCAAAGTCACTGAGGTCTCCTCTTGCAGCCATGCTAGCCATAGTTATAGGCAACCAGGCCTGTCCAGCATTTCTATACATGACCCTAAGCATGCTGGGATGTTATTTGCTTAATTAATGCATGAGCCACTTGCTTTCAATATACATGCTGTCCCTCATTTACCCAGGTGTTTTCATATATATATATATATATATATATATATATATATATATATATCCGGAAAATGTATATACAGCCTCAAATGTTTCTTTTTTTCTTTTCTTTTTGGAAATTCAGAAATTTACCAGCACATTTCATTTAGTCTCGTTTCAATGAATAGAATGTCATTTATGGTCAAGTGAACTTCCTGATTTTAGCAGGAGTAATTCTAGAGTGATTATTAGCTATAAAACACAGTGGGAAAAAGCCACAGTTTAATAGTTAAGACGAGTACTGTGAAGTTTGAGAATTGTTGTTTTCCATTCTTTCTAAACGGACTCATTTATTACTGAGTGCACATCACTGCTGCCCTGAACACCCCCGCTGTTAAACCCGGAGCTTTCCAGCGAGATGATCAATTATGACAAATTGTTTGGTAGTTTTAAGATTTTATGGGTTATAAATGATCATCACTTTTAAGTCCAACATTGTTTCCTCCAATATCTGGCAGTGCTAAATATTGGGCTTCTACTATAACTCAACACAATGGATCCCTAGATGACCACCAGCAGTAAAAGGAAACATATCACAGCAAATTCTTTGTAAATGATCCATTTCCACACCTTTTTGTATACAGTGCTCACTCATTATTGCACAGTTCAGTGTTTCACAGGTCCTGCTGACTGTAAATCGTACATGCTCTATACCTCATGTAAGGACCAATCTCGAATCCACTTTAAAGCACAGTGACGGATTAGGTAATTACACAATGGCAGGGTGCAAAGGAAAACTATTTTTTTTAAAGAAGAAATTGATACAATTATAGAAATGGTTGGTCAACACAAATCTGTTCTATTTAGCAAGCTGCCTGGAAGTTTAACCAACAAAGACAAGAAAAAAAAGTGGCACATAATCACAGATGCAGTAAATGCTTTAAGGGTGGAGTAGAGAATGGTACCTGAAATAAGAAACACATTGATAGATCTAGTAAGTAGGATGAAATTAAGACGGGAAAAGAAGAAGGGAGATGAAAAAGACCTCAAATGAAGATGAACAAATTGTCTAAATATAATTGGTTAAGTAGCTGTTGCTGGTATTGAGAGCAAAAAGGAAAAAAAGGGTATCGAATGACAGCTTCTAACACAGGCAGTTTGGCATATGAGATGGCTTGAATATTCATAGAATTAAAACCTTTTCTGCATATACAGGTGCTCATTCACAGCAGGGAACAAAAATGGTATTTGAGATCCATCTATGGCAAATTTCTTGATCTAGTCTTTTAACCCTTTGCGGTACATTAAATTTTTCCTTTCCGACATCATCAAAAAGGTATCAATCACAGGAAAAGCTTTCAATGGCCAAGAGAGGCCGAGAGAAACCAGAAAAAATGGAGGCGGAACTGAGCAATACACATAGTCCCTTCACCACAGACATAACCCGGACATAAACAAAAAAGATAGCTTGGTTAAACAGATGTCGCAGGTTCGAGTCCAGGCTATTCCATTGCCGACCTTGGACAGGAGTTCCCAGGGGGCGGCGCACAATTGCCGAGCGCCGCCTGGGGGGGAGGGTTTAGGTCGGCCAGGGTGCCCTCGGCTCACCGCACACCAGCGACCCCTGTAGTCTGGCTGGGCGCCTGCGGGCTTGCCTGTAAGCTGCCCAGAGCTGCGTTGTCCTCCGACGCTGTAGCTCCGAAGTGACTGCATGGTGAGTCTGCAGTGTGAAAAGAAGCGGTCGGCTGACGGCACACGCTTCGGAGGACAGCCTGTGTTTGTCTTCGCTGCTCCAGAGTCAGCACAGGGGTGGTAGCAGTGAGCCAAGCTTAAATAATAATTGGATATTCTAAATTGGGAGAAAATAATAAAAAATAATTGGCGACTACTAAATAAAAAAAATGAATAAAGCAAGAATCACAATATTTTTTTAATGAATCAAATAAAGAAAAACTCACAGCTTAATTTACTTACATTTAAGTTTGATAAAATATATTAGTAAAATCCCTAAAGCCAGTGCCCCGAGTTTTTATTTACATCCTAGACGTCCTTAGCAAAGCAGGGCTTGAAACACAGAAAATAATGTCTGTCACTGGTCACAGGTGAAGGGAAGCCTTAAAATTACTGGGCACCGTCTTCAAGTGATAGCAAACAGTGGAGCCCACTCTGTCCTTCACTTCCTCAGACAATGACAAGGACAGCAATGATCAAACACCATGTTGCTCGAAATCGCTTGCTGCAGCTCCACCTACTGATCAGAATTATCTAAAAAAAAGGCCTGTAAATCTTCAAAACTGCAATTTCAATGGCAGTGTTCAATTTAACATCTTTAAATAGCTTCTTGTTTTAATCAGTTCAATGTTTATTAATAATAATAATAATAATAATAATAATAATAATAATAATAATAATAATAATAATAATAATAATAATTTAATTAATGCATTTTTGGTTTTATTTTTAAAGTTTTAAGGGACTATTTTTTAGGTCAGAGGCGGAAGGATATTTAATAAAAATTACTTTTTGTTAATTAAAACTTGTTTTTACATTTTCTTTTAGTTAGTTAGTTGACTCATGAGGACTTGTGTATTCAATTGTTAGAATAAGTAGGTAATTGCTATAACAGCAGATATTTAGGGTTCTGATGTAGATCTGCAGAAGAAAAACATTATTTTTAGTTTTTGCCTATTTTATGCAGGCTATTAGTATAAATCGCTAGGGGAAATTTTACATCTGGTGTATGAGGGTCATATATTTTAATTGTGAGGCTACAGCTATGACCAAAAGTGTTGCATCACGCTATAGAATTAATACATTTTGCTTCATAAAATCGAATGAAACCTACAGAATAATGTTGCTGTAACATATTGAATTACATACAGCTTTTGTATTTTTCCATGTTCCATGTACAAAATGTAAATGTACAAAATGTAAAAATATGATAATTCAAAATCTAACACGAAATACTGTACTACTTATGGCTTCAAGTAGACTTTTGCAATGTCATTTTATAGTTTCTTGGATTGCATGATATTAAATAAAATATCTAAATTATGTTCATATAGTTATTTATAGTTTTAATGATGTCTCAATCCTAAAATTCTAATGATGCAAAACGTTTTGGTCATAGCTGTATATAATGGAACATATGATGTATATATAAATAATATATAAATATATATTCGTATATATAAATCATTAGGGAATGTATTCAAATAGATTTACTGTATTTTAACCAAGCTGAACCTATATCTTGTTCAACTGAGGTTTTCTTAACATGGAAAACAAACTAGAAGGGTGTTTACAGGGCAAATCCTGCCTGCTGTCGCTCACAGGGCTTCAGCTGAGCACAGTAAAACTGTTTAACAATAACCTTTAAACAGTAAATGTAAAACAGTATGGAGAACAAAAAGAAGAAAAGACAAACCTGCAGCTCTTCATCCTCGACAGCGTAAAAAATCACCTAAAAACTAAAGTCTAATTTCACCCTTGTTAAGACAAGCATTGCTTATTTTATTTTGGCTTTTCCAATTAGAAAACTGACCAGCAGAACACTGTATTTCTATTCTTGCAATATCAAACCCTGAAAATAAACAATGTTTTAGTGAACTGGAAACACAGACCATCGAGAAGGCAATGATCATATTTATTACTGTGGCATATAAAAAGCATGAAAGACTGTATCTGTAAACAGAAAGGACAGGCGGCTGTTACCTCAGGGTTAATAATACTGACAAAGGAGCTGGTGGCAGTGATGGAATGTAGCATGCTCCACTGCAGATCCCCTGAGCTCTTTGGTAGAGGAGGCCTGTACTGGGTTCTCAAGGGCGGTCGTACCTGCTCCTCCACTCCTAGCCTCTCTCTCAGTGAGTGTCTGGAGATGCAGCTGATGGTGTACTTTCACACACACTCTGTAAAGCTGCTTCCGCTGCACAGTGGACAGGAAGCTCACTCACAACAAGCTCCCAGACACTTCAGAAATTTCATTGATTGCAGGTGACACAAACAATGACGGGAGAGGGGCTCTGTAACAGGAGCACTCCATTCTCTGAACAGCTTCTCTGGGCAGAGCTGCTCGAACCTGGGTTAAAAAACTTTGCGACTCAAACAGATCACATACCTAACTGTGAGGCCAGGGATTGTGGACTTGTGGACCCTCCCCAAACTTTAGTTATAAACTTCATATTGTGCAATGATCGAGTAAAACAGACCCCCAGCCTTTTGAAAAAGGTAAATGCAATCTGTCTCCATTGAGGCCCCTCCTTATAGGGACTCCAGACAAATAAAACGAGGCCACAATCCTGAGGTCACTGGATTATTAATTATGGTGTCCATGCCTCTGTAGGACATCTTTGGAAGCAGCCAATACCACCATTGCAAGCGAGCTCACATTTTCTCTAGCACTCCCTCCCAGTTACTCTGATGCACACTATCATCTCCCAATGCCAACAAGAGCTGAGTACTTTAACAGAGGGGAGTAGAACAGTGGCAAATATTAACAAGAAGATTTTATCATTTTTCCCCCTTTGTCTTTTTGTTGCTGTTTCCATATCTACATGTAGATATAAATAAAGGTAGGTTGCCATGGTTAGTGTAATTCTATTTATTTATCCAAATTTGTATTTGGCAAGTTGTTATTTTAATTTTATAGGCTTTGTATGTTACAAAAAGAAAATAAGATGGATTTATGTTTTGTTATCGTTACCTGCATTACAAAGTTGTTTTTAAGATGTTTCCTCTTTATTACGTGTATAAACTAACAATCGCCAACAGTCAATAAATACTACTTCAGATTACAATATAAAACAAAAATAAACATACTTTTTACTAAGTGTAAATATAAATGCTTATATTTTGCGTGAGGCTACAATGTGTGGATATTATTAATTATTATTATTGCCTTATGCATATCTGTCTGGGACTCTGGGACTAAGGTGGGAAAGAAAGGGTATTCCCAGCAAGTATATGATTTTAATAAGTTTTACATTTGTTTTTTAGTTCACATTTACTTATTAACCTTCATACAATTCCTTGTGGTTTGTTAAAAAATACATTGATACTGCAGTGAAAAAGAACTATACTGAGAAAAGAAGTGTAGAAAAAGGTGAACGGATAGTAATTTAAATGTTAAGATGATCCAGAGTCTGAGGATTTTGAGCTATTTCGTTTTTAACAAATGTTTATCCTAAGGATACAAATCTGATTGTATATACATAGGTTCCTATACCTTATTGTACATTGTATTGAATTATTTCAAGCAACATGTGTAGTTCCTATTTATTGTTGAATTGTAATCAGTCGTTTTAAAAGTTCATGTTAGATTTTAGTTACATTGTATTTTTCTCAAAATTCTTCTCTATTGTCTAAAATAATTAGTTTCCTTCCACATAACTGTAATCATCTACTGATCAAACCAATTGGATAAAGGTGTCTGCTAAATAAACAATAATAATAATAATAATAATAATAATAATAATAATAATAATAATAATAATAATAATAATAATAATGATTTATTAATAAAATACTTGTTAAATGTTTCTTTTCTAGTTTACATGCCTTTAACCTACATCAAAATACACATAATTTAGGTACAAAATAGCATAATAGATGTCGATTTATAGTAGTGTGTTTGTCTGGATATGCTGATATTTTGAATTTGTGTTTTGCTTGATCTCAGTTTCCCAGTGTGTTTATCCTTGTATGCCTTGTAATAATGTTCTCCACGCAGAAAACTGTGAATGAAATATCTCTCCAACAGGATGATTTCCTTACAATTCGATATCCTAATATAGGCAGCAGCAATGTTGTAGAATGTCAAATAAAATCCTGGATTAAAGAGCCTACCTACATTAAAAATAAAAAATCTTACACTTTTTTTTATTATTTCTTAACCAACAGGCATTGTTTGTTAGTTTGCTGTGCAACCAAACTAAAACCAAAGCCACCAAATTTATACAATTTTTTTTTCAAAATATAGTTCCCTTTCCTATCATATCTTTCTGTATGTAGCCTTTATGCAGAATGCAGTTGCTTCATTATAACAAGAGATATGACCACTGTCTCTGGCACAACACAGTGGTAAGCCTGGTGATGAGAATAAACCCAACAATAGCTCTTCATGAAGTGATGAGATAAATTCCCATAGGACCTCCCTTGGGACAGGCTTGGCTTATTAATGGACAGTATTGTATGGAGAAAGGTATCCCGTGGAATATGTTTTGTAGTGAAATATTCTAGCTTCATGAAATCAATTTGTATTAAGATAAGAGTGAGGAGAGCACTGCTGTGAACTATAATACATTTTATAAATGAAGCAGTAGGGTGGGCCATCACTTTTATAAATGACTGCCATGGCGACATCAGTCAAAACACAAATGGGAAATGTCCGTAAACAGTTTTACTTCTGTGGTGCAGAAGCAACAACTCTTTCACTTCTGTAACGAAACCAAGATGAAATGTACAATACCGTTGAAGATAACTCAAGTTTAGTATTGTATTATGTTGGTCTGAAGTCTTTTCAATTCTATAAAGCAACGATGCCTGCAGTTTAACCATTAAAATCAAAGGGTATAACACAACTTACAGAAGCCGGGAGGAAACATATTAAATCCTCAAGATGGATGTTCCTATTATGATCACTAAGGTTCGAATTCAGTAAATAAGAGAAGAACATCCGATGCATCTGTATTGTCAGTGTGATAATATTGAAGAGAATAAGGATTAAGCAATTTATATTAGAACAGTTCACATTGGATTATTCATTTTGTAATGAACACACCTGGTAATTGAATCAACCTGAGAATCAGAATGAAGTGCTGTAGCGCGGTCACGGAAATAACAGTACCGAGCAGAGTGCGGTTCAATATAAAAAGAGATATGTACTTCCCTTTTACTTACAGCAGTATCAGTTATATTGCAGAGCTGTGTCCTAGCAAACAACAGTGTCGCTAATTCCTGAAAGTGAAATGTCGCCAGACAGACCCCACAAAGACAATTTACCAGGTATTAAGGTCCTTTGACACCAAGCGCGCCGCGTCAAAGCGCCAGCGTCCAGTGTAGCATTCTTCTTTTAGAATACTGTAAAGCCATTTGAAATACACTGTGTTCCTATTTCTCTGTGGGCATCGAGCGTAAATGTACTTATTTAACCACTTATGAAAAATATACATCAATGTGGTAAATAATTGTTTTTATTACCGTGTTCAAATTGAAACCGTATATATATATATTCCCTCAATAATAAGAACGAGACATGGTTGTTTCTGAGTAGGCTACAGGAGTGCCTCTTAAAAAAAAAAAACAGAGCAGAAAGGTCACAGCACACAGGCAAGCATCTACAGTGTCCATGATACGGGTTTCAGAAAGATAGAATACAGAAAAAAATGTCAACAGTTGATCAGCAGCAGGTAGTAAGTGTTCAAACAATTTGTTAACTCATTATAAAGTCATTGCTGTGATTGTATGTCTGGGTGGTAGCGGTTTTAGGCATATGCAACCCATGCAATTACATGGGGACCCGTGGCAGCAAGAGGACCCCCTGTTGTCGTGGCTCAGTTACTATAAAAAACGTATACTGACCTGAAGTCTGCACCAGAATGAATTACAGAATGATTAGCCATTTAATAATAAACAGGGTTTAAAGCCGTGCTCAAGTGTATGTCAGCATGTGCTGTGTAATCATGTAACCCACGATTTAAGCTAAAAACAGTAAGACATTTAAAAATTAACTCATTTCAACACACTACATGTAAGTGTCTCACACACGTAAAGCTGCGTGTTTGAATGAACCTGGAAACAATTTAAAATAAATGTGTTTCCAACCTATCCTCGCCTCGCCTCATGCAATGCTAGACTACATCTACAAGGAACATTTGCTGGACCTGTATCCAAACCTCAGTATTAACTTGCCTCTGCATTTGACTGTGCCTGTCTGGTAAATACTGGTAAACAAAGACCAAAAAGAGCACAGACCACTGCCCTCTTTTTAATTTAACTTGCAGCCTTTCTCTCTTAACTTTAATAAAGAATATACACACTACATAAGTAATATTCATGTCCTGTAGCTCCTGCATGAACTGAAAAGCATTTATTTCCATTTTAAATTATTAAATTAGAATTAACATAAAACTGCTGTGCATTTACCCCAACAGTATTTTGTTGTTACTGTCAACCTGCTGAAAACAAAACATGAATTTGACTTATGAGAATACTGTCATTAGAACTAATTTACTGGGTTTCTCACCATTAACACTCATTACTGCTTAACTGCTCAGATTTCTTGCATCACATTAAGTCATTGTCTGTGCTAGTTTCAAAAGAGGACAGCAGGGAAATAATGAGGTAGATGGGCAATTATAATTGTATGGCAATTCATAAATATTTAACATTAAACAATAGAATGGAGTCAGATTGATAATTTACACTCCAAAGCAATACAGCTACAGGTAAATGTATGACATTAGAAAGCTGTTTATACGTGAGCTGGATAGGCCATAAACTCTGTACAAAAGAAACATCTCTACATAAATCTGCATGTTGCAAATTAATTCTCCAGTCTACGAATGATCATCATACATCTGTTTTTTTGAAAACTTAATTGAAACACGCCCAGAGGGTTTCATAAACAATTATTACATGGTTTTGCATATCTACTATTATACACCATCACATCACTCTTTTAAGGTATTGTTTTTGTACATTTTTAGAAAAAAAATTGTGTTTTCGTGCATGGAACTCAGTGGTAAACATTCCTAATTCTAAAATAAATGACCAATTCATTCCTAATTCTAAAATAAATGACTTGGCAGAACAAAGCTTTGAGGTACATCATTCCTGTTGGCTCAGATGAACTGTGACACATGTACATGTATCTGCAGAATGATGTACTGAGACGCATGTATCTGCAGAACGATGTACTGAGACACATGTATCTGCAGAATGATGTACTGAGATGCATGTATCTGCAGAATGATGTACTGAGACGCATGTATCTGCAGAACGATGTACTGTGACACATGTATCTGCAGAATGACGTACTGAGACGCATGTATCTGCAGAATGATGTACTGAGACGCATGTATCTGCAGAATGATGTACTGTGACGCATGTATCTGCAGAATAATGTACTGTGACACATATACATGTATCTGCAGAATGATGTACTGAGATGCATGTATCTGCAGAATGATGTACTGTGACACATGTACATGTATCTGCAGAATGATGTACTGAGACGCATGTATCTGCAGAACGATGTACTGAGACGCATGTATCTGCAGAACGATGTACTGAGACGCATGTATCTGCAGAACGATGTACTGAGACGCATGTATCTGCAGAACGATGTACTGAGACGCATGTATCTGCAGAACGATGTGCTGAGACGCATGTATCTGCAGAACGATGTACTGAGACGCATGTATCTGCAGAACGATGTACTGAGACGCATGTATCTGCAGAGCGATGTGCTGAGACGCATGTATCTGCAGAGCGATGTACTGAGACGCATGTATCTGCAGAGCGATGTACTGAGACGCATGTATCTGCAGAACGATGTACTGAGACGCATGTATCTGCAGAGCGATGTACTGAGACGCATGTATCTGCAGAGCGATGTACTGAGGCGCATGTATCTGCAGAGCGATGTACTGAGACGCATGTATCTGCAGAACGATGTACTGAGACGCATGTATCTGCAGAATGATGTACTGAGACGCATGTATCTGCAGAGCGATGTACTGAGACGCATGTATCTGCAGAATGATGTACTGAGGCGCATGTACATGTATCTGCAGAAGGCTTGCTCTATAGACTCTGCTAGGAGAGTAGTGCATGTTTAGCACAACAGATACATCTGCTTAACCATAACATCAAGCATTTTTTCTTTAATTTAAAACACTAAAATATATTTGAACATAATTGATCTGAAATTTGACATTTAAGCTCCTAATATATGCATCATTCTCCAAACTGAACTGTAATCTGCAATGAATGATTCAACTTCTAATGCTTATATTTCTCAACATAGAAGAACTGTAGTGAAAAACAAGCTGAATATTTCACAAGTTCTGTCATAATGAGCATTATATAACATCAATCAGTTCAACAGGACCCATTTTCACTGCATTCATTTAGAAAATTTCATAAATCATACCTTTTAACCAGCTAACATGATCATATTGGAAAACTAGACTTTGGGAGGAAAAGAAGATTTTGCTACCTCTTCTCATAGATTCCCAAGTTTCTTCAACTGTTGGTCCAGAGTATTTGCTGTGAATAAGCAGGGCGAGGGGTTGGGGTATCCTTGGGTTAGCTAGCATGTGGAAAAAGTGACAATGATGTCACCAAGTGATGCTTTTAGGTTTGTGTGTAAAGAAAATATTTTTTTGTTTTGCTGGGGGCATCAACAGAGAATATTTTCTAATGCATTAATATGGTGTTAGAAAAAATATATAAAAACAAACAAAGCAATTCAAAACATGTTTAATAATGCAAAACACAAAAACAAATATACTCAGAACAATTTGCCACAGGAAAGCCACATGTTTGCAATGTATTAGTGGGGACAGCTTATATTTTTGAATTACATTGTGAAAATGTGTTCTGGATAAAGGAAAGCTAAGATGCCGTTGGCACGTCATCTGCTTGTGTATGTGATTGTTATTGTCTCTTCAGTCATTTTTATTATTGCACTGTATTAATGCTTTAGGTTATATCAGGGAAGCTTCTTTTCACTTAAATAAAGCTTAAGCCATTGCAAGTCCCCTCGCTGCTGCTATGCGTGAAGCAGATGCACTTGTCATGGCTTGGCCCATTGCATAGAATGGAGCAAGCGTCTCTAGTCGAGAGATATGTGTCTTATCACGGATGTCAGTATTAACATCAGTCCCGAGTGCCGTGTCTGAGTCCGAGTCACTATCATTCGAGTCCAAGGCCAAGTCACGAGTCCTTGACTTGAGTCTTGAGTCCGAGTCCCTGAAACAAACTCAAATCAATTTTCATTAAACTGATGAACAATACCACTGCATTGTCTAATGAAGGATTCAGAAAAAGGTCAAATGACTTATTTGTAACCAGGTCTCTTTATTGTTTATTTTATCATTCTTTCTCAACAGGAAGTATGTAAATTAACAGCATGAAAAAAAGTTTCTAAAGCTTGTGTGCTGACAGTGCATTTTCCTGCATTTAACTCAGGTTGGCCTTGTTACACTTTAAAACAGAAGCTGTGATAGCATGCCACCTAATCTTGAGCGGTGAGGACGCATGAAAATGCCCCGACTGAATACCCGTTCTATGGGTGCACTAGAAGCTGGAATTCAAAGCACTCTGACAGCTAAAGCAAACAGAATGATTATTCTTTCTAACTGCTTTTTGTTTGATTTAGAAAGATACTGATAAAGAATAAATTACACTATAATCTCTAAACCAATTTCCTTCACTGAAAACTTTCACAAATGTACCGCAATTAATGGGTAGCAGCTAAAACATCTATACAATAAAACAGACTTTGTGGATATGTGTAGCATGTCTATGTGATAGTTTATCGTTACAGTTAATAGTCATTAATTCATTATTCAACCAGTTGTTTACATTGGTACTAAACTGGGTTCTCACCTCTAAACTCTAATCTTTCAACTCGGCTTTCAAATCGGGCTTCACATCTTCTGCTGCATCAACATCATGGTTTATCCACTGAAATCCAAATGTTGGATCCAACACTGCTGCCATCATGTACATATCAGTAAAGGGGAAATAGGTTCCTCTTCGGCTTGCATTTTGCCTGCTCGGAACATGCCTGAGAAGCGTGTAGAGCAGCGGTTCCCAAACTGTGGGTCGCCAGATCAGAGGATGGGGTCGCGAGAGGCCACCTCGGCATATCGTCATTTTCTTTTTTATTATTATTATTTTGTATGTTTTCTGCTCCACACTGCTAGCATACTGTGCACTACGTAGCTGCAGCAACAGTGTATTATGTCTATGGCTGCAGCCAGCGCAGTGTGACAACCTACCTTGGAATTGATACCACTGATCTCCACCAATCATATAATTGTATGATCTCCGCCCCTGCACGCTCTCGTCTCGGCCGACGTCATGCAAAAGTGTCTCGCGCTTTGTACAATGCTCGCACATTTGTGAGTGAGAAGTTTAAAATCGAATTGAAAATTACTTAAAACATGGATGACAAAAACGTGGATGAAAATATGACAAGGCTTTTCTTGAGTACGGCTTCACCAGTATTTAAAAATGAAGAAAAGCTACAATGCCTAATATGCCACAAGGTGTTATCAAGAGAAAGCATGAAGCCAAATAAATTAAAACGACACTTGGAAACCCTTCACAAGGAACATGTGGAAAAACCAGTGTCATTTTTCAAGTGCTGAAAAGAAGAACTTTCACGTCAACAAGTGACATTCAAGAGGGCCTTGTCCGTCCCTGATCGAGCTCAAAGGGCATCATTTGAAGTAAGCTACCGCATTGCACAGGCTAAGAAGCCTCACATAATTGGGGAGACTTTAGTTTTGCCTGCTGCAGTTGATATGGTGAGGATAATGTGTGGAGAAGCTGAAGCAAACAAGCTCAAAGCCATACCACTCTCCAATAACACCGTTGAGCAAAGGATTGAGGCGATAGCAGCAAACCAAGAAAACACGCTGGTGGAACGTCTTAAAAACACTCATGCGTATGCACTTCAGGTTGATATGAGCACAGAGGGCTGACACACATTTCTTGTGTTTTGTGCGGTACATTTGGGAGGTGCAATTCTGGAAGACATTCTTTTCTGTCTCCCTCTGCCCGGACACGAGACTGCACAAGAAATATTCAACGTGCTACATGGCTACCTAAGGACAACTATATTCCGTTTGATTGCATGGTGGGTTTTGCACAGATGGAGCACCGTCTGTGGCAGGCCATAGAGCAGGGCTGTGCGTCTTAGTTAAGAGAGTTGCTGGCCGCAAAGATTTGAGCACAGCGCTTGGTGAAGTCCTGCAGCAGGTCACATGCATTGTGAACTACATCAAGTCTCACCCGCCGTGCTTGTCTATTTGCAAAACTGTGTGAAGACATGGGATCCGATTATAACCTGTTGCTGTTTCACACGAAGTCTGCTGGCTCTCGAGAGGAAGGATACTGGAACGATTTTTAAACTGAAAGAAGAGCTGCTTGCTTATGCGATCATGTGCAAAAACAGAATTCTCAAATTTTCACTCTGAACAAACGAAGATGTGCCTTCTTGCCTATGTAACGGACATATTTGGGAAACTGAACAAACTGAATAACATATTTCAGCTGAGTGATCGAATCACAGCGTTCATGAAAAAGATTACTTTCTGGAAGACACGCTTGTTGCAGTCAAACTATGAATCGTTCCCACACCTTTGCAAGTTCCTGGCCGACAATGAAAATGTCCAGCCTCCCACACAGGTGATTGCTGAGCATCTCAGCCGATTGAATGGACAGTTTGCGTCCTTTTCCCAGACTTAGATATGTACAAGTATGATTGGCTGCAAAACCCCTTCCAATGCAACCCTGATACTGTGGATTTGCCAGCAGCTGAAATCGAAATGTTAATTGAAATTTCCTGCGATAGACAGCTGCAAGGAACATACGCGCAACTTACTCTCTCAGAGTTCTGGTTCAGTGTCAAGAATGAATATCCTGCGCTCTCAACATGGGCCATGACACTGTTAGTGCCATTTGCGACCTCGTATTTGTGTGAAGCTGGATTCAGCGCACTTGTGTGCATTAAATCTCGGTATCGATCCACCTTGGATGTAACATCAGAAATCAGATGTGTGATCTCAACAACACCGCGGATTCTGACAAGCTGTGTGACAACATTCAAGCCCACGCATCCCATTAGACTTGGTGACTACATAGGTAACGTATTCAAATGTTAGTTGTAATGTTATTTTGGTTGCTTTGTTGTTTTGTTACTGTCTGGGGTCACAGTATATTTTTAAGTCTCAAAATTGAGTCATAGAGTAAAAAGTTTGGGAACCCCTGGTGTAAGAGAGACTTCTGCAAAGCACGAATGAGAACTCCACAGTATTAAGACTTTCGTTTGATGCTTTCAAGGTGGTGAAAGAGAGAAAGTGTGCAGGGCACAACAATGCTTTCAGTCACAACTTGGTCACCTTGTGTTATGTTGGTAGCCGCCTCCAGGGAAGGATTCAGGACCTCAATGAGCTCATTTAACTGAGCATACTCCAATGCTGTAATTATGATATGCTTATGCCCCTGCGCCTCCAGAACATTAGCAAGTTTCTGGCTTTCAAGAGCAATACATGCTTTTACCAGTCAGAGTGTTGAATTCCATCTGGTTGAAGTCACCACAGGTATCCCAACATTAGCACCAAAGCTCTTTTCAAAAGCATCTCTAAATGGTGAGCTTGTGTGCAAAACTGATGTGATGGGGCTCCCGAGTGGTGCATCCAGTAAAGGCTCCACGGAGTGCAGGATGTGACCTATAGCCTGGAGATCGCAGCCGACCGTGACCGGGAGTTCCTAGGGGAGGCGCACAATTGGCTGGCGCTGCCCGGGTAGGGAGGGCTTAGGTCTGCAGGGGAATCCACGGCTCACCGCGCATCAGCGACCCCTGTGGCCGATAGGGCGCCTGTGGTTCTGCAGTGGAGCCGCCAGATCTGTGTTGTCCTCCGGCACTATAGGTCTGGTGGCATTGCTGTGGATCTGCAGTGCGAAAAATGACGGCTTGGCAAGAGCACGTTTCGGAGGACGCATGTTCCAGCCGCCGTTTCCCGAGTTGGCAGTGAGCCGAGAATACAGATAATAATTGGGCATACTAAATTGGGGAGAAAACTGGGGTAAAAATTGGCGACGACTAAAATTAAAAAAAAAAAAAATTTAAAACTGATGTGATACGACCAACTTTTGACAGGGTTTGGGAAAAGCCTTTAGTCTGCTCCAGGCCAGATGTTGGATCCATGACATTAAGAAAAGAGTGTCTGAAGTTTTCTTGGTCAACAATTGAGAGAAAGGCTGCACTGGAGAATAGGATCTTTGCTGAGCGCTTAATTTATTGCTCTTCAACACAGATGATTAACATCATATGTTTTAATATCGTCGAGAAGAAAAATGAAGTTGACTTCTGGTCAATTTGAGAAGACGTTCCAGCTGTAGTTTTGTCAAGATATTCCCTGTATCTAAAAAACCCAAATAAATAAATAAATAAATAAATAAATAAATAAATAAATAATAATAATAATAATAATAATAATAATAAATATGTTTACAAACCAGAATAAAAGCAATTAACTACAAACAGAAATAAAATGGCTCTGGCGAAGTCCATTGTGTTTTTACATTTCCAATGTCTTTTTGTTTCAGATATCACTTCTTTTTCACTTAATGGATAATAACACACACACACATTACGGGAATAGCAAAATTGTTCAACCTATATTGTTGGCAGATGTTGGTCAACGGCTTATTTTTCCACGTGAGATTGCCACCACTAACCTTCGACCAAATATTGTCTTGTGGTCTGGATCAGCACGCCTTGTTCATCTGGTAGAGTTAACAGTGCCATGGAAGGATGCTGTAGATGAGGCGTAAGAGAGGGAGAAACTGCGGTATGCTCAACTAGCCACTGCAGCGGAACAGCGAGGATGGAGAGTCGGGTTTACCCAGTGGAGGTGGGTTGTCGAGGATTTGTGGCACACTCTACAACCTGGTTTCTCAGAGACATCGGATTCGGTGGCCAAGAGTTGCATCGTACAGTGAAGAACTTATCTGAAGCAGCAGAGAGGAGCAGCAACTGGCTGTGGTTGAGGCGGAAAGATTCTGGCTGGGGATCTCAAGCATAATAGAAAGAAAGAAACGCTGATGTGCGGGTAAGTAAGCTGGACTGAGTTGAGTAGGGGACGGAGGGGTGATGCTGGGACGCCAGAATCACCGTCGAGCCCTCTTGAGGTGTCGTGGGCTGGTCGGCCGAAACACAGAGGATGGAAGGTGCCCACTTGAAGACCCCAGAGATGTACCCTACTTAGCTCAATCCAGACGGTTGTCATGCTGATGCGCTGGGGAGACCGCACTGTGGTTGATCCCGGAGCCAGCATCGCAGCCGTGTGTGTGCTGATGCACTAGGGAGGCAATAAGCTGATCCCTGGAGCCAGCATTACACTTCAGCCATCAACACCTGACAGAAGGATATCTACATCATCATATGGAAGGAAGCGCAAATGGATGGAGACACAGATGGATCACATTAGTTTACTGTAAAGCTACGTCTTAGTTGGTGCTTATCTTGGCGAGAGCCGAGTTCAAATCAGCATGAAGTTTTAACATCTACTCTCGTGTAATGGAAATCACGAGGCAATGCTTTGCCGTTTGGATAGGGTAAATGTAAATAATAGCCTAGTCTGTTGAAAGGGTTAAGATGTGACAGTCCACAGCACCTTTGACCATTGTTCCATAGTCCAATTTCTGTGTTCTTGTGCATATTTTAGCCTTTTAGTCTTGTTCCCCTTTCTTAACAGAGGTATTCTCACTGCAAGACATCCTTTAAGTCCTGATTTCAAGAGTGACCTTCGTACTGTTGATTTGATGGACAACGACACCTGTGCCTTCTGCCAGTTCTCTTGTCAATTCAATGCTTGTCTTCTTTGTATTCCTTAAGGATATTATCTTCAAGAATTGCTTATCCTTGTTAGACAGCTTTTTGGGTCTTCAAGTCCTGGGTTTGTCAATTACAGATGATGTTTCTCAGTACTAGTTGATTA
Source organism: Acipenser oxyrinchus oxyrinchus (assembly GCA_030684275.1). Taxonomy (NCBI): domain Eukaryota; kingdom Metazoa; phylum Chordata; class Actinopteri; order Acipenseriformes; family Acipenseridae; genus Acipenser; species Acipenser oxyrinchus. The sequence goes on from CM060276.1 coordinate 12,053,266, forward strand.
TGCTTCAGATACCACACCTGAAAATCGAGTGATGCGAGCTATTTCACTCAATGTTTTTCCTTCTTTATACAAGACAAGGTTGTTATAATAGTACAAAAGACTAATGGAGGCTTTGAGTAAATTGTTGATGGTCATAATGCATCACAGTAGAAAAATGCATGTCTAAGACTTTTGCACAGCAGTGTATGTGTGTGTGTGTATATATATATATATATATATATATATATATATATATATATACTGTATATATATATATATATACTGTGGGAATCAAACCCAAGACATGCTTCCAATGCAGTTTGCAATGCAGACGCCCTAGCTTTCATTGAACCCAAGACCTGCTTCCAATGCAGCTTGCAATGCAGACATCCTAGCTTTCATGCCACAAAGTTTGTCCTTCCATTTTACAACATTTGCAAGTAGTATAACAATAAAGTTACAGTTTTTAACAAGTAAAGAGACAAACAAGATTTTATAAATAATGATTATGTATTATCCCGATTGTATTGAAACATTTCATCTGATTTTGAATCATAATAAACTTGATCCTTTCATTTAGTATATTTTAACATTTTCATGTTTAGGAAGTAGTACTCAGGGAGACGGTGTTGAATTCTCAAAATGTTTGTTTTATTTGAAACTACAGAGAATCCCTGTCAGGCTGGAATTCACGGCACCAAAATAATAACCCAAGTTTTAGTCTTGGCACTTTCACTGCATATTCTCTCCAGTCACAGCTCACACGCTCGCACCCACAGTTTCTCATTCAAGTTCAGTACTGGACTGTCTCCAGTCCCCAGGCTCATGCACCCCTTACATAAACTCCTGTCGTTTCCAGCCACTGTCCGGCTCATCAACCAGTCACATCCATGCTCTGCAACCCCCAAGAACAGCAAGACACATTCTCCCTAATCAATGACTCACTCCCCCTTCCCATGCTAAGTAACGACGTGACCCATTCCCTTACAATAAATGTAACATAAAAGACAGACGAGACAAACTGAACAGACAACAAGTCCTGCAACAAAGCAATTGTCCGTGTTGTTACAATATATTTTTTTAATTTGAAAGTAAAAATATATGAAAGCATGACAACCTTTATGTACAAAAATCTTCACTAATATACAATTGAAAATAACTGTTGGGTATTTATTTTTGTTTCATACAGTATTAAATGGCAGTGTTTATATCTGTGAAAAATAAATAAATAAATATCAAGATAGATAAAGAAAGAAAGAAATGCCTATGTATTGATTTATTATGTATTCATTTATTTCAATATTTATTACTGTATGTATTTATTTATGTTTTACTAAATATATAGGCTATCCTTCAGCCAATAACTAATTCTCAGAAATGTACGTTCCTTTTTGTCATGTGGGGACCACAAATAGCATTACTCTCATCAACCAGTATCTAGAGGAACCGTACTTCCTTGCGCCAATAGGCACCACAATGATCGTTACACTGACAGGAGATCAAGATCAGAATTTTAGAATTATGATGATGATGATGACTCAAAAAAAAATCTCCAAAATGTATAAAAAATAAGTCCAGAGAATTCTCAGCTGGCTCATCTTTTAAAATACTGCTTGTTTTCTCAACTAATCGTGTAGCACTAATGAAAGTAACAACACATTTGCAAAGTGAAGGTTATAGTTTAAAATCCCAAGCATGGCAGAGCTTTTTTTAAAATATTTATAATTATTTGCAGGCAAATGTTCCATTTTAAAACAGAAATAAATTGTTTAATATAAATGATACAGACGTCACAATAAATGCGTCCCCTAGTATATTTCCGTGTTGACAAAACAAGCTAATTGTCCTTAAACTCGGATGTCCAGTAATATACACGTGTGGATAAAATTGCCTGGGGTCTGCAAACAAACAGGAGAAGAAGGAAGAAGGAGAAGGAATTGTTTACCTTACCTTGGTGACTTATTTCTCTTACTGTATGACAGGTATTGACACATTTTTTCTACATTTCACCTAAGTGTTGGGAAAATAAAAATTAAAAGTGAAATGGTGGTTTTGGCTGATTTACTTTTGCTGCGACAATATCCTAAAAACACGTCAAATATCCTTGCTGTGTAGAGAATCTGTGGCAGTTTGCGCTGATAACTTGACGTGAGGAACTCTCAATTATTATTGTCCAGTGTGAGCTGTTTTCTGTTGCTCTCATGCATTTTGTCTCTGTTTTTCTATATTTCTTCGTATTATCTTTTTTGGAGTTTTAATGATGATGGATGGAGGCTTCCTAGGGGTTATACTTTTGGTGTTTTCTAATAAACAGCAATAATTGCGCTTTTTGTTTTTTCTATTGCTTTATATTTGGATATTCACATATTGCTTTTCATATTGTCGGTTTTCCTTTGTGTTTGCTCTCTGAATTTATGCATAGCCTATTGTTAATGTGTTTTTCCCTCATCCGTAACATCCATAACCATAGTAAATTATTTTCATTTTGGTAAATGGAGTGGTATTAAGTTATTTTGTGGTTCTTTTCTGCTATCAATCAGTCCTTCTGTCATATCAGTCTCATATATCTGCCTGTTTGCTGGTACACAAGTTTCAATTTGAGACTTTAGTGCCTAGTTTTACACTGAATTTGACAGGTGAATTAATTGAAGTAATGGCATGTGTTGGGAACAATTGGAGATTTGAAGCAAAGCACAGAATGTTTAATCACACAGCGACTTTCTGATATGAATTAGGAACCTCTAAATGTATGACTGTAATATGGTTATTCTGTTTTCATTCATTTTAATTTTCAGTAAACTCAAAATTACTAAGGTGACCAATGTTCTTTTGTTTTCAGTGCAAATAATTTATGTTCCAGAGATTCGGGGAGCTCAGCAAAATCAAATTACATATTTTTCAAGAATGCAGTTAAGAAATGTATTTATACAGTGCTTAAAAAACTAAGAACACGGTTTAAAATAATAATGAGAAAGGCTCATTAAAAGCCAAATAAATATTTACTTGTTAACCATGCTGACAATACTTAAAATATATATATTTGCGATGTTTGCAGTTAGATTTGTAGCTGGACTGGGGGTGCTTATGCTACAACCTAACTCGCTTCCAATTTCTTATTCTTACTATGATTGGCTGCAAAGACAACAGGGCTAACCAGTGATTGAATAATGTTTTGTTGGGTGGGTTTTTATTGTGCACAGTTTCCTAGTACACTGAAGACATTGTATTCTGAGAGATGTAGTCGTTGGTGGAAGTTTTAGGGGAAGCAGGACTGGAAAGGTAGAATTTCTTGTGTAATACAAAATAAAAAAAGGACTCGTCATTAATATGTCCGAGTCACAAAGCCCAAATTTCCCAGTCCGAGTCACACAAGGTCCAGTCCGAGTCCGAGTCATGAAAAATGGGACGAGTCTTACAAGGAGGAGATCCTTCACATTCTCCCTCTGCTTAATCAAAGCTCAAACCCACTAAACCCAAGCTCAAACCCACTCCCAGGCTCAAATTTACTAAACCCAAGCTCAAACCCACTAAACCCAGGCTCAAACCCACTAAACCCAGGCTCAAACCCACTGAACCCAAGCTCAAACCCACTAAACCCAGGCTCAAACCCACTAAACCCAGGCTCAAACCCACTGAACCCAAGCTCAAACCCACTGAACCCAAGCTTAAACCCACTAAACCCAAGCTCAAACCCACTAAACCCAAGCTTAAACCCACTAAACCCAAGCTCAAACCCACTAAACCCAAGCTCAAACCCACTAAACCCAAGCTCAAACCCACTAAACCCAGGCTCAAACCCACTAAACCCAGGCTCAAACCCACTAAACCCAAGCTTAAACCCACTAAACCCAAGCTCAAACCCACTAAACCCAAGCTTAAACCCACTAAACCCAAGCTCAAACCCACTAAACCCAAGCTTAAACCCACTAAACCCAAGCTCAAACCCACTAAACCCAAGCTCAAACCCACTAAACCCAAGCTCAAACCCACTAACCCAGGCTCAAACTTACTAAACCCAAGCTTAAACCCACTAACCCAGGCTCTAACTTACTAAACCCAAGCTCAAACCCACACCCCATTATCTAATCTCCATTTGTGACCCCTGGTCTTTGTTTCTTTTTTCAGGTCGAAAAAGTCCCTTGGGTCGACATTGTCAATACCTTTTAGAAATTGGAATGCTTAAATCAGATCGCCGCGTAGTCTTCTTTGTTCAAGACTGAATAGATTCAATTCTTTTAGCCTGTCTGCATATGACATGCCTTTTAAACCCGGAATAATTCTGGTCGCTCTTCTTTGCACTCTTTCTAGAGCAGCAATATCCTTTTTGTAGCGAGGTTATCAGAACTGAAGACAATATTCTAGATGAGGTCTTATTAATGCCTTGTAAAATTTTAACATTACTTCCCTTGATTTAAATTCAACACTTTTCACAACATATCCAAACATCTTGTTGGCCTTTTTTATAATAGCTTGCCCGCATTATCTAGATAAAGACATTTCTGAGTCAACATAAACTCCAAGGTCTTTTTCATAGATTCCTTCTTCAATTTCAGTATCTCCCATATGGTATTTATAATGCACATTTTTTTTTGCCTGCATGCAGTACCTTACACTTTTCTCTATTAAATGTCATTTGCCACGTGTCTGCCCAATTCTGAATGTTGTCGAGATAATTTTGAATGACCTTTGCTGCTGCAACAGTGTTTGCCACATCTCCTATTTTTTGTGTCGTCTGCAAATTTAACAACTTTGCTTACTATACCAGAATCTAAGTCATTAATGTAGATTAGGAATGGCAGAGGACCTAATACTGATCCCTGTGGTTATCCACTGGTTACCTCGCTCCATTCTGAGGTTTCTCCTCTAATCAGTACTTTCTGTTTTCTACATGTTAACCACTCCTAATCCATGTGCATGCATTTCATTGAATCCCTACTGCGTTCAGTTTGAGGATTAATCTTTTATGCAGGACTTTGTCAAAAGCTTTCTGGAATCTAAATAAGCCATGTCATATGGTTTGCAATTATCCATTGTCGATGTTGCATCCTCAAAAAAATCAAGCAAGTTAGTTAGACATGATCTCCCTTTCCTAAAACCATGCTGACTGTCTCCCAGGATACTGTTACCATATAGGTAATTTTCCATTTTGGATCTTATTATAGTTTCCATAAGTTTACATATAATAGAAGTCAGGCTTATTGGTCTGTAGTTAACTGGTTCGGTGTTATTGTCTACATGATTTCTGTGTGCATATGTGGTCAGGTGCAGTGGTGCAGTGAATAAATCAGGTCCACACAATCTTTCTCCCAAAACAGTCTGTGTGGTTTAATAATAACAAAAATAATAAAAACAACACAAATAAGTCCACCCCTTTACCAGCGATGGTATTGGGGAGGTACACGGCAGCTCTCTTAATTAAAACAAAAGTAAACAAAAGCGGGACTTTGTCCGTCCCCACGTTCTCTGTGCACGCAGTGCTCTCGGTCCTGAAGCGTGGTGCCGTGAGTGGTGCGGTGCGGTGCGGTGCGGTGCTGTGCTGTGCTGTGCAGTGCAGGGACGTGCTCTATATATTGCCGGTCCCCGGCTCACTCCTCCTTTGCAACACAAAACACAAACGGAATCCAAAACAATAAAACAATACAGGCTCCGGCCGTCTGTTTACCTTCTCAGCGCAAGCGGGGGTTTTGACGTAGCTGCTTCCCCTTTGTACCCAGCAAACTCCTCCCTGCAGTCAACGCGTCGCCATGGTTTTTTCCAATAGAGGGCTGCCCCGCAGCTGACTGCAATGGAATCGTCCTGAGTACTTGCAGCTACTGGCCCCTCCTAATATGGTCACCTTCCGGTTTCCACCTACCACCGAGGTGGTAGACCTAGGAGGCAGCATACCTTCCCCTTACACAGCGCCCTTTCTAATCGGGAGGAGATTTACAGCATCGATCCTTTCTCTCTCTATCACAGCATATCATAAACTGCAGACGGGATGTGTTCTTGCAGAGCTCCTAACATCACTCTGCTCTGAGAAAAACACCAGGAAATTACTTTAGAGGAAGAACATGCAGTTTACTGCAAAGTTTGTAAAGAAAACTGGGGTGTTTGGACTCAAGGGAGATATATAATTATGTGAATGTTCAGCAAGTGAAAAGGTAAAACATACACAAAACAAAGATAAGCACAACAAATATTCACATTAAATCAAGCAAGTTGTCCTGGCTGCATTTCATATACCTACTTGTGTATTTTTATGGGCCATTTGACAAATAACTTGCTTATATGGCTTGTGTATGCTATTGTTTTGGCTAGTGTACCTTTTTTGTCTTGGCATGCTTTCTTGAATACCAAATCCACACAATAACTGTTTCAAAATCCAGGGCTTAGGACAGCGCTTCAGACAACAACAGCTGTTTCATTGAAGAATTCCCTGTTGATGCTATCCAGCACCAAACAGTATGCTTAACTCTGCAAAGAAAAGCGTTGAAAGAATACAACTTTTGCTTTGGGAAAACCTTTCTTATTTGCTTACTGCATTCTTTCTAACTTGAGTCTTCTGGGATCCTCTGCTTGAGCAATTGTGTTTCTTTTACTTGAATGAATGAATTTAGTTCAGTGAAAGAAAGTATCATGAGCATTAAAGACAGGTTGAAAACTTCACCAGTCTTCTATAAAAAAAAATACATACATAAATCAGGTTAGCGTCAGTAAAGGACTGCAGGCAGTCATACATCTCCTCATATCTTAAACTCCAAATAGTGACATCTGAAGAAATGTTGTCAACAATACTTTTTATTGGTTGTTTTATTTAGTTAATTACCTGCCAGTAACTTTCTTACTAACATGTTAATCAATGTTTTAGTGATCACATCTGTTTCATGGGTGTGTAAGAATAAATTATTAATTTACTTTTTTTGGTATTTTATGTTCTTGAATATAATAATTGCATGCACGTTACAAACTTTTTATTACAATTTAGAATTTGAATCGTTCATTTTTGAACGGTCACTTTATAAAAATGCACACAGCTGCCACCGTAGCAAAGAAACGCAGCAACTGACAGCTGTTTCCCCAATTCCTGAGCAGGAAACTGGGGTTATTTAAATCTGCTTGCGAAAGACACTGTGCTTTGCTAGGGATGGGAAGAGCACTAGGACAATGGAAAAACACTTTGAAAAACTTGGTCTGCCATGTAAAATATTATACAATGTGCAACTGAGGATTAAGCTGTAGTTGTCCAGTAAGATCCACTACCAACTCAGATCATTACGCCCGTGGAAAAACTTTGATTGAATTTAGTTCTACCCAATATGATAAAAAAGAGTTAAAAGGCAAGCTTTATCAGAGGAATAAACACATGTGTATATTATAACAATAACAAAAAGCAACTTAGTTGTTGGACTAAGTTGCTCGCCTGGTGTTCACCTGGTGTTCTCTCTGCCTCGCTTCTCCCACGCAACTCCACTGCTCCGCTCACTCCACTTGCTCCTGATCACCGCTCGCATCCAGTTCAAGACTCTTGTACTCGCCTACAGATGCCTTGACCAGACTGCACCCAGCTACTTCCAGACCCTAATCTCTCCCTACACCCCCACTCGACCTCTCCGCTCCTCCTGCACTAGAAGACTGACTGTACCTCCTCTACGGCTCCCCTGCCTCCAGAGCCCGCTCCTTCTCCACCCTTGCCCCGCAGTTGTGGAATGACCTTCCTACAGATGTCAGGACTGCCCAGTCCCTGACCACCTTCCAGTGCCTCCTCAAGACTCACCTCTTCAGACAGCACCTGTAGACCTCCTCTTTTCCCTCTGGACACTTATCACTCTTCCTTAATGAGCTTTACTTGCTCTTATCTGCTCCCTATTTTACTGCATTTAATCCTGTACTTTACAGAGTACTGTAATCTGTCAAAAGTGTTATTTAATCTGTAGTATTTTGTATTTAATTATATCCTGATGTAACTATCACTGACACTGTTATCTGCTCCGTTATTGAATCGTATTTTTTCATACTTGTACTTGCTAGAACCGAAGTCATTGTATTTCATCTTGCTCTTAATTGTATTAATACTTGTACTGTGATTCTTGAAATGTATTTTTGTTTACGACTGTAAGTCGCTCTGGATAAGGGCGTCTGCTAAGAAATAAATAATAATAAATAATAACTAAGAAATTGTACATAGTAGTTTCTTGATAGTTATATACCATTTAAATAGTTTTATTTTTAATATACAGTATGTGAATTTGATTTTGCTTCAAATGTGTGCCTACAGCATTGTGGATTGTTATTATTAATTTATTTGGCAGACACCAAAAGTCTTGAAAGATCTTTTTATCTGTTTGTTGGAGGGAGAAATCACAAAATAGCTGACTGTCTGTGATTATGATTTAGAATAGTAGCTGCATAGAAAAGTTATTAACAGACTTCATTATATTGAGTTTGGTTAGTACCACAGAGAACACACAGTGTTAATGTATTAGCTGTGCGAGAGCTATTATTTCTGATTGACCTTCACTGAGATGTGTTCGGAAACAGTTCTATGGATGTTGCACTGCCTTCATTTTAAATAGATTTATTAATGTAGCTGCTTTCATAGTATTTCAAAAGCATCATGCTTTACCTTCAAAATACTTAATAAGCAATTAAAATGAACTGATGATTTAAATGCACTTTAATCAATCAATCAATCAATTTTTTTTTTATATAACACCTTTCATAGTGGACCACCATCACAAAGTGCTTTACAAAATGCAGTACAAACAAGAAAATCCATAATACTTTAAATACAGAGAATACATTGCTTATTGGAAAGCAAGAGAGAACAGGTGGGTCTTGAGAACGGATTTAAAGCAAGCGACGGTGGGGGCATCACGCATCAAAGCTGGGAGAGAGTTCCTAAGAGTCGGAGCCATGAAGCTAAATGAGCGTTCTCCAGGTGTGGTGCACTTTTGCTTGGGGATAACAAGCAGGCCAGAGTCAGAGGACCTCGGCTTGCGGGCAGGTGCGTGCGGGTCAGCAAGATGAGGAGGTACTTGGGACCTGTGTTACGAAGGGCATTGCAGGTGAGCAGGAGAGTTTTGAAAGTAATCACTTTACAGGCAGCCAGTGCAGCTGGGCAAGGCGGGGGTGATGTGATCACATTTTTACATCTGGTAAGGATCCTGGCAGCGGCATTGTGACCTAGCTGCAGTCGGTATATGGTGTATGATAAAGTATCTCCGCATCCGGGAGGAAAGGTAGAGATGGACTTTGGAGATGTTTCGAAGATGGTAGAAGGAAGATTTGACCACGGAGGAGATGTGGGCATCAAACTAGAGGTTGCTGTCAAGAAGTACACCAAGGCTTCGTACTGTGGGGAAGGCAGCAGCAGACAGTTTCGAGGTTCAGGGCAGCTATATTGAGATTCTTAAGTTGAGTTTTAGATCCTACTAGAAGGAATTCAGATTTTCTAGTGTTCAGCTGAAGAAAATTGGCAGACATCCAGGCCTTGATGTCTTGAATGCAAGCCGAGAGCGGACCATGGCAGAAGGGCATCCAGGGTTGAGTTTTAAGTAGAGCTGGGTGTCGTCAGCATAGGAGTGAAACATGAGGCTGTGTTGGTGGATGAGGTGACCCAAGGGAAGCATGTAGATATTGAAGAGGAGGGGCCCAAGAACAGACCTTGGGGACACCACAAGTGACTGGGTTTGCGACACTACTCGTCCAGCATAGAAAACAGACTGCATGCGTCCGGATAGGTAAGAGGACATCCAGGAGAGACAGGTTCCAGAGATCCCAGCATACATCTGAAGGCGGTCAAGAAGAATGCCATGATCTATGGTGTCAAAAGCAGTTGTTAGGTCAAGGAGGACAAGCACAGAGGAGCACCAGCATCAGCATTAAGTAGGAGATCATTCACAATCCAGAAGAGCAGTTTCAGTACTGTGATGCTGCCAGAAGCCAGAGATTCAAGCAGATTGTTATCCATCAAATGTTTCATCAGCTGACTGGCTACAGCCCTTTCGAGAGTTTTGGAAAGAACAGGGAGATTGGAGATGGGACAGAAAATTAGATAAGTCAGCCGGGTCAAGGGAGGGTTTTTTGAGTACCGGCGTAACTCGGGCAAGCTTAAGGGCAGCAGGAACCGAGCCAGAGACCAGGGGCAGGTTGAGAGTGGGCATAATGGAAGGAGCAAGATCAGAAGCACAGAGATGGACAAGGTTAGTTGGCCAGGGGTCCAGGGGGCACGTGGCAGTAGTTGATTTCAACAGTAAGCTGGAGACAATCAGCAATGGAGAGAGGAGAAAAGGAGGAGAGGGCAGGATGGGCAATGGAGGAGCGTCAAGGTGGTCATGTAGTAAACTGGGCTTGTGGTGGGAGAGCGTAGAATAGATGTTGTCAATTTTGTTCCGAAAGAAAGAGGAGAAATCATGACAGGTAAGAGAGGAGGATGAACAGGAGATGGATCTGTGGGTGGCTGCATGTAGGATTTGGTCAATGGTCTTGAAGAGAACATTGGGTTGACCGTGTCCCATAGTTATGATTTCAGAGAAGTACTTCACCTGGCAGCGGCGATGCGTCTGTTGTGTTTTCAGTAAAATACTTTTTGTAACAGGGTTTTAAAGATGGTTGAAATATGAAATAGCATTTCAATCTGTCTTTGTACTACTAGCTAGCTGTTCAGTAAAGCCACACTTGTGATATTGCAAGTTGCCTGCAAACATTTCCATTAACAGAGATACTAATATCACAAAAATAAAAGTAATTTACATTTGTCTTCCAAAAGCTACATATTTTTATTAAAAATGTTGCATTGATTGTCTTCCAGATGGTTTGGGCTATTGATAAATTGATAAATAAATATTATTTAGAGGCAAATTAATACTGCTATACTGCATGTTTTCTACTTTATTGTATTGATACATACAAAGAAGAAACAAAACATCATAGATTGTTGCAAAAATCAACTGTGCTTCCTCACAGGACATACAAATACGTTTTGATAAAGACATTTTACTTGAACCACCTAAAAAGATGAAAACTACACATCGTGGCACACGTTTCTTGAAAATGTAATTGCATTTGAAATACATTAGATTGGAGTAGGATGAAGAAGCTGTTGCTATGCACTGGTGGTCTCTAGGGTTACCTTTTAACCTCTTTAGGCTTAATGCAAATGTATGTGGGAAAAACTGATCTGGGAAGGGGCATATGTAAGTATTTGAAAGAAACACAACAGATAACAAGGAACAAAAGAAAAGCAAAGGGAAACATACATTTGGTGATGAGGGCGGAGCTGATCCTGGATCAGCAGTGAGGGGAACAATTTACCTACAGGAAGAAATGAATGGCTGGTCTGGTACTATTTACAATGAGATGATGATGATGAGAACACATTTCAAATGGGTATTAAAGAGCTACAGGCTTGCAAGTCATCATCGCTTAACAAGGTAGGGATATATTTATATAATTGATGCTGAAATAATATAAAAATATGAACATTTGCAGATGGTTGATAGTTTTTTGCAGATGTGAAGGGGTGCGTGTTGGCAAGGAGACTCAGGAACCAGAAACGCTGTAGTTTAGGTGCTTACACACATTTTATTTACATACACAACACACAAAACAACAAATCAACAAACTGCACTGCCTTCACCATCACAACACTACCTGTACTACCACCTGTGATCATCCTAATTATACACCTGTGGCTGCCATCCCCACGTGTTTTTTCAGGGAGGAATTTAACCCCCTCACTGCCACCCAATACTCCCCACACATACACATCCATGCACTGGCAGGGCTTTCACCCTGTCGTACTGCCACATACCTCCCCTCGTGTGCAGCACTCATGGCCGCCATTGCCTCCCCCCCAAAGCACCACCTCCCTCCCCTCATGTCCATCCTTCCCCACATGGACTCTCGTGGGTGGGTTGATGCTTGGGGCTGTGGTGGAGGTCTCCTCACCTCCTCCTTCTGCAACGGCAATGCTGTCAGCGACAATGCTGACAGTGGCAAGGCTGGCTCCTCCAGCAGGAAAACTCTGGCAGCCGCAATGCTGACAGCAGCAATTTATTATTATTATTATTATTATTATTATTATTATTATTATTATTATTATTATTATTATTATTTATATATTTCTTAGCAGGCGCCCTTATCCAGGGCGACTTACAATTGTTACAATATATCACATTATTTTTACATACAATTAGCCATTTATACAGCGAACTGATAAAATAGGCATGGATGAATAAATCAAGAAAAGCAATGGGGCAATCTACATTGCAATCAGCAATGACTTGAGAAATGTAGCTTTGTCTTCCTATATGAACAGCGAAGGGTTATGAAGAAAAGGATCTAATAAGTCCAGTGGGAGCAACCCTTCAGAAGCTAATCCTTCAGCCTCGTCTCATGCAGAATTAAGAGTCTCTTTGGCTTATCCTTTGATCAAATCTTCCAGCCGAGTGCAAGCTGCCAGTATACCGAACCTGCAAGGAGGAGGTCTCTTTGACTAGATGAGTTTCAATCTACAAATCCGGGTTGGATGGTGCAGATGGAAGCTGCGAGAATGACGGGATTAGGAGCTTTGTATTCACAGCTGATCTACATATATTACATTTGCCTGCTAAGAAATAAAAAAGCTGAATGTATACCAAACCCAAGTGTGACGGATGCGAGTGGTGTGTGAATAAATAACAGTCCTGAAACAGTATTTCTCCCACAAAAACAACCGTGTTTATTAAAATAAACCTCCCCTTTACCTGCGAGGGTATTGGGAGAACACAGCTGGCTGCAAAACAAAAATACAAAAACAAACAGAAAGTGTCCACAGTGAAATCCCGAGTGTCCTGTGCATGAAAGTGCTCTGTAATCCACACGGGGTGTGCTGATGTTGGTGAAGGGAAGGTAGTGCTCTGTGATCTGGAACTGGCTCCGTGGCTGCAGTCCCGCGCTCCTACTCCGCCTCTGACAACACACAACAAACAACACGTAATTCACAAAAACACAACGCTCCGGCTGGTGGCTCAGTTTCTCAGCGCAAGAGGAGGAACTGACGTAGCTGCTTCCCCTTTGTACCCAGCAAACTCCTCCCTGCAGTCAACGCGTTGCCATGGTTTCTCCACTAGAGGGCTGCCCGCAGCTGACTGCAATGGAATCGTCCTGAGTACTTGCAGCTACGCCCCTCTAATATGGTCACCTTCGGTTTCCACCTACCACCGAGGTGGCAGATCTAGGAGGCAGCTTACCTTCCCCTTACACAGCGCCCTTTCTAATCGGGAGGAGATTTACAGCATCGATCCTTTCTCTCTCTATCACATATCTCACCCCTCAGAGTGATGCCGAAGGAACACTCGGCCAACTCTACATTCCCCAATGGTCCCCCTCCCTTGAAAAAAATCTGCATTTTGATGCTCCTTACCCATACGATGTTTCACAGTATAGTGGAAGGGTTGCAGCGCCAGATACCACCGAGTTATCCGGCGTTATTGTCCTTCATCGTGTGTAACCACCTTAAAGGAGCATGATCAGTGATGAGAGAGAAAGAACGCCCCAATAAGTAATAGCGAAGAGCGTGAGTAGCCCATTTAATAGCTAAACATTCCTTCTCAATGACGGAGTAGTTAATTTCCCTAGGAGCCATTTTTTTGCTCCATTTTTTTGGTAAATAATAGGGTGTTCTACCCCGTCAACTTGTTGGGACAGGACTGCCCCCAGACCAATGTGGGAGGCATCAGTCTGCAGGATGAACTCTTTGCTGAAATCTGGTGAAATTAGAGCGGGAGCTTGACAGAGTCGCTTCTTAATCATATCAAATGCCTCCTGACACTGCCCTGTCCATTTAACTAATTTTGGAGCAGCCTTTCGGGTGAGATCTACCAGGGGGTTAACTATGGTGGCATACTCGGGGATAAATCGGCGGTAATAGCCGGCTAACCCCAATAGTGATCTCACCTGTGACTTGGTTCTCGGGATCACCGTCTCCACCAGCGCCTGGACTTTGGAGGTGATCGGCTTCACCCGACCATTACCCATAACATAGCCAAGATATTGGGTCTCTTGTTTGCCAAATGCACACTTGCCCAGTTTGGCTGTTAGCCCTGCCTCTCTCAGAGACTGAAGGACGGCTAAAAGTCTAACAATATGCTCTTCCCAGGTGGAGCTAAAATCACCACATCATCAATGCAGCGGCTGCATGCTGATGATGGGGAGCTAAGACCTGGTCCATCAGTCTCTGAAAAGTGGCTGGAGCTCCATGCAACCCGAAGGGCATGGTCCGGAAATGGAACAAGCCATCTGGGGTAGAAAAGCAGTTTTCTCTCTTGAGCTCTGAGTGAGTGGAATCTGCCAGTATCCCTTCGTCAGATCCAAGGTCGAAATTAACTGCGCCTTACCCAGTCGGTCGAGGAGCTCATCCACCGGGGCATTGGATATGCATCGAACTTGGAGATGGCATTAACCTTTCGAAAGTCCACACAGAACCGAGTGGAGCCGTCCTTCTTTCCCACCATCACAATCGGACTGCACCACTTTCGCTGGGAAGGTTCAATGACTCCAAGCTTGAGCATATCCTCCACCTCCTTGTGGACCGGGCCCCTGCGACTCTCCGGGATCCGGTACGGTCTCTCTCGGACCTTGACACCTGGTGGAGTAATAATAGCATGAGAAATAACATTAGTTCTGCGGGCAAGTCAGAAAAACATCACTAAACCTTTCCACCACCAGGTGGAGCTCACGCTTCTGATCCGAAGTAACTGTTCCCCATCGGAATATGAGTTGTAGCTGGTGGATTGACAGTGGGACCAAAATCCTCTTCTACACTGTCGCCTGCTACAAATAGGGCCTCCCTTTCATTCCAGGGTTTTAACAAATTAATGTGATAAATTTCAGTCTTGTTCCGGCGATCGGGTTGTCTAATTTCATAATTCACACTACCAATTCCCGTATCACCTCATATGGCCCCTGCCACTTAGCATATAACTTAGATTCCGATGTGGGAAGCAGCAACAGTACTTTATCACCTGGCGAAGGTCCGAATTCTTGATTGTTTGTTGTACTGCTGCTCTTGGCGATGCTGAGCTAGTTTTAAGTTCTCTTGTGCCAAACGACCAACCAATTCCAGGCGGTCTCTTAACATGATTACATACTTGACTATGTTTTGGAAGTTTTGTTTGCTCCTCCCACCCTTCTTTCACAAGATCAAGGATACCTCGTGGTTGTCTCCCATACAGCAGCTCAAAGGGAGAAATCCCGGTTGAGCTCTGAGGCACCTCTCTTACTGCAAACATTAGGTAGGGGAGGAGTTTAGCCCAATGTTTCTGTTCTTGGTTAACAAACCGCTTCAGCATCTGTTTTAAAGTCTGATTAAAACGTTCCACCAAACCATCCGTCTGTGGATGATAAACAGAGGTTCGAATGGACTTAATTTGCAATAATTTATATAATTCTTTCAAAAATTGTGACATGAAGTTAGTTCCGTGATCAGTGAGAATTTCTTTAGGAATCCCTACTCTCGTTATAATCTGTACTAACTCTCGAGCAACTACTGCGGCACTAGTGGATCTCAATGGTACTGCCTCTGGATATCTAGTCGCGTAGTCCACCACTACCAAAATGTGCGTATATCCAGAGTCAGACAGGCTCAATGGACCCACTATGTCCATAGCAATGCGTTCAAAGGGAACTGAGATCAGGGGCAGTGGGACCAGCGGGGCGGGCGAACTTCGCCCGGCGCTACTTGCTGGCATTCGGACACTCCGCTACATATCGCGCCACATCACTAAACACTCCCATCCAATAAAATCGAGCCAATATTCGTTCCCGAGTCTTTTCGATCCCTAAATGGCCCGAACAGGGGACATCATCGCCAACCGCATGATCTCACGTCGAAAAGACTGGGGAACAAGTAATTGTGTTACAATCTGACTTGTGCTCGTGGCTTGGGATACTCTATATAGTAAATGCCCAACAATAATGTTGTGGGGGTATGTAAGCGACGGCTATCCTCTACATCCTTCCCCTCGATAGACCGAACCTGCCCCCAGATGTGTACCAGCGAGGGATCGTTCTTTTGCTCCAATGCTAGGTCCACATCTCGGTCCCAGAATTTCGGGATATCGAGCGGAGCTAAAGTAGCCTCAGCACTGGGGGTCTCAGTAACCTGCCCCGCAGATCACACTGAGTCCCAACCCCCTTTCCCCTACATTTGATTGATTGAGCAGTATCCCCCACCAAGCTCCAACCTTGTTTTATTAATGTTCCTTCCCATTTTTCAACCCTTCGCTCTCTTTTTGTTTTTTTCGGGTGAAATCGGGAATGGAACAGGTCAGTGTCAGCGGAAAAATATTCCCAATAGCTTCCCCTGCTGCTCCCATGGCCTTACCGGAGACTGGTTTTACCGTTTTATAAATCATACTATCAAAATGTGGCCAGTCTCGACCCAAAATAACTGGATAGGGCAACTTTTCAGCCACCGCCACGATTACGCGTGGGTATGACTTCAATGGTCAAATCTAATTTGGTGAGGGGTAGTCCTTGTTATCCCCATGAATGCAGGAAATGACCACAACCCGCGTGACCACCAAGGTACCCCCTTCAACAGAGCTTTCAAAATTAAAGTTTGCCCACACCCTGAGTCCACTAATGCGTGGGTGCTCACATCACCAACCTGTACATCAACAATGCAAGGCCCTCCCAATCATTACCCCTGGACTTGCCTGGTGCTGTTAGAACATAATGGGAGGCCACGCCACACTCCATTGCTGCTGGGCAATTCCTGGCCAGGTGGCCGACCTCCTGGCACCGGTAACAAGTGGGGCGAAAGGGTGCCCACGGAGCCTGCGTGTCCCGCTGCCGATTTGGCAACGGGGAGGGTTGCTCTACTCTTACCCCACTGGGGGTCGCCCTCGGTCTCCATTGTGTTGGAGGGAGGCCGCCCATAGGGTGACGCTGTAGTGCTGGTCGGGGGTGGTGGTGGTGAGATATGGAGGAGGTCCGCCGCCGGGGCTTGCTGGAGGCTGGAGCCAGGGTGGCAACCGCTGGAGAGGAAGGCATGGCATCCTCGAACCCTTCAGCCAATCTGACTGCTCCATCCAGCGTGGTGGGGCGGTGGCGGCTGACCCAGTTTTGCGTGTCTGGCCCCAGCACTTTTATGAATTGTTCAATGGCTATAAGTTCAGTCACTTTTCAGCGCTATTGGTGCGGGGCAGAGCCACCGGGTCACATGGTCCACCAGTTGTTGTGCCACCACGCGAGGTCGCAGTCCTGGGGGTCGCTGGTATTCCCGGAACCGGCGGTGCGTTTCTTCAGTGATATCAAGTCGCTGGAGAATGGCCTGCCTCACCCGATCATAATTCTGGGCGTCTTCGTCGGTCAGGGCTTGGTAGGCTGCCTGGGGCTCCCCAATCAAGTTGGGTCCCAGCTGGATAGCCCACCAATCCCGAGACCACTGGGCTGCTGTTGCCTGCCTCTCAAAAGCAACTAAATAGGCCTCGGGATCATCCTCCGGCGACATTTTCACTATTTTTATCCGTGGTAAGGGCACCGTTGGTTCGGCCGCCGGTTCTCTCCCCCGATTGGCTTCCAGGAACATAGTGTGCATCCTCTCCATCATAACTGCCATACCCTCCTGATGTCTCCGCTCCTGCGCCTCCAATATTGCTCCCAATGCGGCGGCGTCCATGATAGATCCCTCTTCTGACTCCAATTGTGACGGATGCGAGTGGTGTGTGAATAAATAACAGTCCTGAAACAGTATTTCTCCCACAAAAACAACCGTGTTTATTAAAATAAACCTCCCCTTTACCTGCGAGGGTATTGGGGGAACACAGCTGGCTGCAAAACAAAAATACAAAAACAAACAGAAAGTGTCCACAGTGAAATCCCGAGTGTCCTGTGCATGAAAGTGCTCTGTAATCCACACGGGGTGTGCTGATGTTGGTGAAGGGAAGGTAGTGCTCTGTGATCTGGAACTGGCTCCGTGGCTGCAGTCCCGCTCCTACTCCGCCTCTGACAACACACAACAAACAACACGTAATTCACAAAAACACAACGCTCCGGCTGGTGGCTCAGTTTCTCAGCGCAAGAGGAGGAACTGGCGTAGCTGCTTCCCCTTTGTACCCAGCAAACTCCTCCCTGCAGTCAGCGCGTTGCCATGGTTTCTCCACTAGAGGGCTGCCCGCAGCTGACTGCAATGGAATCGTCCTGAGTACTTGCAGCTCTGGCGCCCCTCCTAATATGGTCACCTTCCGGTTTCCACCTACCACCGAGGTGGCAGATCTAGGAGGCAGCTTACCTTCCCCCTTACACAGCGCCCTTTCTAATCGGGAGGGAGATTTACAGCATCGATCCTTTCTCTCTCTATCACACCAAGTGAACAATTCTAAATCGCAAGGCAAACCATTTCAGACATCCTGAAAAGATACCTACTTAAAAACAACACATAGAAATATGAATGCCAGCAGAAAGTGCCTAAACCCTGCATGGAGGTGTGAACAAGGTCCTTCTATGGGAAGGGTTTAAACAGGCTCATGCTAATAACAGGTAAAGATTTTGTTGAGGCATTGTTGTTTTTTAAAGTTTGCTGAGGCATTATTGTGTTTATTATACTGTACAGTAATAACATTTTGTTGTTTAAGTGTTCCGGTAGTTTTTTGGGGGGGTACAATATATATATATATATATATATATATATATATATATACAGCTCTGGAAAAAATTAAGAGACCACTGCAAAATTATCAGTTTCTCTGGTTTTACTATTTATAGGTATGTGTTTGGGTAAAATGAACATTTTTGTTTTATTCTATAAATTACTGACAACATTTCTCCCAAATTCCAAATAAAAATATTGTCATTTAGAGCATTTATTTGCAGAAAATGACAACTGGTCAAAATAACAAAAAAGATGCAGTGTTGTGAGAGCTCGAATAATGCAAAGAAAATAAGTTCATATTCATTTTTAAACAACACAATACTAATGTTTTAACTTGGGAAGAGTTCAGAAATCAATATTTGGTGGAATAACCCTGATTTTCAAGCACAGCTTTCATGCGTCTTGGCATGCTCTCCACCAGTCTTTCACATTGATGTTGGGTGACTTTATGCCACTCCTGGCGCAAAAATTCAAGCAGCTCGGCTTTGTTTGATGGCTTGTGACCATCCATCTTCCTCTTGATCACATTCCAGAGGTTTTCAATGGGGTTCAGGTCTGGAGATTGGGCTGGCCATGACAGGGTCTTGATCTGGTGACCTCCATCCACACCTTGATTGACCTGGCTGTGTGGCATGGAGCATTGTCCTGCTGGAAAAACCAATCCTCAGAGTTGGGGAACATTGTCAGAGCAGAAGGAAGCAAGTTTTCTTCCAGGACAACCTTGTACTTGGCTTGATTCATGCCAAAGCTGCCCGATTCCAGCCTTGCTGAAGCACCCCCAGATCATCACCGATCCTCCACCACATTTCACAGTGGGTGCGAGACACTGTGGCTTGTAGGCCTCTCCAGGTCTCCATCTAACCATTAGACGACCAGGTGTTGGGCAAAGCTGAAAATTGGACTCATCTGGGGTGCTTCAGCAAGGCTGGAATCGGGCAGATTTGTCTTTGTGAAGGACGCATGAATCAAGCCAAGTACAAGGTTGTCCTGGAAGAAAACTTGCTTCCTTCTGATCTGACAATGTTCCCCAACTCTGAGGATTGGTTTTTCCAGCAGGACAATGCTCCATGCCACACAGCCAGGTCAATCAAGGTGTGGATGGAGGACCACCAGATCAAGACCCTGTCATGGCCAGCCCAATCTCCAGACCTGAACCCCATTGAAAACCTCTGGAATGTTCTGGAATATTAATATTAATATCATTTTTTCAATCTGTGATAATTGTATAACATTATTATTTATGTATTTATTTATTGTGTCAGATACACTTGCTAACAGTACAGCACCATGCTGTGGTACGTCCTGTAATGATACTGTGTATTAGGAACATAGGTGACAGACAGTAATAATAAGGACATTATCCATTTATCCACACATGGCACTTCACATTGTGACGTGACCTGGGCAGAAGCCAAAAATAAATAACATTCAATGATTGGCTGTATTAAAAAAACTTAAGAACATAAGAACATAAGAAAGTTTACAAACGGAGGAGGCCATTCAGCCCATCTTGCTCGTTTGGTTGTTAGTAGCTTATTGATCCCAGAATCTCATCAAGCAGCTTATTGAAGGATCCCAGGGTGTCAGCTTCAACAACATTACTGGGGAGTTGGTTCCAGACCCTCACAATTCTCTGTGTAAAAAGTGCCTCCTATTTTCTGTTCTGAATGACCCTTTATCTAATCTCCATTTGTGGCCCCTGGTCCTTGTTTCTTTTTTCAGGCCAAATAAGTCCCCTGGGTCGATATTGTCTATACCTTTTAAGATTTTGAATGTTTGAATCAGATCGCTGCATAGTCTTCTTTGTTCAAGACTGAACAGATTCAATTCTTTTAGCCTGTCTGCATACGACATGCCTTTTAAACCCGGGATAATTCTGGTTGCTCTTCTTTGCACTCTTTCTAGAGCAGCAATATCCTTTTTGTAACGAGGTGACCAGAACAGAACACAGTATTCTAGGTGAGGTCTTACTAATGCATTTTAAATGCTTTAGGGTTTTGTCTTCCAAAAGCATTTACTTGAAGGCCACAGCGGCATCCTGTAATCTGTGACTCGTGCAAGTCGTAACATACAGACCCCTCTAGATGTTAATTATGCAGTTCAGAAATAGTACAGTTTGTTTCAGTTTGTTTTTGATGCTTCTACAATGTCCCATGCAAGGTTTTCAATGGGTCTCAGTGATTCAATGAGGTGGCACATGTGTTTGACTTTAGGCAAGGTCATAGCACTGAGACTGCTCTTCTCCAGTGAAACATTTGACACTGTTGATACAGGGATCCGTGTGGGTAGGCTGGAGGCCCAATCTTAGTTTGGTTTAAATCTGAGGGTGACCATATGGCTCTGTGTTCAGTGGGACAATTTGGGACAGTTCAGGCTTTTCGACTCACAACCTCAATGCATTCTGGTACGTTTTACCTGTCTTAGGTACCATTCTTACATTTAAGAGAAGCAGAACTACACTTGCCAGAATGCATTGGGGTTGCGAGTTGAAAAGCCTGAACTGTCCCAAACTGTCCCTCTGAACACGGAGCCATATGGTCACCTTATTTAAATCTTACTTCCACCAGCAACACACATGTCTTTCACTATGCTGCCCTGGGGCCCCTGTTGTCTCCTACTATCATCAGTGTATGTACTGTTACAGGGCTCAGTCATTAGATAGTATGGTATGGGTTTGCAATGATGCGGATGATACCCAGATCTGCAAAACCCCATGGCTGAATAGGACAGTAGTCATCAGGTATTGTGCATTGAAACTATGAGGAAGTGCTTATTGTGGGAGACCAGAGCTATGCCAAACACAACTTTAAAATACTGAACTTGACGTCACACTTGACAGACTGTGAATCACATTTGTTTTTCAATTTTATTTTATTCAAGGTTTTCTCCCAAAGAGACCTACAGTAACTGACTTTAGGTGTCATTAGCTCCTAGAGAAATACTTCATTTGCAATCATCATTCATTATAGTTGCACTGTACTATGAACTTGATAACCATTGCGTGTGAAAGTCTCACATTAATGGTGTAATGCTACCATTACTGGGTGTTAATGATTAATCATGCAGGCAATTTGTGACATCAAGGAAATTAGCTACTAGGTTTTGATGCAATCAGTCGCTTAACAATCCAGTTAATTAGTCATCAAAGATAATGTTGTGGTTAGAATTTAGGAACTTGATGTCTGCATCAATATTCATGCAGGGTCACATATGAATAGGTTAAGCCATGTACAAACCTGCATGTACTGTATCAGCCATAAGATTTACACCTAGATCAGTTTATGGGGTTTATTATAACGATCAAGTGGCAGATCTTAATACCATTACTCTTTACCTCTATATTATTCCTACTGGTGTTTTATAAGAGAGCTGATTTATTAAAACACTGTGACAGAGATCGAATGATTCTTGGTGTTAGATCTCCCTCTCGACCTGTGGGGGCACTGTGTAAAAGGAACAGAGTATCCTTTACTAAATGGCATGACAATTTATTCCTTAGGATAGGTGGAAGTCGGTCATTTAGGAAAGGGCGAACTACGATACCCAAACTCAATGACCCAGACGGTAAACAGCGTGGCATCCGAGGAGTCATGAGCAAGGATATAAATAGGGGACATAAGCGTAAGTGATCTGTTCCTTTGTAAATGGTTAGAACAACCTAGAAGGAGACCGCTGTGATAAAAAAACGTGAGTGTTGTGTTTGTTTGTTTTGTCTTAGTAAAAACTGTTTGTTTTATTTCTAAAGACTACTAACACTATCCGGAGCTGCAGCCGCAGGCCAGCAAGAAACCCGGACACCAGCACTTCTCTTTTCACAACGAGCACTAGTTTCACGCACTAAAATAACACTGTGTCTTTCTGTTCTGTATTACGTGTGGGTGAGGAAAGAAGGGGACTTTTGTTATTGGGTTCTGGTCAAACACTAGGATTACAAACAGACTGATACACGCCGCTGTATCACTTCCAACATATATTATTTACAGGTGTTTGCCCTAAGGCTCTGGACATTGTAATTAAAAATAAACACCCTTGCACCTGGAAATCATTGTCTGTGTATTCTGTATCCGCACTGCACAGATCTGTAACCATTCACCACTTTGCCACAACACTTAATACATTACTACCGTATATACAATAAAAATACAGTTCTCAAGATACATGTAAAAATGTAAATGTGACATATAGTAAACAGAAAGATTTACAAACAGAGCGACACATTTCATCCCCATCAGGGGATAATTATCGTTTAAAATGCAAACATGTCTAAATATACGGGTACATGAAGACAAGAAATGTTTGATAATGAGAAGAGGCTGGTGGTCCCTTCGAGGATGGTCATAAGCTTGCACTCCAAACACTTTACTGTTAAACTATTCCTTGCATTGATTAAAGGGAATATATATATATATATATATATATATATATATATATATATATATATATATATATATATATATATATACAGTACTGTGCAAAAGTTTTAGGCAGGTGTGAAAAATGCTGTAAAGTAAGAATGCTTTCAAAATAGACATGTTAATAGATTATATTTATCAATTAACTAAATGCAAAGTGAGTGAACAGAAGAAAAATCTACATCAAATCCATATTTGGTGTGACCACCCTTGCCTTCAAAACAGCATCAAGCATCAATTCTTCTTGGTACACTTGCACACAGTTTTTGAAGGAACTCGGCAGGTAGGTTGGCCCAAACATCTTGGAGAACTAACCACAGTTCTTCTGTGGATTTAGGCAGCCTCAGTTGCTTCTCTCTCTTCATGTAATCCCAGACAGACTCGATGATGTTGAGATCAGGGCTCTGTGGGGGCCATACCATCACTTCCAGGACTCCTTGTTCTTCTTTACGCTGAAGATAGTTCTTAATGACTTTCGCTGTATGTTTGGGGTCGTTGTCATGCTGCAGAATGAATTTGGGGCCAATCAGATGCCTCCCTGATGGTATTGCATGATGGATAAGTATCTGCCTGTACTTCTCAGCATTG
The DNA here is from genome assembly GCA_030684275.1 of Acipenser oxyrinchus oxyrinchus. Lineage (NCBI taxonomy): Eukaryota > Metazoa > Chordata > Actinopteri > Acipenseriformes > Acipenseridae > Acipenser > Acipenser oxyrinchus. The sequence continues at coordinate 12,076,864 of CM060276.1, forward strand.
AGGAGACCATTAATTCTGACCAAATCCCCAACTCCATTTGCAGAAATGCAGCCCCAAACTTGCAAGGAACCTCCACCATGCTTCACTGTTGCCTGCAGACACTCATTCGTGTACGCTGTCCAGCCCTTCGGCGAACAAACTGCCTTCTGCTACAGCCAAATATTTCAAATTTTGACTCATCAGTCCAGAGCACCTGCTGCCATTTTTCTGTACCCCAGTTCCTGTGTTTTCGTGCATAGTTGAGTCGCTTGGCCTTCCACGTCGGAGGTATGGCTTTTTGGCCGCAAGTCTTCCATGAAGGCCACTTCTGACCAGACTTCTCCGGACAGTAGATGGGTGTACCAGGGTCCCACTGTTTTCTGCCAGTTCTGAGCTGATGGCACTGCTGGACATCTTCCAATTGTGAAGGGAAGTAAGCATGATGTGTCTTTCATCTGCTGCAGTAAGTTTCCTTGGCCGACCACTGCGTCTACGGTCCTCAACATTGCCCGTTTCTTTGTGCTTCTTCAAAAAGCTTGGACAGCACATCTGGAAACCCCTGTCTGCCTTGAAATTTCTGCCTGGGAGAGACCTTGCTGATGCAGTATAACTACCTTGTGTCTTGTTGCTGTGCTCAGTCTTGCCATGGTGTATGACTTTTGACAGTAAACTGTCTTCAGCAACCTCACCTTGTTAGCTGAGTTTGGCTGTTCCTCACCCAGTTTTATTCCTCCTACACAGCTGTTTCTGTTTCAGTTAATGATTGTGTTTCAACCTACATATTGAATTGATGATCATTAGCACCTGTTTGGTATAATTGTTTAATCATACACCTGACTATATGCCTACAAAATCCCTGACTTTGTGCAAGTGTACCTAGAAGAATTGATGCTGTTTTGAAGGCAAAGGGTTGTCACACCAAATATGGATTTGATTTAGATTTTTCTTCTGTTCACTCACTTTGCATTTAGTTAATTGATAAATATAATCTATTAACATGTCTATTTTTGAAAGCATTCTTACTTTACAGCATTTTTTCACACCTGCCTAAAACTTTTGCACAGTACTGTATATATATATATATATATAGCTCTGATAGTTTAACAAAATAAAGTTTACCATCATTGAGTGCAAGTGTAGCTTTACTCTAATGCACAGCTTTCTGGATGCAGTTTGAACATTAAAACGATAATACATCATCCTGCTCTTGCAAAGTCAACAGGTTTTCAGCCTCAGAACCTTGGAGGACTGGACGGGGCCAGCACAATTAACCTCTGATGTCTCAGAACCTTGGAGGACTGGGCGGGGCCAACTCGATTAACCTCTGATGTCTCAGAACCTTGGAGGACTGGGCGGGGCCAACACGATTAACCTCAACCTCTGATGTATTTAAAAAAAAGGATCATAACTTTCCCACGATTAGTGTTTCTTGTTTTATTATTATTATTATTTTGTTTTGTATTAAAACAAAACAATAATAATAATAATAATAATAATAATAATAATAATAATAATAATAATAATAATAATAATAATAGATTGATACATTGATTCTTAAACAGACTTAAACAAAAAGCATTTAAAGCATTTCTGAGTTTCTCTATAAGCTCTACAAATGAAAGCTATAAACATTTGACATGAAGAATGTTTACTGCTATTGACAGCGTGTAGTTTTGTATTCGGGTCATGGTCAAGTCATAAATGATATTCAGAGCATTCTGCAGAAAATAGTGTAACTACATGAATGTAGTCCCCCTCACAAACACTGAAAACAAATCTGTGTGCTGCTTTGAAGACCTTTTCTAGTCCTTGGCCTTGTGTGGTTTCCATTACTGGCCTCTGCCCCCCCGTCTCTGACCCCATTACAACGCAATGCCCTTTTCAGCAGAAATAAAAATCACTGGAAACTCTGTAAAGAGAATGACAGACAGGGTGTCTACAGGAGTCAGGGAGATGGATACAGTATTGCCTAGAGGGCTACTGAGACAAAGGAAACATTGCACAACCAATTAAAAGATAAACACAGCACATACTGTTCTGATACTGTTTACCTAAATGCAAGTAGGGTTTCTCCTTCAGTCAAATATGAAGGACTGTACCTGTAAATATTTGTCATTTTCAAGTATTCTGTATGTTATCTAAAGTAAAGAAAATAAAGACATAGTTTAAATCAGTAGAGTACGGTAAGGTGAATGACCAGTCACCTTGAAACCTGATTAATAAGGTTACCACTATATATATGGACAAAAAAATGGAAACACCTGGGTAAATGAGGGACACCAAGTATATTGAAAGCAAGGGCTTTTACATCCCAGCATGCTTAGGGTCGTATAAAAATGCTGGACAGGCCTGGTTGCCTATAATTATGGTTAGCATGGCTGCAAGAGGAGACCTCACTGACTCTGAAAGAGGGGTGATTGTTGGGTCGCGTTTGGTAGGAGCTTCAGTGACCAAGACAGCTCAACTTGCTAATGTTTCACGAGCAACGGTGTCTAAGGTGATGTTGGCAGGGAAAGACATCATCAGCAAAGGGCAACAGTGGGCGAAGTGCAAGGCAAAACAGGCGAGCAACTGTAGATCAATTGACTGCAAATTTCAACCTGGGGCACGAGCAGCCAGTTTCATCAAAAACGGTCTGCCGAGAACTCCACAGAGCGGGATACCATAGTGGCCCAACGCCCTATTAAGTTCATATTGTAAATTAAAGCCAGGTGCAGGGTTTGCAGTGTGTGAAGAAGCCTGCTTGATAGTGTGCTCAAGCGTATTGAAAGAAAAAGGTACTGTGTAAAGCCTTTTCATGTTATTTGTTTAAAAACTGTGTTTTGTTTTTGTTTGATTTTGTTTTACAGGTAAACAGCTTAGCTGTCCTGTTTGTTAGTTAGGTTCCTGTGTCTGTGTTTTAGTTAGTGCTCAAAAAAAGAACTAGGTGTTTGTTTTTGTTTTGTTTATTTTGTATTATTAAAAGTGTGCGTAAGCGCTGAAAACTCCATTTCTGTGTGCTGGGTCTGCTTTAATAGGGGCAAACGAATATGTGTGTGTGTGTGTGTGTGTATTTAGGGTAAAGTATATACGGTTCTGCAGCCTGAAGTGGGTGTGTATGTGTTGAAGTGTACATGTATATCCATTGCTACAGCACTGGATATACATGTGGACCATGATGATGGATGTCTCTTGTGTCATCTGAAAAGAGTTGCATGTTCTATGTCTTAACATGTTCTATTTTATTTACTTATTTATTACATTTATATAGCGCTTTTTATACAGAAGTATCACAAAGCACTGTACAGTACATAGCAGAAATAAAAGAACAAACATTTGTACAGCATGCCACAGTCAGACCATATAAATAACAGTGTACACATAATACAAAAGCAGCAATTTTAAAGTTACATTAAAATCCACTAAGATAAGAAAGCCATTTTATAAAAGTGCATTTTTAGTCTTGACTTGGAAACTGTAACGGTCCCAGCTTCCCTGACAAACAAAGGCAGAGCATTCCAGAAATTAGAAGCTCTACAAGAAAAAGCCCTGCCTCCCATGTTGCTTTTGTTGACCCTAGGAATAACCAGCAGCCCCGCATCCTGTGATCTCAGAGTGCAGTTTGGAAGATACAGGGTAGGTAACTCCTGCAAATAACTAGGTGCTAATCCATTCAGGGCCTTATAAGTTAACAGCAACATCTTAAAATCAATTCTATACTGCACAGGGAGCCAGTGTAAAGAGGCCAAAACAGGGGTAATATGTTAACTGGTTTTAGTCAGAATTCTAGCATCCACTTTTGGGATACCAGAAAAAAATGCATTACAGTAATCAATTCGAGATGAAACAAAGGCTATATTTCTCAAATGGTATAAAGATACTTTAGTAACTTCCCTAATATGAGTCTCAATGTTTTACTTGTGTTGTCTGGTTGCTTTGGCTGCTTGTGTGGGGAGTTAAGGTCTCCACACACCGGACGAGATGCGACAAGCGAATGGTGTTGTACGACAACCGCACCACGATTTAAAAAAAAAAAAAAGTATTTTTGATACAAGACGTTCACACTGCGTACGATGCGATGGGCGACACTGAAGCGACTCAGAAGCGATGCGAAGAAAATAGGATTGGTTTACCTTTACTGAAAGCATTCTGAAAAGCTATTATGTATACATTTTTATTAGCTGTATAACAGGATTAACAATAAAAATGTGTGTTTTTTTTCTTGTCAGAGGAGAGCCAAACAGTAAAAACTCAAATATATTTGTGTGTTTATTAGTATTTAATCATAATGTTGATACTTTTCTTAGCTTTTGGATGCTTTACATTACATTGATCTGCATGTGATTAAATACATAACCTTTAAAGTAAAACAATAAAAATCAAATATGGTTTAATTACTCCCTCTATATATATATATATATATATATATATATATATATATATATATATATATATATATATATATATAAAGTAAATGACGGGCCTTTAAGTAAATGGCACGCCTTTTTATTTTTAAATAACAAAAATAAAATAAATATTTAAAC
>CM060276.1:12081865-12116865 GCA_030684275.1 Acipenser oxyrinchus oxyrinchus
AAGCATGTCAAAAAAAGATAAAATCCAAAATTCCAAAATTGACGCATCACGGACTCAGTGTGCAAGGTGCAATAGGGAATGTACATGCTCGTTTAATTAATTGACATCACAATTACGCATGACGGAACTGATCCAGTGGGGAAAAGCCCTTTAAGGCCATTGTACACTGGATCCGATACGTAATTTATCGTCCATCATCCGAAAACTCGTCTGTCAAGTTGATTTGCACATTGGATGCGTTAAAACCACACCAGAAAAAAAAGGCAGAGGTATCTTCAACCAGCTTCAGCAGCGATGATGAAGATGCAAAAAAGGCAATATTGGATGCACCCAATATTAAAGAAGCATAAAGAGCTGGGGGAGTATCACAGGCTGATACAGGAGCTCAAATTGGACAACGAACAGTTCCAAGTCTATTTCAGAATGTCTGCAGTTCAGTGTGAGAAGATACTAATAATAAATCGCTTATAATATACAGTTCTTCGTGGTTAGTTACGCAGAGAATAAGCTTCTCCAGCAGGGTTGGCCGGGCTCCGGCTTTGCTAGCTCCGACTTTGAAGGTAACATGCCCTACCTGAAACCACAGCAATATAACATCATGAACACTGTCCTACCTGAAACCACAGCAATATAACATCATGAACACTGTCCTACCTGAAACCACAGCAATATAACATCATGAACACTGTCCTACCTGAAACCACAGCAATATAACATCATGAACACTGTCCTACCTGAAACCACAGCAATATAACATCATGAACACTGTCCTACCTGAAACCACAGCAATATAACATCATGAACACTGTCCTACCTGAAACCATAGCAATATAACATCATGAACACTGCCCTACCTGAAACCACAGCAATATAACATCATGAACACTGCCCTACCTGAAACCACAGCAATATAACATCATGAACACTGTCCTACCTGAAACCACAGCAATATAACATCATGAACACTGCCCTACCTGAAACCACAGCAATATAACATCATGAACACTGTCCTACCTGAAACCACAGCAATATAACATCATGAACACTGTCCTACCTGAAACCACAGCAATATAACATCATGAACACTGTCCTACCTGAAACCACAGCAATATAACATCATGAACACTGTCCTACCTGAAACCACAGCAATATAACATCATGAACACTGTCCTACCTGAAACCACAGCAATATAACATCATGAACACTGTCCTACCTGAAACCATAGCAATATAACATCATGAACACTGCCCTACCTGAAACCACAGCAATATAACATCATGAACACTGCCCTACCTGAAACCACAGCAATATAACATCATGAACACTGTCCTACCTGAAACCACAGCAATATAACATCATGAACACTGCCCTACCTGAAACCACAGCAATATAACATCATGAACACTGTCCTACCTGAAACCACAGCAATATAACATCATGAACACTGTCCTACCTGAAACCACAGCAATATAACATCATGAACACTGTCCTACCTGAAACCACAGCAATATAACATCATGAACACTGTCCTACCTGAAACCACAGCAATATAACATCATGAACACTGTCCTACCTGAAACCACAGCAATATAACATCATGAACACTGTCCTACCTGAAACCACAGCAATTTAACATCATGAACACTGTCCTACCTGAAACCACAGCAATATAACATCATGAACACTATCATACCTGAAACCACAGCAATATAACATCATGAACACTGTCCTACCTGAAACCACAGCAATATAACATCATGAACACTGTCCTACTTGAAACCACAGCAATATAACATCATGAACACTGCCATACCTGAAACCACAGCAATATAACATCATGAACACTGTCCTACTTGAAACCACAGCAATATAACATCATGAACACTGTCCTACTTGAAACCACAGCAATATAACATCATGAACACTGTCCTACCTGAAACCACAGCAGTATAACATCATGAACACTGTCCTACCTGAAACCACAGCAATATAACATCATGAACACTGCCCTACCTGAAACCACAGCAGTGTGGGGAGAATCAGTCACTTTCCCAAGATATTCATGCAGCTCTGTGTTGCTGATGTCACACACTCAAGCTGTTCTGTCTCACACGCTCACAGACACTCCACCACCCCCTCCCCTTGCCTCTCTAGGGTGTGTCCCATGAGAATGGGTCCCCTGAAATACTGGAGGCAGGTAATACGTTCCTAATTCCTGACTATATAAGAAATGAGACTGAAAGCTTGTTGTGTTTTGCATTAAAATGAACTACCCCAATTCTCAATCCGATATATTCATCTTTCATTTACCAAAATCTTATACAGTACAGTATATAAACTTGTCATGGAACATCGTTTCTCTGGCTGTATTTACACCTCCCTGTGCTAGCGCCTTGGGTTAAATAATAATGCTAATGCAATAACACCAATGTGAGGTTTAATTATTCATGTTGTTAGCTTGGATACTTAATTACTTTATTTTAGTGATTTAATTTACTGTATAAACCAAATTTCACTGTGCCACTTATAACTTTGAATTGTATTGCTTCCTCATCACTTTGTGTTAACATGGGAACACTCCAGCATAACCAGTGTTTTTTTTAGTTACATTTTTTTTTTAGTTACAGTTATAGTTATGATTTTTTATTTTATTTTAGTTATAGTTAGTTATAGTTATTAGTTTAATTTTAGTTATAGTTATTATTACAGTTAACTAAATATAATTGTAGTTATTATCTAGTTATTATTACAGTTAACAGAGTTGTGATGACCTTGAAATCTGTCGAGGTAAAAATAACTGCCAGGCTCTACACCTCACAGTACACTCCTTAGGATAGAAAACCACAACCACGTAGTAATCAGAGACTACCATTTACTAGCCAAGTCTTGCTGTACAGCCCTCCACCCACTTCAATACGAGTCACATAGATTCTGTGTGCTGGAAACAAATAGTAAAAAGCAAGCTGTTTATTTCAGCTTGATTTTTACTTAACAGTTTACAAAAGCTTTATTTAGATTTTTACATTAAATTAACTTGAGGAAAAATAATGAAAGCATTTAATTTGCAGTTGTAATTGTTTCAGTAGAACCTCAATGCCTGATGAAAGCAAGGCATATAGAAGGGTTGAATATATAAGCAGCTTACCTGAATCAATGGTACCCATGAAGAAAAAACGGTGCATAAAAAATAAAAATAAAACATGTGCTTTTTCTGTACGATACAAAGTGTCCCTGACTCACAGGCTTTCCATGAGACCTGGAGAAAACATACTGCAGGGCTGTATTTATAAAGCATTGACCTTTTCTTCCTTATTGGAAAACAACACAAAGAAGTTGTAGTGCCAGATACATCCTTCATGTGCTTATTTAAAAGTCCCTATAGGCAGTTCAAATGCTTACTTTTGATTTTGGTTGAAAATGCTTTATGAATATGGACCATATTGAAACAAAAACTCATTAAAATGTACATTTTCTACAGGCTTACATTACTATTCCATATTGTGATAATAGCTTTGTCGCAAGATACATTTTCATTCCATACATGTAATATAGCACTAGTTTTGTTTGATAAACTTTGATTAAAGAATTTATAGAAGTTTTTTCAACCTCTATTTTTCCATTCAAGCAGTGAATGGATGAAATCGACCTTTATGCTTTAAAAAAACAGACTTTTTATGCCATTGAGAAACGTCTCGTTTAGTGAAACCCCTTTATCATATTCAACATGCAACAAAACCATGGTTACCAACATTCTAATTGAAATAATGTTTGGTCACAGCAGAGCTATACGTATAGACAAAGATCCTACAGTCTGAGGTCCGCCCCTCACCTGCTTCAGCACAGCTGGACTCAGTCACTGGAAGGCAAGGCAGACAGGCCCGCTTCGTCCTGCCGCGGAGACTTCAGCCGTCAGTCAGGGTATTTTACACAACATTCATTAAGCAGGGGCATAGCGAGGAATAGAGGAATACATTTTTGTCTACCCCCCTCCCCCTCCCCCTTCATGAAGCCTGGAGACTATTAATTAATATAAGTGGCTGACTCTTTTTACCCAGTGACCCACCTTGGATGATGTTTGAAATTTCATGACACATTTTTTTAAACAAATCTCTCAGCAAAAACAACACCAACCTAAAATTACTCTTTTCACACTGTTAGAAATATGTGATATTAAAAGGACAAGAAGAATAGAACTTATAAATATGAATAAGTAGATGGGTTTATACCTTCATTGACACATGCGTTTGGTTCACTGCTACTGAAGTTGATGCTGAGACTGGTGACACTGATGCTACAACTGGAACTGGTAAGACTGGTGCTGCTACTGCTGGGACTGGTAAGACTGGTGCTGCCACTGCTGGGGCTGGTGCTGCTACTGCTGGGATGGTAAGATTGGTGCTGACACTGCTGGGGCTGGGAAGATTGCTGATACTAGTGCTAAGACTGATCGGACTGCTGAGACTGTATGATGCCACAATTAAAAACACTGATTTAGAAGGCTTTACTTTATATAGAGTTTGCCAATCCTTCTATGGCCTGATCTATCGAAACACTGTAACACTTCCTCCTGGATCATGTCTCTGTGGACATATAGCAGGGCAAGGCCATTCAGTCTATTTTCACCCATACTGCTGCGAGACCAATCAAACATAGCAAAAGGATGCACTCAGTTAAACTCTTGAACAGGGACCCGAGGAATCCGTTTGCTACGGAAAACACGGATTGTCTCTATGCTGTAGGAGAATTTTTAGTTTTACACTTGGGGTGGAGCAAAAAACATGCAAGGCTTTTTTTTGTTTGCTTGATAACCAAACCAATACACTTATCATATATAATCATCAACACAATGTTGCTTTAAATTTACGTAAATATACTTTAAACTGCTTCTGGTGTAGGTCAAGGTTGAACGAGGCGCGCTGTCACATTCATGCTGGAACGTAGCTGCAGTTTACTTCAGTATCCATTGCGTTGCTACCACTGAACTGCTGTTGCCAAACAGTGAATTTATAAATAGAATTACCTCCAATTCTTCTAGCCCATGGCATCAAATACAATACATGGAAAGTACTACAGCTATGAATCCTTATATCCGGGGAGGGGGAAAAACACTTATTTATGAAAACGTATCGCAGCTAAACATCACATTGCACAGTATCGAACCATCCACTAAATAATATACGGGACTACCCGCTGCTCCAGGGGTTGGTTCCACTAACGACAACAAAAAATGGGATTGGATCCGAATTCACTGGAGTCGGATCATAAACAGATGTTGGATCCAATTCTGGAGCTACAGGCAGCTTAACTAGGGAAACTGACCAATGAGAACGAGAAGCAAACATGTCTGTTTGGCGTGAAGTTTCAACACCCAGGCTGTCAAATTTATATACAGCCTAAGATCACAATAATGTTACGAAGAAATGGCAAATAAAAAAAAAATAATAATAATATGAAAATATGTCAATTATATGCCAGGCTTAAAAATGTAAGTGGGCACATTATTTAAAAACTCTTGATAGGCTATATTTTTGTACTTTAATTGTTTTATGTACCTAGCTGTTTTTTATCAAGGCGGCCACCTCGGCTGCCTCAATGTACGCTACGCCTCTGTTAAGTGTTTTCCTCTTGCGCCCCATTTTCAAATTAAACTAGTAACTGTCACCGCATACCTATAGCAAAAGCTTACACCTTAACCCTCTAATTTCAACGTAACAGGATGAAATGGCTGACAGTGAAACTACACTAGCCTATTAAGGGACCACTGAGATGACTGACAGCGACCCCTAGCCATTCAGAGCGGAACGGAGACAGGACAGACAGCAAGTATAAAAACTACACAAACTAGAGATGATTATTTTTGGTAAGAAAATAAAATATAGCAAGTGGTTTTGGATGCGTTTATCCTATATAAATGTATTTATTTTTGGGGGATTCGATGTTTAACGAGCTTTACCAATTACAATCGACAAGTAGCAAGCCTAACTATAACGAAATGTTTTTGCTTTTTTTTTCAGTTACTATTTCATTATTGTTTTAAATTATTTTTTAGTTATAGTTACTATTAACGGATATGATTTATGTTTTTTAATGGACATTTCCGTTATCGTTACAGAGAACTAAAAAAAACACTGAGCATAACATGGTAAAAAGACAGCAAAGTGTAGTAAACCCTTGAAAAAGCACTGTAAATCAAGATAAATCACAAAGTGCATTAAAGCAAGGTAAATCACAAAAGTGTGATAAAGCTGTGTAATACCTAAATGGCAATCGGCAAGATGTCACCTTTTTTTTTATTCTGGTTTAAAAAGTTACATTTCTATGTCAATGTATTGTTGACTTGTCCTTCGTAGACATAACAATCGGTTGCAGCTGTTTTCTGTATCATTGTATATGAAGCTTGGATAGGCAGCCTAGCTAAAATAAATGAGAAATAACAGACATTATCTCACTCTAATATATGCCATTTTTAACCATGTTACAGCTCGGTTTCCTGGACTCGTTTCAAGTGCATTGCTACAGAAAGCAGCTGAAGATAAGGATCAAAATATTACTTTTTATGAATGGCATTTTTCAAATATAATTGACATAAACTGCTGAGCTTTGTAGAAAAAGAATGTTTCAAGTCAGCAATGGGACAAAAAAAGCCTTATTGATGTGTATAAAAATATCAGCATGTTCAAAAAATCAATGGAATCACAATGCTCTTTAGGGTTTCAACTCAAGCACTGTACAGATTAATTAACCTGGATCTTGCCTGATAACTCTACCTCTTTCCTCTCTCTATGTCCTGTCCCACTCTCCTCGCCCCTGTGGACAGGGTGGGGGAACAGGATTTCTGCTCTCGTCTTCCCTGCTCTTTCCTGTCCCCCCTCTCCTCTCTCTCTCTCTGTTAGCACCTTTGAGTTTCACGCCGTCAAAATCACTTCTCCTTGTTCTCTGCTGCCCTCCTGGAACCCTGACTCATTTTCTTGATGAGCTTGACTTCCTCCTATCCTCCCTCCCCTCTCCCTCCACCCATTATTCTATTAGGAGACTTCAACATCTACCTCTCCAACCCTCTCTCCCCACCCCACCCCACCCCCACTCACACAGCTGGCCGTCAACTGGACCTTGTCTTTACCAGGGATTGCTTCCACCCAACCCTCTCGGTCACTCCTCTCTATCTCTGATCACTACTTTATCTCTTCCCCTCTGTCGCTCCCATCCCTTCCTACTCCACCAACCCCCTCTGTCACCTTCCGTTGAAACCTCTCTCCCCCTCGGTCTTCTCTGCTGCTCATTCACACCTCCCCTCTATCGACTCCTTCTCCCAACTCTCTGTAGATTCGGCTAACTTCACCCTCTTCTCCTCCCTCACCTCTCAACCTGCCCGCCCCTCCCCGCCCCAGCCTTGGCTCTCCTCCATGCTCCGCTCCACTTGTACCAAACTGCGCTGAACAGAAATGGAAGATAATCAAACTCCCTCCTGCCTTGGATCTCTATCGCTTGCTCTTCTCTTCCTTCTCTTTTACACTCACCTCTACCAAAGGCTCCTACTTCCACTCTATCATTCAGTCTTCTACCAACAATCCCCATAATCTCTTCTCTACCTTCTCCCTCCTTAGCCCCAGCTCCTTCTTGTGGGACATATTCCCTGGATATGATATTAATACCTGAACCTGTATTCATGATATAACTGGACTAATTAATGAAACTGCTGTGTCTTAGGAAAGAGCAAACTGCTGTGTCTTAAGAAAAGGGCCTCTTGGTTCCTGGCAGGAATATTGAACTGAAGATGACCAGGGCTAGGAGGGGGGCATCTGGACTGGGTGAGACTGAAAGGACAGTAAAAAGAACGTAAACTGCAAACACAAGTGGTTTGGTAAAATATATATACTGTATGTCAACAAGTCCCAAGTGCAACAACAAGCTGCTGGACGAAAGGAAGCAGAACAAGACACATCTCAATGAATCTTGAGTTAAAAATGCAAGATACACAAATGATCTCATGAAAGTGGCTACTCAGCAGAGTAAAAAGACTATAAATAGCCAAGCAAAACTAAACATTTTGCGCTTCATATCGAATGCTAAATAAGGTGCTGTCACTCTGCTAAGCGAAGCTGCAACTCCGGGACTCTGCCTGAAAACGGACCCAAGATGAGGAAGCAAGCTACAAGCGAGTCAACAACCACGAGCAACAAGACTGAGGCCCAGCTGGAGGACTGCTGTAAAACTTACAGCGACTGTTATCAGACAAACCAGTCTGGGTCTGCTGTACACCTAAAACCACAGTATCCAAAAGAAACTGTGCCCTGCTGCCTGCGTAGTTAAAAGATTCAGCGAAGAGGACAGAGCGGACGGGCACTGTTGTGGATCCTATACCGAGGACTGAAGACTTTGTTGCAGCTGTTGTTGATTCTATCAACAATTCAAAGCTTTGTTGCCGAGTTTGATCCAATGTAGGATTGAAGACTTTGTTGCTGAGAGGACAGTTTTTGTACTGGACACTTCAACAGATTGTATGAGAGTACGAGACTGACAATGATTGGTATATATAGGGTTTGTTGTATCTTTATATAAAAATAAACCTGATTATACTGTGTTTGTATTTTTAGCAGTATTAACCCTTTGCGGTCCATTGTCGGACTGGGTCCGACATTGCAATTATTCCCACCAGGTCCTTTGTCGGACCCTGTCCGACATCATTTTAAAAACGCAAAAAACGCAAAAAAGTCGGTTTTTCAACGGAAAAAGCCGAGAAAACCATTCAATGGCCGAGTGGGAACGAAAGGAGCCGAGACAAGCCGATAAAAAAAAAAAAAAAAGGCGTATCTCATGAATAGTCATAGTACCCCATTGGCATCAGATGGGGCGGTCGTATGGAAACAAGCTGGGAGTACAGTATCAGCGCACAGAGACTATCACAGACATTTGCAGAGCTTTTTTGAGATGTTATAGAAATAAAATAATGACTTGGATTGCATTATTGAGTTTGGTGATAAAACGAGTCATCAGGAGACGATTGATCGGTATGTACGACTATTATTATTATTATTTTTTATTTGGTAGCATATGTGAAAGCGATAGCAAACGAAAGGGTGGGGCGGGGCTGGAGATCCCTAGTAAGTGCTTTGTTGATATGCAGGGCCATTTAAACCTGTTTGACTTTGAAAAAAAATACTTTTAAACAGCGCTCTAAAATTAACTGCGCGTGAAAAAATTAATTAGACCTGGCGAGCCTGACGCAGAATTAATAAATGGACTGCAAAGGGTTAACAATAAAAAGTATGTCTCTGTAAGCCTACCTGAATTCTTTACATTTTCTTTTAATCCCACGATATCGCGATATGGGTAGGATTATTGATATTGAACGATATCGATATCATATCATATCAAAATATGGATATTGGTGCTCACCCCCAGTTCTTATCCATTTATTATACTTACTACATTATTCTTAAGTTTAATTACTCTTAGTCCTCATCACTCTCAAATATAATTAATTATTTACTGTAATTTGTATTTTTTTCTCATTTGAATTGGCTCTTACTACTGATTTGATTGTATTTTATAACTGCTATTATCTGTAATGCGATACTTTAAGTCACCCTGGATAAGGGCGTCTGCTAAGAAAATAAATAATAATAATAATAATAATAATAATAATTTTGCTTTGTGCCACTATATTAAAAAGTCCACGAACTGTTCAACGTTATAGATTTCAGTATTGAACTGCACACAGACAATAAACTGGTGTTGGCTCATGGATATAATATGAAGTGCTCCAGGTATACTGTATTACCAGTGCAGAGTATGCAGGTATACTGTATTACCAGTGCAGAGTGTGCAGGTATACTGTATTACCAGTGCAGAGTCCGCAGGTATACTGTATTGTCAGTGCAGAGTGTGCAGGTATACTGTATTACCAGTGCAGAGTGCGCAGGTATACGGTATTACCAGTGCAGAGTGTGCAGGTATGCTGTATTACCAGTACCTCAAGCACAGGTATACTGTATTGTCAGTGCAGAGTGTGCAGGTATACTGTATTAGCAGTGCAGAGTGCTCCAGGTATACTGTATTACCAGTGCAGCAAGCGCAAGTATACTGTATTGTCAGTGCAGAGTGTGCAGGTATACTGTATTAGCAGTGCAGAATGTGCAGGTATACTGTATTAGCAATGCAGCATGCACAGCTATACTGTATTGTCAGTGCAGAGTGCTCCAGGTATACTGTATTACCAGTGCAGAGTGTGCAGGTATACTGTATTACCAGTGCAGAGAGCTCCAGGTATACTGTATTGCCAGTGCAGAGTGGCATCCTTCCTCTCCTTCCACTCCATTGTAAATTAGAAGAAAAGGCACACATGCCAAATGAATTGGGTCAGAAACCTGAGCATCTATAATAGGCTTTAAAAAGAACAAACTAAACGCTTGCAGCCCTTTAATAAAGCGCATTGGAAATCAAATCCACAGCTTAATATAGAAGACCTTCTAGCAGTTTTTAAATTGTATTTTTGATAAGTTCAATGGGGCATGTGTTTGCAAGTGTATCCGGCTCTTATAGTACTCCAATCTGAAGTGAAATATTTTTAAACACTAAAGATATCATTAAGTCCTCTTTTAAAAGGTCTGATTGAGTATTTAAGTTTCATGAGCAAACCACAACTTAAATAAGCATTATTAAGTTATAATTTATTTCAAATTACTTGTATTTTGATAATAACATGTTTATTATTTAATAATTTTAAGTACAACGATTCACATCATATTATAAAGCTGAAGCATTCTTATAATGCCTTATAATTCCTGTAATATTAAAACAGATGTGTGATTTATAATCCTTAAGATAAATGGCTGCTTAAAGAACATTTTCTGAATACATTCACAAAAATTCTGATTGCATTACACTGGACTTCCCTTATTCTAAATAGAACAGGATTAGTCTGTAACTCTGTATGCAACATGCCATGGTCATATGAGGGAAATGCTTTATCTAGGACCCCAGTTCCATATCATGTGGGGGAATGTGCTGTTTCAAACAAGGTGGCATTTTCACACGGTACTGTGTTTGGCATTAGACGAAATCCTGTGTAATCTAGATACTGAATTGCCTGACATGTTTGCAAACTTCAAGGGTTGGACTTGCTTCGCGTCACCCACCCCAAACAGGCTCATAACTATGGACCAGTTGGATCATTAAATAACATCCTTGACATTTATAACTCCGTTTGAATGTTTTGGGGAATTCACATCCTAGCCTTGTATTTAATGTATTTGCATTGGTTTTTTTACTGTTTTTACTTAGCATACTATGCCCTGTACTTCACTGTATTTAATGTATTATGCATTGTTCCTCACTATCTTGCAAAGCGCTTTGTGATGGTGGTCCACTATGATATTGATTGCTTGATTTATTGATTGGTGATGCAATTACTGCTGTTTGTTGGTAATTGGAAAAATGCATTTCTTTTGAGCTTGACAATAGAATTGATATGTATGGTATAGGAGTGAATAAAACAGCAATGAAACCCTTCACTGGTAAAAGGGAGATCACAAGAACAAATATACAGTGCTGTGCCTCCATCAATATTTAAAGCGGACAGGTAGAGCCCGTGGGCTTACTTGTACAGTAACAGAATGCTGTCTCCATAAACGCTATCCTGCTCAACACTAAAGCACAACTGATCATAGCACTGTCTGCCTGTAACACATGTGCGGTTAACATATCATGTCAATAACCAGCTCGTTTAACCCCGACAGGTGTCTTTCCTTGCGTCTCGGCTTCCCAGCATGCACCGCGGCTGATCCTCAGCACATTGTGGTACAGGGAGGTCCCGCTTCCCTCAGGGTCCTCGCGCCCCTCATTTCAAGGACCTCCCTTAACCCTTTGTAGTGTGCATGAACCTGTTGCCATGGCCCTTTATAATATCCAGGATCCCTTTTCAGATCCGAATGAGTAGTGGTGATACACCAATGATTGGAATTATTTAATTATTTCCAAAGAGTTTAGTACTTATGGCAACAGTGGCATGGTTTGAATTCAGATGCAGTTGTTAAGGGAATTGGCCCAACAAAACAAAAAGGGCAATACAAGACCTGCGGCATTCACAGTGAACAACCAAGCAAACAAAACATTACAGTTCATCTGAGTAATTCCCTGTGATGGGGTACACCCCGCGTCCGTTTTATTATTTGTATTTTTATATATTTGTATTTATGATGGTGAAAAAGCTGTGTTTTACTGTTTGTTTTTAATTAAAACCCGTGAGAATGTAGCTGGAGCCTCAACAAGGTAATTGTTTTATTGATAATTAATTAAGGCTCCAGCCACAGCTTAAAAGAACCCGCTCCAGGCTGATCGAGGCATTTTTGAGCCAGAGACAGGAGTACTGTGTTGAGAATATAAGAGAAGATACTGCTACCGCTGTACCACAAGGTATTTGTTTGTTGGTTTATTTTGGCCACCGAGCCCTTTTGTTTTGTGTAAAGTGTTTATTATTTCATTTTTTATTAAAAGCCGAGCGCAAACGCGTCTTGTTCCCCGTACCTGCCTTTGCTGCCTTGCCTTTGTTTACTTTCTGGCCTGCCTTACGTCACACCACTCGCCATCTTGCCACATTCCCTTTAAGACTTTTTTTTTTGGCAGTTATTAATGGAACCAAACAGGTCTATTACTTATAGTGTTAATCTCACAACAAGAAAAGCTGCCCTTCTCCTATCAATGGCATTTCTAACAAAACAAGCAGATTAAAATCAAACTGATCTATAATAGGATAAATGAAAGGTAAGACAAATAATCCCAGTGGTTTTAGTTAGTTTGCTCAAAACAAGTTAAATAAATCACACTGTCAGATTCATTGTTACTGATAAATGTGTAAACACAGGCAACCGAGGGTGCGCTTGTTTGGAGAAATGACCACTTTCTATTCTTTTAATTACTTTAATACCCAACAACTTAAAATGCTTAAAGGGAATGACTTGGATAATGTGAGTATCTGCACAGCCCTAAGCGTCACATTCACATGTGAAGATCACAGATTATTTAGGTAGGGCGGGTAGGGTATGAAAGTGCCTGAGCGAGTACCTGATAAAGGACTTGCTAGAAAGTTATATATATACACAGTAAATATGGACTGGAGAGGAGGGCTATAGTGGAAAATTATTGACCCGACAGGGGGCTATAATGGGGCATTTCATTACATATTTAATATATGAGTCAGTGAAAATAATAGAAGAGGCGAGGTTGGATAGTAAATATGACTTCATATACTGTAAAGCCATAAATAATTGAGTGCCTTTTATTATGTATTTTTCGCGTATGAAAAAAACATTTTTGGCATGAATATCTTAGTGCTGTATATATAATGAAGTAATATACTACTACCAGTGCAACTGGTAGCCAACATTTCTGGAGCAAAATAGGTTTTATGGGTGTGATTCGCCAAATATTTTTGTCGCAAATATTTATGGCTTTACAGTATTTTGTTTAAATATAGCTGATCCAGCATAAGCAAATAACTAAATAACATAAATAAATAACAATGTTTTTGAAGTTCATACCACAAGTTTTTTCTTTCATTTTCTGTCACAGAATCGCACTTCAGCAGTTTTGTCATTCAGCCATTTTATCTTGTTGTTAGGAGTGGAGGTGGAGGGCGTTCCTTTGAAAAGGGGCGGGACTGACAGTGATGTGAACCAATCACATGACTATTGCCCGGTGGTGTAAGGATGTGAGGGCAATAGTTTAATCTATTTGTGCTCCTATGATGAGGTTTTAACCAAATGACAGGCCAGAATTTCCAATATCTTAGTGCTGTACAGATAGATAGATAGATAGATAGATAGATAGATAGATAGATAGATAGATAGATAGATAGATAGATAGATAGGTAGATAGGTAGATAGGTAGATAGATAATATAAAAGCATTTTACCTTTAGTAATAATCTGTACAGAGTTTACAGCAAACCAATATCCCAGACATTTCTCAAACACCCACTTTGATACAGGGATTACTGTTTCAGACCAACAAGACGGATTACACAATCAAGCTTCAGTCAGGTCTTAACAAAAAGTGCTTTTGATTGAAAGGCCTGTAGCTTCTTTTAAAAATGAAAAATGAGTCATAAATATAGAAACAAATCCCAGCAGTCCTATTGATGTGTACTGAGCAATAAGCCTGAATGGGTATCTCCATGAGGAATGATTTGATTGGTATTACTATTTTGTGTTTATTTAAATATTATATATATATTTTTAGGTAATATTGGTACTAGATTTGATACTGTTTCTTAGATGTCGTCAGGTATTATTGTTGAGATATGCATATTTCTTAAATGATGTACTGTAAATAAGTAGATGTTGATGAGGATTAAAAAGTACATTTATGATTACATTTGCATAATAATAATACTACTACATTCTTGATCATTTCACAACGATTCCTACTGTAATTGAAATGCATTCATGCATCCCCTGACACAAATACAAACGAGGGCAAGCTCTCTAGCTGAGTAACTTACCTCAACACACATCCTTTTATTAACAGTCTGCTTTGATAGTGCTTGTCTTTGTGCTGAAACAGCTTCTGTAAATGTACAAACTGTGCCTACAGCCAGCCAGCCTGACTAGGCATGCAGCTGCCTTATTTATAGCTGCCAGACTATGCAGTCGGACCTCAATTAACTAAATGGATTCATTGATTGACCAATTCACATTTCCCAGCATTCACTTCTAAATAAAAAGAGCCATATTGTGGCGCTCAATGATCCATCTATGAATCCAATGGAGAGACCAGATTTACATTATAATGTGACAGGGGACACCTCACCCTGTCGCAGAGAGACAATCCATTTCCACCACACAGTGTGCAAAACTGTTTCCTTCTTGCTAGGGTTTCTATCCCTGTCGTAACCAGAGTAGGCATAGTGCCAAATGAACACCTAATGAGAAGTCATAAAGGCCACTCGTCAGAACAATACAAAGGTCAATAGGCCCTTGGGAACTTCAAGTGTTTCATCAACAGAGGGAAAGAACATTCGGAAATAGAAGATGAAAGATACAGAAAATAGAATAGAGGGCAATTATTCACCCTGTCTGTTCTGGATAGCATCCTTTGAACACTTCATACAGCGGGTTGCGGGTTTGGGTCGGGCCCTGTAGTAGCGGGTCTGGGTCGGAAGCAGGTCGTACAAATCGGACCCACACAGGACTCTTATCTTAGACTGAAAATTAAAGGGCAATTTCAAAACAACTGACCAAGAGACGTAAAATCAAGGCTAATAGAATTTATAATGGAGCAAGTCAAATTTTCAGTCTGGAATAAATTACATTTAATGGAACAGAACTAGAAAGAAATCACCAAGAACCACAATTGTACGGCTTGATTTAAGTTATAATGCAACCAAGTTTGTTCTTGCTATTTTATACTGTTATCATTTTCTTATTCCTGTTAGAAAATGTTGCACTTGCTTCAAAATAGGGCTATAGGTTTGGTGTTCAAATGTTCCTCCTAGTGGCTAAGCCTGCATTGCCAGCACTGAGCCTGGGATAACCACGATGAGTCTGTTATTTAAGGAAGGCTTCCTGTTTTACATGACGTTATATGATCACATATGAATAACAATATGTGCATATTTGATGTGACACTAAATCCTTGTAACTGTTCGCTGTTGTCCTGGATTTAGCCTGCTTTTCTTATTTATTGTAACTGTTTCCATTGAACCTGAACTTCATAAAAAAGAAATGACAGCCACGTACAGTTGTGGTGCATTCTGTTTGTTATATTACGTGGTATGGGAATAGCTGGACACATTTTGACATTCTGAGAGAATGGATGTAGTTGCTTTAAAATAAATTTGCTCCATATTTTGTTACTGTTGACATTTCTTGTTGTTTCCCAATCTCTTGTTTTAATGAGATACTGTCTAAAGGAAACACGTTGTGGTTACAGTCCAAAGGCTTTCTGCTCGACTGACTCACACAGCATCCCTGAAGAAAGCTCTTGTAAAAGGATGGCTTGAAGTAGACACACGAATGAAATGAATGTACAGCACAAGGGAGACATGTACACAACGCTCAAAGAGTTTACTTCGTTTTTAATCTTCAATCTGCCAAATCATTCGGTTTTGAGTGAAAAGCACAAACCTTGGCTCTGATAAGCTGCCATATAAAGCATACCCACAAATTGATACAGTACAGCTACTGACAAGAAATATGCAGTCTTTTATTGGCTTCTGATGCGGAGTTTTGAAATCAATTTGAAAGTCAATTACAAAAACAGTGTATCAACAAGTAAGCTCTGTCACAGAATAGATACAAGTGAGATCAGACTACACACCAACAAAATCTGATGGCAGACAGGGACTGCAGTCACAGACAATGCAGATGTAACTTTGTAACCAAACGCTAGAGCCACAGAATGAGGCATTAAATCTGAGTGTGCACGATACATGTAATGCTACAAATGGATTATTTTGTGCGATGTGTACACGATAATGTGATCATTAAATCAATAGTTTATCTTAAGGCAGCACTTGTGATACGAATTTATATTCATAACAGTAAATTGTATTTATTTGTGATTTAAAAGCCACTTAGTGGACTAGCAGTACCGGTGGTGATGTATCAAGATACATGACCTTTCTTTTCATGATTGTTGTATTCACAGAGATGAATCGCGTTGCTTCTGTCAAATTATTTTCCCAGTTTTCACACCATAACATTGTTTAAAGAATATGCGGCTTCATATTCATGAACCTGTTCAACCCTAACGTTGTTTAAAGAATATGCAGCTTCATATTCATGAACCTGTTCTAGATTGGTGTTGGTTTCTTGTTATCATGTTACTTAATGAGAAACAAATAAAGAGCTTGAGAGTGCAACAGTAATGAGACCCTGGATTGTACTGCTTCGTTCAATCTGTGAGATGAAAAACCATATATAAAAATATACAATTCTAGCAGAGATGGGGTTAACGTACTGGAACATTGTTTCAAGCATTTAAAATGTGAAAATCAGTCAATATCTCTCAAATTCTTGCACATAGGTGGTTCTTAGTGTGAATGATTCAGTTATTTACATCTAGTTCTATGGTGTTGAGGTGTTACAATGGATTTGGAATGGCACAGTTAAAAATAGATACCCACGGGGCTCCTGAGTGGCGCATCCAGTAAAAGCACTCGCTAGAGTGCAGGATGCGCTCTATAGCCTGGACGTCGCCAGTTCGAGTCCAGGCTATTCCACAGCCGACCGTGGACGGGAGCTCCCAGGGGGCGGCGCTCAATTGGCCGAGCGTCGTCCGGGGGAGGGAGGGTTAGGTCGGCCAGGGTGTCCTCGGCTCACCGCGCACCAGCGACCCCTGTAGTCTGGCCGGGTGCCTGCGGGCTTGCCTGTAAGCTGCCCAGAGCTGCGTTGTCCTCCGATGCTGTAGCTCTGAGGCGGCTGCACGGTGAGTCTGCAGAGTATAAACAAGCGGGCGGCTGACGGCACACGCTTCGGAGGACCAGCGTGTGTTCATCTTCGCCCCTCCCGAGTCAGCGCAGGGGTGGTAGCAGTGAGCCTAAAATAATTGGGCATTTCAAATTGGGGAGAAAATAATAAAAACTAATTGGCAACGACTAAATTAAAAAAAAAAAAAAATAGATACCCATGAGAGATTTTGATATGAGTTTTCATTCAATGCATACAGCATAGATCAATTCAATCACAATATCAGACTGAAGGACATGATTTTGGGCCACATTTTAGACCCATATACAAAAATATTACAGTTAAAAAATGCTGGAAACCCAAACTCAGCTCACAAGCATGTGGTCTATAACACCCTCAAATTGCAACATATAAAACCAAAAAGGAGGCCGTCTGCCACAATGACAATGTACTGCAACTATGCATCAAATACAAATACACTAGCACAGCAATTTCCTAGTAATACTGCCCATAAAAAAGGTTGGGCTTCCCCACCCCCCAACACCCTCCAGACTGCAAGTAGTCACTTCTAGAAAGCACCACAACAGGTCCTGATAGCATATAGTATTTTGTTAAAGTCAGTTTTATATTTAATATCAGATAAAGCTTCTGAATGCAGTAATTAAGTTCATTCAATGGTTAAAAAAAAAAAAAAATCCAGATGACAAAATGCCAATGAACCATGCAGACATGTTTAGAGAATATACCTTGGGGCGTTATGAACTGTTACACTTAAATGTAAATGAAACTTTTATAAGCAGCCAATAATAATAAGCAGATAAAAATATCAATTCAGGGGCCCACAAAAAAAAAATTGGCTTGTTAATGCCACAACACATACACCTATAGAAAAAAACAGATAAGAGAGTTTATAGAGTTTATAGTCTCTTCTGTGTTTGAACAAAACAATATTGTTAAGACATAGCTCATTCTCTTTGAGTAACTGGGCTGTCAATCACATGTGCAAAAAGACAACCCTAACTATCAATCGGTTCAGTGTCTTATATCAAAATAAGTCATACAAGAATGATATAGGGGCAATGGTTGGCTCTGCTGTGTTGAGTGGAGTGTTCAGTCCGTTGTTGTAAATGGTGTTATTTTTCCTAGACCTCTGTAAAGGTTTGCGTTGTTGAAATAATTAATATATTACTGTTTCAGTCAGGAAAGAGCTGACAGTCTGAGCTTGGTTGGTAGACGCTTCTGAAACTAGAGCCCTATGAAATCCGCCTTGCGGAGAACACGGACGGAATCGCGGAATTCAGAGAAAGAAAAACGGAATTTGGGAACCGAGGACATTACCACAAAATCAGTTTAAACAAACAAAAAAAACAAACTATATATATATATATATATATATATTTGAAATTTGAAAAATTACATTGACATAGCAGGGTGTTTGTATGACAAGAGGATTCAAAAAACACACGTCATGGGAACGCATGAAAAAACTATTTTTGCACCTCTCAGCCACCATACACGCCCGGGATTTTAACTGTAAAAAAGCTCTGCCTCTCATGCCAAGAGGTGCCGGGGCACAAGCAATGACAATAATTGTACATACTGGTGTTAGATGTTTACATTCAAGTATTCTACATCATATACAAAGTAGAAGTGCGTGCAGAGAAATTAATTAAAGGCAACCGCAGGACAAATAAAAAGAAAAGGCCTGTATACATGTTTTGTTATGGTTTTGCATTTAAATGGTTTAAAAAGAAACTAATTAAAGGCATTCATAGGACTCCAGAAGGATGGCATTGATTTAAAAAAATAAGCACCCCAACACGAACATTGGTTTGACTCACGGTCTGCACTATTATCAGCAATGTGTATGCAACAGAAGCCGCTAGATTACAAAAACGATTAAACTTAGGCTAGGTAGTTGTTATCTTAGCATGTTTTTATTCTCTATTATTTGATTATATCCAATGAAAAAGGCAAGAGAGAACCAGATCGTTATTATTTTTGTTGTTTTGGTTTAATATAGTATAGCAGGCTAATGTTATTATTATTATTATTTGTTTATTTAGCAGACGCCTTTATCCAAGGCGACTTACAGAGATTAGGGTGTGTGAACTATGCATCAGCTGCAGAGTCACTTACAATTACATCTCACCCGAAAGACAGAGCACAAGGAGGTTAAGTGACTTGCTCAGGGTCACACAATGATGGTTACAAGCCTTTTTCTTTAACCACTGGACCACACAGCCTCCTAATGTTCCTATTGAAGTAGGCTACAATGTTTTTTTCATTAAAAAGTTGTCGTCGTTTGTTGAAATTAATGTTGAGCTTTCATATTTTGTTGTGTACTATTCATTTAATCAAACCAAGTAGTGTAAGAAGTTGCTTGTATCGTTCATGACGTTTTTCAAATCAAGTAAGCTTATTTGTGTATAAAAAATGACAACAGAGTTGCAGCCAGTGTCATCTTACTTAAAAGGCACTCAACCTGAAATCGTAATGTAATTTAAAGTAGGCTACAGACATAGCAGCGGACTGTCTCTCTTTAGCGCGCACGCAAGAACTTGCAGACTTGATACAACTGTGTTGAGAATTTAAAAATAAAGCATTTTATGAGATTTTTAACTAGAGGTACCGGCGGTATGACTCTGCACGCCCAGAGGTTCCAGGGCTGAGCCCCAGCACACATTAAGCACTGCATTTGGTGGAAAACAACTACCAATAAGTTATTCTGAGCAGGTAGTACTGTAATGACTACTGCAGAATGTAGGGTCTAGTTGCTGCATTTTTTCTCAAAAGTTCTCAGGCAGAAATTACTAAGTGCCTTTTATTTAAATTGTTTGTCATTAATTATTAATGAAAACATAACATTTATTGTAAAATGTTATAGTTCAGCTTGTGTTGAAAATCTATTAAAAAAAGACTACATTTAGATTTTTTTTTTAATTTACAATGTTCCTAGTTTGTTTCTCTTACATTGTGCCAATTTGTACCCTTTTTTTCTGAAAGCACTTTGATTAAAACTGTTTAGTAAGGGTTTTTTGTCATATTTTGTCATGCATTTCTAGCTTCATCATTGCTGTCACTTGTGGTTATAAAAAAAACGAACTAACTAACAAATTACAGATTTTTAAAACCGAAAAATAAAAAATAAAAATCGGGAAAAAATAAACCTGAAAATTCAAAATAATAAAACGGATTTCATATGGCCGTATGTATCCAAGACTGCACAAATAATGGATGTTTCACAAGAAACAGATTCAAAAGTGCCATCTATAATCTAAAATGTCCAGCCTAAGGACTTAGACGGAATCGAAGAATAGGTCACATATCACTCACACATATTGACTCAGCACCAGCCTGGCTGCCCATGGTGCCCTTACACCCACTTTGCAATGCAATGAGAGGTTACCATCAGTAACCCTGGCATTAGCTGATTCCAACAGGCACCAAGACCCAGAAGCAGTATTCCCTGAACAAGTGTGTCACTCGCTCCTCACACTATGAAACAAACAGAATGGGAAACAGCCCACCTGAAACACCAGACACAAAGACACATGCTTGGAACTGTCTGCTCACAGACGGGTTCTCAGCAGCCTGCATCCTCAGGCACGAATGGCATGTTCAGGAACCGTGTACAACTGTGTGAAATGCATCCTAGCAGTGGCATGCTTCAAACATGGTATAGATATGAATTCTGGCACTTCACCAGGTACCCTTCTATATGATTGATTAGACAGGCATCTGTTAGTCACACCACACATTCAATGCCAACATTTTCTATAAACAACTCCAATAAGAAGATATATAAAACTTTGAAGAGACATAGGTAGACCACAACCAGAATCAACTTAAAAAAGAAAGCTTTGCACTGTCAGCCAAATGTTGACTGTCTTTAAACTTTCAATTGGCACAGTACTGGAGAGAAAAGGCTGCACAGTCAGGAACAGAGATTGAAATTGCTAGGGATTCAATCTGATTATGTATTTACATCTCACTTCAGGGTTACCTGTACAATGTACACCTGAGTTTGAACAGATTCCAAGCAGACAGTCTGTTCCAAGCGTGAAGGGCTTGAAGAACACAATCTAAGCGACCAAGGTTAGTGTTAAGCCGGGAGACAGTTAGGATGAGTAAAAACGCCTGATCTTAATCCTGTCTGCACTGCCTCATCTTGATAAGACTGTGGATAAAACTCAGATGTATTTCAAGGACCATTTAAAAGAATACAATTCTACCAGTTATACGCTCTCATGGACCGAACACTGACACAACCAAGAATACTTAAGGAAGTACGTACAGTCACACCCAAGATGAAACCTTGCCATACTATTAAACAAGATTGTCTTCCAGAACATGTGCTACTGACTGGTATACAATACAATATGGGATTCAGGTTGGTCTTCCAGAATGTGTGCTACTGACTGGTATACACAATACAATATTTGATTCAGGCTTCAACACCAAGCTTCCAAGTGCCCGGTGCCAGTATACACTGCCCTCCGCAAAGCACTAAACCAGATGAAGAAATGGAGGGCGACTGGGGATCAGACTTCTTTCCCGTTTTACCCCACTCAGAAACTTGAAGATTAGATATTTTGGTACCACTGTCTTCAACTGCAGAAATGTGTTTCTGCAATGGTTATGCTGTACCAGCCGCTGCAGTCAATTTGATTTGGTAAATGGGAAACAGTAAGTGTCTATTTTGGGGTAGAATCTCTGGCACTGGTGTTTAGACAGGTCACTGTTGAACTGTAAGCTTGGCTGGAATGTATTTTTCTGTTTCCATCTGAACCGGCAGTGTGGCTCTACCCTGCTGTTCCAGATGTGCACTGCAGGTGACAAGTCGATACCTGCTCTGACTGTAGTCTTCTATTACCAAGAGTCGTAAACTTAATTACTGCTTTGGTTGTTTAAAAGGTTTGACACGATTAAACAGAGACCAACCTCAGGGTACACTTGCAGGCAGGCAGCGATCACTGAAGCATACAACAAGTCAGCAGATTGACCTTGTTTTGTGTTTTAGGAATTCCACTATGGATTTGAACAAAACATTACAGAAGAACATTTTGTGAGAATAACATACCACAGACTTCACTCTTGCAAATATGCTGTTCTACTTTTGAAAAGCCAAAAGTAAAGGTAAGTATAAACCGAAAAATGAAATGCAATGCAGGTGTCCAGCTTTTATGCTGTTGAACACACTGTACAATTCAATGCAAATTACAATACAAATGTATTTTTATATAGCGTTCCTCTCGCACAGAGCGCTGTACAAAGTACAAAACAAAACAAGAGGGTTCATTCATGCACTCCAGCTACAACTAATTATATAAAAGCACATTCTAAAAACGATGTTTTCAATTTAGACTTCACATCATCCAATGTTTCAACCTGCTTCTCGTCAATCAGAATAGTTTCACAAACCCGGTGCACAACAAAAAAGCTCTTATTTAATACGTCTTACATGTCTTGAACAGCTTTCATACTGTGACCCATTTTATAAGCAGCCTGCACAGTGTTAGCTCACATGTAACAGCGCTTGGCGTCAGTGGCTGGCCCGTATAGGGTTGCACTAAATGAACGTATTATTTTAAAATGCGAATTTACACACAAATAAATAAATAAATAAAACACATAATGACAGCTGTTTTTAATAGGTTTGTTTAAATGCTATCGCTCTCTTGGTGTCTTGTGGGTGGATCGGGTTAATTGTCAAAGTGCCACATGGAGATTATTTACAGCAAACGCGTCTATCAGCTGTCGCTCAATTAAATGTGGACTTTCAATACAGTACAAGTCAACAAAACAACAAGCCCGTTTAAAATAGAAGATAGACTATTAACATGATTATCTTTTAAAAATAAATAAACAGGTTCTGACAGTTTACTTTGCAACAATCCGTTTAGTTTGGAGTCATTTAATGCCAAAACGCAACGGATTAAGACATGTTTTATATCTGGATTGTAACATACACGTTGTCCTAAATATTATTAAATTAATGTACTACTCTCTGTGTAATGGCATATATATATATATATATATATATATATATATATATATATATATATATATATATATATATATATATATATATATAATTCTGAACGAGTATGCTTAAAAAAAAAAAAAAACAGAAACAAACCCCCATACTGTTGACTGTAACTGTGCAGCTCAGACGTGAACACGAAAGTCGAACCCAAGCAGCGGATTCTTCAAACTAGGTGAGTAACTTGCTCTACCTAGAATACATTTTCCATAGGGGCCACAGTAAAAACTAGAAAACACTATTAAAAAAATAATAAATGCATGCGACAACAACAGTATATGTATAATGAAATCAACTAAAGAAAATAATTTGCACAAACCATCCCTGTAATATATATATTAGCGTGTGTGTGTGTGTGTTTTCTGCACATTCCCCATCATTTTTTCTTACTGGTATAGGATTAGAAATTAGCATTGCAAAGGTAGTTTAGCTTGTAAATACTGTAAGTAGAGACAGTAACGTCACACATTTACTGTAATTACCCAGTGTGAAGTAAGGGAGAGCGGTGTTGTCCAGGTCATCCAATACCGAGACCCGCCCAGGCAGGTCGGTCCTGACGAAAAGCAGAAGCCGGGACTCCCCTCCTCCTCCAGCTAAGCTCCCTGCACCTCCCCCGGTAAAACTGAACTCATTCTCCCGAAGAACAGGCAGGGTGGACACCGTTACTGTCTTCACTTCGCACGGGCTCTCCATGTCGTTCTCTCTATACCTCTCCTCACGGAGCAGCCCTGGTCCCCCGTCTACTCCTGCAGCACAGGTCCCAGTCAAAAGGACCCCGAGGAGGATTAAGGTGTTTGGGCTCAGAAGTACTCTCCCAGCCATGCCGCTTTCTCTGCGCTCCGGTCCTCTCCGGCTTTTGGTGAGAAGATGCACGAACAGACTGCCAGCTTCTAGTACAGTTTGCATTGGAGACATTTCTGTCCAGGAGGCGGCACTGCAGGTGAATTCAGGGAAACAGAATAGTGATTCGTTACACGGTACCCATATTCAGATGCAGGACGTCAACAGCAGGTGCAGAAAATGCACGTTGTGCGTGAGGTACAGCTAAGTACTGCACGTCGCCAGAAAACTACTACTGTACTGACTGATACCGGTTTGTGCTCGAATAGAGAGCGCTCGTTTGCAATTGGTAATACACGCCCCTCTACAGATCAGAGCAGTTTATCTATACTATAATACTGAACATGAAAAAAAAAAACAATGATACCGTTTGCGTTATTTGACATTTATAAATTAGACTAGAAGGCTTTTACTGTGTAAACAAGCAGGTTTTGGAGAGGAGCATTTCTGTGCAACATTATAGGATCATTTGGGAATGAGACGCTGGTCCACCCGTTAAAGAAATACATATTAATTTAACATATTTTGATCAATTGCAGGCAGGGATAATGTAAAGTCGTAAATCTTTCGACATAACCGTGTATTGGAGCTACAGTAAAGTTATTCAGGAAAGGCTAAACATATCAAGTATCAGCGAATAAGCTTTGCACTGTACGCTGGCTAAAAGAGAGTTGTATGCAGCTGCATTTGTAAAGGCGTGAGCTAATAATGGAAGAATACCCCCCCTTATACGAGGTGCTAAAGTAACACAGCATGGCAGAGGAATAGGGGAGGGTCTAGTTACTCTAGTACAGTTTGCAATACATAAATAACTGCAATTAGAGATGGATTTGTCGTATAAAATATAACATATTAATGTGTAGCTCCAAAACTCATACAATGTGACAGCTCCTATGAATGTATTGTATCTGTGCAGTTATAGTACATTTATTATTTTCCATGTATAACATGTATTGTTTAATTGACCCCAAAACCAGGTGGTGTTGAGGCCAAATGTGTCATCCTGTACCAAACTCCAAATTTGAGAGAAAATAGTAATTTGAAAGCAAGTGCTGAATATTAAAGTCTGGAAACACAGACTGAATTTCAATTTCTCAGTACCGTTTGTTTTTCAGTGCAACTGAAAACTTGCTTTGTTTTCTTCTGCACTGTAAAACAAATTGTATCCAAAATAATACATCTTCTGGGGCACATTTTATTGTTTATACTACTATACTTTTTTGTAAATTAAATAAATACTTGTTTTCATTATCTTTTGAATAAGATGTATGTTTACTTCTTAAAGACCTACAGTGTAACAGCAGTACAAGCCCTAAGCGTGTCTCACTGGACAGTACTGTCCTTCGTACTGTGGCACTGTCTACCTACAGCTAGCAGGAATGCCCCTTCCCACTTCCCTTTTGGAGTTCCCTAATGGACTTACACAATGTAAACAGTTATTGAATTTGAAGACACATACCATCTGATTTAGGTATTTACAAGAACAGCAGCAGTGACAGTGCTAATGGTATCAAGTTTAAACTCGCTAGATGTTTGCTTAATACAGAAACATTACAGTTTTCACTCAAGATTGCCAATGCTGGGAAGAGGCACTGAAGTGATCACCAGCTCAGGTTGATTATTATAAAAAGAAAGAGAGACCAGATCAATAACACAACACATTGAAGTAGTTCAGGGCTGGGGCAAAGCCAGGAAGAGAAATCTGTTTATTGACAGAGATATTTATTATAAGCTGCCCTGCTTTGTTCTTCAGATGAAAAATAGAGAGGAAATCTATTAGATTTGAAACTCCCACTGTTATGCACTCTCCTCAGATCCTTGGTGCAAAGTGTAAATGTCTTCCTGTAATATACCGTGATATAAGAGACAAATTGGATTTTGGTTTAGGTGTGTGTGTGTGCGCGTCTGTGTGTGTGTGTGCGCGTCTGTGTGTGTGTATGGGGGGTAATAATGTAATAACACATTTTCAGTAGTTTAGGACAAACCCCCACAACACATTATTAGAAAAGAACGGTGTTTATTTGATGATTGTGGAGTTTGGTACAAGATGACACATTTGATTGTGGAGTTCGGTACAAGATGACACATTTGATTATATAGTTTGATACAAGATGACACATTTGATTGTGGAGTTTGGTACAAGATGACACATTTGATTGTGGAGTTCGGTACAAGATGACACATTTGATTATATAGTTTGATACAAGATGACACATTTGATTGTGGAGTTTGGTACAAGATGACACATTTGATTGTGGAGTTCGGTACAAGATGACACATTTGATTACATAGTTTGATACAAGATGACACATTTGATTGTGGAGTTTGGTACAAGATGACACATTTGATTGTGGAGTTTGGTACAGGATGACACATTTGATTGTGAAGTTTGGTACAAGGTGACACATTTGATTGTGGAGTTTGGTACAAGGTGACAAATTTGATTGTGGAGTTTGGTACAAGATGACACATTTGATTGTGGAGTTTGGTACAAGATGACACATTTGATTGTGGAGTTTGGTACAAGGTGACACATTTGGATATGGAGTTTGGTACAAGATGACACATTTGATTGTGGAGTTTGGTACAACATGACATTTAGTTCAAACCCTAGTATAAAATCAGGGTTCATTTGCAGTTTCCGTGCCAGAATCAAAGCAGGGACTGTTTTCTGTTAGAGATCAGCAATTTAACACGAGTGGCTAGCAATAGAGAAACCATTGATAGAAAGTAAGCTAAAGTTGCCCAGGCTCTTTCCACCACCACAAAATGGATTATGTGCTTGACACACGTTTTCCTTTCACATCCAGATGCATGTGCCTAACATTGTATTTCAGTTTCTGAAGATTTGATTTAAATGTGTGGTATATGGGATCCACAGGGGAGCAGCTGGTAGAGGCACAGCCACGTGGTGTGCAGGAGAGTCATGCAGTCAGGGGAGTCCCCTCGCCATGCTAGAGGGCGCTAGCTTGCTACTGTCCGTTGTGGAGATCCTGGTTGTAAAGAGGCCATTGGCTTGGTGCTGTATGAATGACTGCAACTTTAAAAAGAATAGAATAAAAACGATTTGCAAGCAATGGATTGAAGTGAGCTTGCACCCTGGTTTTAAAGTAAATCATTTAGTTCAAAGTTCTAACAATTGCAAGAAACAAACAAAAAAAAAAAGTTTTTTTTAAACTACTCCTAACAATATAATGAAGGTGTTTTAACTGAATGATTATACTGATGTTGCTTAGAAGCTTCACGTTTATGGGACACAGTGTGCCATCAAGAAAGTCTATCTTTGTGTCTCTTCCTGGCCCGAATGAACAGGTTTTCAGTTATTTTTTTTAATTATTATACATTTTCAATAATTATACTTTTCAATGGTTGTACTTGTATGATGTTTGTATGTATGATGTTGATTATGTGCCAGATTCAGAAATCATCAGACGTTTATATTTGTTAACCCTATTTTCTAGTCCTTGCACCTACCGTACGTTCTCCTCCAGACTGGTGTTGTGTAGCTCCTTGCGTGCCTGATCTGTTCCGAAGACTGTCAGGGACTTTTCAAGAGTAATGCGATTAATCAGCACAAAACAAGTTCCGAAATGACATGACTGGTGACCTAGCAGAAACTTCTCAAGTGTATATTTTATGATCCATGAATTAAAAATGAGGGCACCCAATTAAAGGTTGTTATATATTAAAGCTGTAAAGCAATGGTACCAGAACTGTTCTGATAATAATATTGGTGTGGGACGAACCCTTGCAAACAAATGCTGCCATTGCTGTACAATCATACCTAGAAACCTGGCTGATCCATGAAGGGCAATCATCTTAGTAGTAAACATTAATGTGGTATTAAATTATGTTTGAATCATTATTGGCCAGGTTTATGGTCTATAAGTCGTCACTGCCACTATTAATTTGAACTCTTACTGTCATCTTTTTTTAATTGAATATATTTCAAAGTGTTTTGAGAAACAGAATTTAACTGTAATAATCTGATGTAATTATCTTCTTTACAGTGCATGTATCGCAGTTGCATTAGCTTATGTGTAAAGTTACTGCTTTGTGTAATGAAAATGAGGCTGCTGTCCTGCCAGGAAATATAAATTAGACATTTATCTCAAAGGTTTTATTATTCTGGCTAAATTAAAATTAAAACAACTTCTGTGTCCAAGTCCGCAGTACTGTCAGCAATCCACCCTGCGCATCTCCCTGTGCACTGCCTCACTGCCTGCATTCAGAGGTGGGGTTACAGATTACCTCTGCAGCCATTGTCTTCCCCTATCATCAAATGCTTCAGCCCACATAAAGACTGATGAGTAGTTTTCCAGCTTGCCATTCCTTAAAGACATGTGACAAAGTGGTCCTTGACTTGCTGCTGGTTGTCTCCAAGTGACTATTGAGGCTCCCGATACCAGGCCTCTTTCACCCACATCACTTCCAACTAACCACTCTCGGAACTTACACTATCGTTCAAAAGTTTGGGGTCACTTAGAAATTTCCTTGTTTTCGAAAGAAAAGCAAATTTTTTGTCCATTAAAATAACATCAAATTGATCAGAAATACAGTGTAGACATTGTTAATGTTTTAAATGACTATTGTAGCTGGAAACGGCTGATTTGTAATGGAATATCTACATAGGCGTACAGAGGCCCATTATCAGCAACCATCAGTCCTGTGTTCCAATGGCACGTTGTGTTTGCTAATCCAAGTTTATCATTTTAAAAGGCTAATTGATCATTAGAAAACCCTTTTGCAATTATGTTAGCACAGCTGAAAACTGTTGTGCTGATTAAAGAAGCAATTAAACTGGCCTTCTTTAGACTAGTTGAGTATCTGGAGCATCAGCAATTGTGGGTTCGATTACAGGCTCAAAATGGCCAGAAACAAAGAACTTTCTTCTGAAACTCATCAGTCTATTCTTGTTCTGAGAAATGAAGGCTATTCCATGCGAGAAATTGCCAAGAAACTGAAGATCTCGTACAACGCTGTGTACTACTCCCTTCACAGAAAAGCGCAAACTGGCTCTAACCAGAATAGAAAGAGGAGTGGGAGGCCCCGGTGCACAACTGAGCAAGAGGACAAATACATTAAAGTGTCTAGTTTGAGAAACAGACGCCTCACAGGTCCTCAACTGGCAGCTTCATTAAATAGTACCTGCAAAACACCAGTCTCAACGTCAACAGTGAAGAGGCGACTCCGGGATGCTGGCCTTCTAGGCAGAGTTGCAAAGAAAAAGCCATATCTCAGACTGGCCAATAAAAAGAAAAGATTAAGATGGGCAAAAGAACACAGACACTGGACAGAGGAAGATTGGAAAAAAGTGTTATGGACAGACGAATCTAAGTTTGAGGTGTTCGGATCACAAAGAAGAACATTCGTGAGACGCAGACCAAATGAAAAGATGCTGGAGGAGTGCTTGACGCCATCTGTCAAGAATGGTGGAGGCAATGTGATGGTCTGGGGGTGCTTTGGTGGTGGTAAAGTGGGAGATTTGTACAGGGTAAAAGGGATCTTGAAGAAGGAAGGCTATCACTCCATTTTGCAACGCCATGCCATACCCTGTGGACCGCGCTTGATTGGAGCAATTTCCTCCTACAACAGGACAATGACCCAAAGCACAGCTCCAAACTATGCAAGAACTATTTAGGGAAGAAGCAGTCAGCTGGTATTCTGTCTATAACGGAGTGGCCAGCACAGTCACCGGATCTCAACCCTATTGAGCTGTGGGAGCAACTTGACTGTATGGTACGTAAGAAGTGCCCATCAAGCTAATCCAACTTGTGGGAGGTGCTTCAGGAAGCATGGGGTGAAATCTTTTCAGATTACCTCAACAAATTGACAACTAGAATGCCAAAGGTCTGCAAGGCTGTAATTGCTGCAAATGGAGGATTCTTTGACGAAAGCAAAGTTTGAAGGACACAATTATTATTTCAATTAAAAATCATTATTTCTAACCTTGTCAATGACTATATTTCCTATTCATTTTGCTATATTTCCTATTCAAACTCATTTCATGTATGTTTTCATGGAAAACAAGGAAATTTCTAAGTGACCCCAAACTTTTGAACGGTAGTGTATATACTGCAGACTCATTACTACTACCTATAAAATATGATTTGAATGTAAAAAACTAGAAAAATGTGTTTGCGTGAATAAAAATGATGCTTAAGCCTTCTATTGAGCTTCATTTCCCTGTAGCAGCAATTGAAACAATAATTGAAAATGTTGTACACTTTTCTCCAATACAGTATGTACTACTCAGAACACTAGTCTTGTTTAAAATGGCCACAGATGCTAGTGACTTTGACATGGGCCTTAATTGTGGGGCATGTAAATCAGTATCTAAGATTGTTATGCTTCATAAGGACTCTGCTGAAGTCCCAGATGACCACACTCACAGCAATAGTACAGACACCCCTGTCAGCACTACACTCAGTGGACAGCTTCATCCAAGCCTCAAACGTAAGGCATTTGATCAAGATGTAAACACACGTGCAGCCCAATCTCCCTTTTTTTCCCCATAGTAAAACCAAGTCCAGCACAACCTCACTTTAAGGCTAACTCAGTGTAAAGCCCACCTCATGAATGCCACTTTCTTACAGTCCCAATTTGCAAAGGAAAGTGACCTTCAATGTTCATGCCGCTCCCTATCCTGACTATTAACACCGCTCAAAACGTATTTCAATATCTGTGTAAAAAAACTCTGAAAACGTGGATGCAACATGGTGGATTTAGATTTTTAAAAAAGTGAATTAGAACAGTTTGCATATACAACACTTAAATAACCCTTTTGATGTGCCCATAATAAAAGCATAGCAAAGTGTATTAAAGCATAGTGAAAGAATGGTAAAGCATAGGTAAGCATTGTAAAGCATGCTGACAACCATGGCAAACTATGGTAAATGCACAGTATAACTGTAGCAGGGTCGCGGTAAGAAAGAGACTGAGAGGCAAGGAAGCTGCAGTGTAAAAGCTAAAAAGCACGTTTAATAAACAAAATAACACAAAACACAGGAACAAATAAACAGGCACACAGCACAAAACAATAAGGGTTAAAACACAATAGACACACACTGCTGTCAGGCTGGGCACTCACCTTCACTGAACAGATCTAAACAAACAGCAACACATACACAGACCTAGACCTAGACCTAGACCTAGACCTAGACCTAGACCTAGACCTAGACCTAGACCTAGACCTAGACCTCACCTAAAAACCTCACCAAACTCCCTCTCCCAGAGGCAGGATTTCTGCCTGCTTTTATGCAGGTGGCCACTCCCCAATTAGCACCAATCTGCACTAACTGGAGAGTGGCCACACCTGTGGTTGCTTGCAGAGACATTAATGCTGTCCCTGCAACAATAACCATAAGAAAAGCATGTTAAAACTGCAAAAATACTGTGCTGAACTTTTATAAGGGAGATACTATCCAGAATGGCTAATCTGATTCAATAAAGTGATAAATAAATTGGCAAAATCCTAATATATTAATGTCCCTTCAGTAACACGGCCAATTCCCTATTGAGGCCAATGTATTGGTCGCGAGACAGGTCTGTACTATTACCATGGATACCCTAAATGAATCACCATTGCCAGCCTGTGCATGCTATACAGTATGAGACCACAGACAAACCATCTCCACCAAACTTACACTATGAGACCAAGGCTTTACAAAATATCACAAAGCTAGTCCCTGCTAAACCATAAGTGACCATGAAACAAGCATGGGCACCAATACTGACATAACAGTCTCCACAGTAATGTGTATTATAGAATACACATACAGAACCAGTCTCCACAGTAATGTGTATTATAGAATACACATACAGAACCAGTCTCCACAGTAATGTGTATTATAGAATACACATACAGAACCAGTCTCCACAGTAATGTGTATTATAGAATACACATACAGAACCAGTCTCCACAGTAATGTGTATTATAGAATATACATACAGAACCAGTCTCCACAGTAATGTATAATATAGAATATACATACAGAACCAGTCTCCACAGTAATGTATATTATAGAATACACATACAGAACATCTATGAGAAAATAGTTCCAATGGTATAATACTTTAAAAATGTACTGTCACGTTAGGTAGCATGCAAGCAAGAGAAAGATTAACATTTATGTTTAAAGATTAATCAGTGCAATGCAAATACGAAACTTCCAAAATGGATTTGTATGCTGGGTTATACATTATAACTGATTTAAATCAAAAGGCAAAATAAAAAAAAATTAAAAAAAACTTTCATTACACTTGTAGCGTGCATGGGGAATGGCAGCAGCAGGGCTGGTAGGTGACGTAATCACACACGAAGACATAAGCCCGATAAACGCTCCTTGCAAAGGAGCCGGCTCTTTTGTACAGCGGTATCGGCGCTGTGTGAAGTGAACTCTATTTTTAGATCAATGTGTCTAAACTGAGCTGCAATCTAGGGATGCAAATTCTGTTTACCATGATAAAGGGGGAGCTCAGGTGTGTTTCTGAGGTTAAGCAGCTGGTGGAGTCTGCATGAATTCTCCTGCACATGTTTTCTACAGCAGGGATTATTGGTGAAGAATGAGGACAGGTCAGCTTCTTTTATGTTTGCATTGTGTCATTACTGTAGTCTCTCATCTGCAGAGTCCAGACCCCTTATGTTTCTATTGTACAGTCTGAATTCCTTTCATAAACAAGCTAACCATGTTTTAGAAAGATAAAACTGCTACTGACACTGCATGGAAAATATTGCAATAATATACAGAAGCCTATCAGGTTTATTTTAATCACTACTGAAAAACAATATTTATCAATATTGGGCAGCAGTGTGGAGTAGTGGTTAGGGCTCTGCACTCTTGACCGGAGGGTCGTGGGTTCAATCCCAGCTGGGGGACACTGCTGCTGTACCCTTGAGCAAGGTACTTTACCTAGATTGCTCCAGTAAAAACCCAACTGTATAAATGGGGAATTGTATGAAAAAAAAAAGTGATATCATTATAATGTATAATGTGATATCTTGTAACAATTGTAAGTCGCCCTGGATAAGGGTGTCTGCTAAGAAAGAAAGAAATAAATAATTAATTAATATCAAAAGTGTGAACAAAAACATGCATGTATAATTCTGCCCTTTGTTATTTGTATAAATTCTCAATGGGCTAGATTCTCAAAGCTAACTAATAGCCATTAAAAATATCATTTACGGTTCAAAACAGACTGCTCATAAGCCCCTACTGTCTGAGTTGTTTATCTAACAGATTTGAGAATGTAACCCTTTGTCGTTTCTATTTCGCCACTGTTTACCTCATTACACTATAGTCATCTGTGGCGGTCTTTACCAGAAAACAGGCTTTTCTTCCAAAACCAGTAAAATCTCAAAATGTCCTTCCAAACAGTAAAGTGGAAGTAATGTTAGCTCTAGAACTGGAAAAGTCATGAAAAATAGCTACAAAATAAAGATTCTATTCCTATGAAACTCTGTTAGGGATTGGAGGACGTTATGATAAAGTCTTACCAAGGATTCTCCAATTAGCAGCTGATCAATGCATTCATTAACAGTATACACAGGAGCCTGCCAGCAGCACTCAAAAAACCTTCCTTTAGCTGCTAACCACTTGCATGTGGATAGGGAGTAGGATTCTGCACCACACCACTACTGTGAGCTGTCTGTTTTAGGGATCAGTCAGTACTTAGATGAAGATTTGAAAAAGACCTTTGCATGAAACAAACATGCATATAAAATCGATTTCAGGTAAACATTTCTTAATTACTTTTACAGGGAACCAATGCTTTAAATCTTTCTGTTTTTATTTTCTTCATGTAAAAGTGCACTTGTACCACTGGGGCACTAAATAGCAAATATTGAAATCTCATTTTGGGCTCTGTTAAATGGAGAGTTTTTTATTTTTGTTCTTTTTAGTTTTCTTATATGCAAACTGTTTTAATTTACTGTTTTAGTTTTGAATATAAATCAAATGGGCAATAGACTTCCATCATGTTGCATTACCGTTTTCAGAGTTTGAAAGCGGTACGTTTGCAGCATGTTGGTCTTATTAGAGAGGGTGTTTAACATGCTTGGGACTGCAGGTGGTGGCCTTAATATTGAAGGAGACTTTATACTGACATCAGTAGGAGCAAATTGGGACTATATGAAAGTGGTCTTAGTTGTGAGGTGGTCTTTATACTGAGATGGTCTTTACACTGAGATGGTCTTTATACTGAGATGGTCTTAGTTGTGAGGTGGTCTTTACACTAAGGTGAGCTTAGTTGTGAGATGGTATTTCTGCTCATCCAGAACTCCGCTGCCCGCCTGGTGTTCTCTCTGCCTTGCTTCTCCCACGCAACTCCACTACTCCGCTCACTCCACTGGCTCCCGATCACCGCTCGCATCCAGTTCAAGACTCTTGTACTAGCCTACCGATGCCTTGACCAGACTGCACCCAGCTACCTCCAGACCCTCATCTCTCCCTACACCCCCACCCAACCGCTCCGCTCCACCTGCAGTAGAAGACGGACTGTATATCCTCTACGCTCCCCTGCCTCCACAGCCCACTCCTTCTCCACCATCACCCCGCAGTGGTGGAATGACCTTCCTATGGATGTCAGGGCTGCCCAGTCCATGACCGCCTTCTGGCATCTCCTCAAGACACACCTCTTTAGACAACACCTGTAAAACTCAACTCTCCTCTTCTGGACAATATAGCCCTGTCACAAAGACGGCCGGA
>CM060276.1:12121865-12141865 GCA_030684275.1 Acipenser oxyrinchus oxyrinchus
TATTAGTCCTCTATCACAGTCCAGTCTGTCCTGTCCATCGTGACAAATGAGCTGTAGCCCATTTAGATAAAAGTGTATATAAAATGACAGTATGTTTTACTACCCTCCAAGTATTAGGGCACCTAGTGTATTGTATATATCAAAGTATTGGTTTTACACTTACGTACATATGCCAAAATATAATAAAGACAAATGTATAATATAATATATGAAATACCCTGCTATTGATGTGATACTGAAATGTCTTTGTATCAGATGGAAAAGCTGTTACATTACAATTAGCTATACTGTTTAATTGTTCTTATTTAACTATTATAACACATATATATATATATATATATATATATATATATATATATATATATATATGGTATAGGGTGCTGTGTAAGATAGTGATTTTCACCCACTCGAGGTCAGAGCCACCAGAAAGCCCACTCATGTCAAAGCCACTCATGGTAGCATCTGGTTGAGTGGATATCAGCTTGTATCGTAAAGCATGCAGTATTATAACACTTGAAATGTATTTGCTTACAATTGTAAGTCGCCCTGGATAAGGGCGTCTGCTAAGAAATAATAAATAATAAATAAATAATAAATAACTATATTATACATTTTTATACCATAGATAATTTGTCAAAACTGATTGTATTTCTGTCTGGAGTTTGCATGGAGATAATACATGCATGTGTAATTCAGAAGACTCGCTGCAGTAAGAATCTATTGCACTTCACAAAGCATCTACTGTACCTTAGAGCAGGACTGTGTGTGATGAACCGTCATTGCTCTCCCTGCATTGTCAGTGATAGTGGTATTGCACACTGTAGGAAGAGACTGGAGACTGTGTGTGATGAACCCTCATTGCTCTCCCTGCATTGTCAGTGATAGTGGTATTGCACACTGGAGGAAGAGACTAGAGACTTTGTGTGATGAACCCTCATTGCTCTCCCTGTGTTGTCAGTGATAGTGGTATTGCACACTGGAGGAAGAGACTGGAGACTGTGTGTGATGAACCCTCATTGCTCTCCCTGCATTGTCAGTGATAGTGGTATTGCACACTGGAGGAAGAAACTGGAGACTGTGTGTGATGAACCCTCATTGCTCTCCCTGTGTTGTCAGGGTGGAGGTGGTATTGCACACTGGAGGAAGAGACTGGAGACTTTGTGTGATGAACCCTCATTGCTCTCCCTGCATTGTCAGTGATAGTGGTATTGCACACTGGAGGAAGAGACTAGAGACTGTGTGTGATGAACCCTCATTGCTCTCCCTGTGTTGTCAGGGTGGAGGTGGTATTGCACACTGGAGGAAGAGACTAGAGACTGTGTGTGATGAACCCTCATTGCTCTCCCTGTGTTGTCAGGGTGGAGGTGGTATTGCACACTGGAGGAAGAGACTAGAGACTGTGTGTGATGAACCCTCATTGCTCTCCCTGTGTTGTCAGGGTGGAGGTGGTATTGCACACTGGAGGAAGAGACTGGAGACTGTGTGTGATGAACCCTCATTGCTCTCCCTGCATTGTC
This sequence comes from Acipenser oxyrinchus oxyrinchus, assembly GCA_030684275.1. Taxonomy (NCBI): domain Eukaryota; kingdom Metazoa; phylum Chordata; class Actinopteri; order Acipenseriformes; family Acipenseridae; genus Acipenser; species Acipenser oxyrinchus. The sequence goes on from CM060276.1 coordinate 12,123,383, forward strand.
AGTGATAGTGGTATTGCACACTGGAGGAAGAAACTGGAGACTGTGTGTGATGAACCCTCATTGCTCTCCCTGTGTTGTCAGTGATAGTGGTATTGCACACTGGAGGAAGAGACTGGAGACTGTGTGTGATGAACCCTCATTGCTCTCCCTGCATTGTCAGTGATAGTGGTATTGCACACTGGAGGAAGAGGCTGGAGCCTGTGTGTGATGAACCCTCATTGCTCTCCCTGCATTGTCAGTGATAGTGGTATTGCACACTGGAGGAAGAGACTGGAGACTTTGTGTGATGAACCCTCATTGCTCTCCCTGCATTGTCAGTGATAGTGGTATTGCACACTGGAGGAAGAGGCTGGAGACTGTGTGTGATGAACCCTCATTGCTCTCCCTGTGTTGTCAGGGTGGAGGAAGAGGCTGGAGACTTTCTTCTAACCACCTCAGGTCTAGATAGCAACAAGAACAAATCAAAGAAGTGGCTAACCTAGGACCTGCCAAGCAATGCTTGTGTATTAACCCTGTATCGCCGCATGATGCTTTCAGGCACCATTATATTTTGTTCTTTATTTTTATTTTATTTTACTGCAAAAGTTGGTTTCTGACTACTGTTGTAAGGTGTATCTGTGAGGGAGCCAGAACACTCTGTTTGGGGAATATCACTGTAAAGTATGGTTATAATACAGTGCAACTAAAATGACTCAGACCATATTAATTTAAACTACAAGTTCCTGTGACTTTGGTTTGTCTCTTGTATTGTATCATGACGATGCACAGCATCCACTGAAAACCAGTAAATGAAATTCAGGAGGATATGCTATTGTGAGGTTGGTGGAAAAATACAAAAAAACAAACAATCCTAGATATAATAAATCTTACACTTTAAATGGGTCATAACCGAGTCTTTATAAAAACAAACAAAAAAAACAATTGCTTTGCCTCAGTAGTGGTGACAAAACTACTCCTAAAATATGGAGAAAAGAATGGAAGTATCTTCTGCTGTAATACCTCACAACAGAGCTGCTATAAGGGGATATGGGCAGTTACATTGCTTTTAGGCACTGGAAGCCTTTAATTGATTCATTTTCATAACTGGTGAAAATCATACATTCTAGGTAACCTTGTGTCTACACATGTTTTAAATACACATTTCCTACATGTTGATAAACATTGTACACTTTTATTTGTAGGTACCAGTATATGTAATGTTTTGTATTTTTTATTATGTGCATGTGTATGTGTAGTAACTATGGACTGGAGAGGAGGGCCATAATGCAAAATTATTGCCCCGAGGGAAGACTATTGTTACTGACAGGGAGCTTTAATGCCTGAAGCCACAGGCTTAGGCATTGCACCCTGGAGGTAACAATAGTCTTCCTGAGGGGCATTTCATTTTCCACTATGAGCTGAGTCTGCAGTACATATTTAATATATGAGTCAGTCAAAATAATGAGAGGCAAGGTTGGATAGTAAATATGGCTTTATATACTGTAAAGCCATAAATATTTGCAAGTCTTTTATTATGCATTTTCACGTGTGAAAAAAAAAAAAAAACATGTTTGGCATGAATGTTTCATGCTGTACATATAATGAAGTAATATACTACCGCCAGTGCAACAGGTCGCCAACATTTCTGGAGCAAAATAGGTTTTATGGGTGTGATTCGACAAATATTTATGGATTTACAGTATTTTGTTTAAATATAGCTGATACAGCATAAGTAAATAACTAAATAACAGAAATAGTTTTTTTCTTTCTTTTGTAGTATGCTTTGTAATTCATTTTCTGTTGTCACAGAATCGCCGTTCGGCAGTTTTTTCATTCAGCCATTTTATCTTGTTGTTAGGAGTGGAGGTGGAGGGCGTTCCTTTGAAAAGGGGCGGGACTGACAGTGATGTGAACCAATCACATGACAGATGGAGACTATTGTGCGATGGTGTAAGGATGTTAGGGCAATAGTTCAATCTATTTGTGCTCCTATGATGGGGTTTTAACCAATCACAGGTCAGAATTTTCAACTACGGACTATATATAGGAGATGGTTAAAAAAGAGCTTGTAACCAGGAGGTCCCAGGTTCAAGTCCTGGCTCACTCACTGACTCATATTCTAAGCTTATCTATTGTTTGGAATGTTCGTTTCTTGTTCTTATTTCATATTTTCTGATTGATATTGATATTAGTATTATTAATTATATAAATTAAAAATAATAATACCTTTCATTTGCATCATTTTTATTTTTAACACACTCCGGACCCCCCACTCTGGACAGGGAGTGCATCTACAGTGTGGTGGTGGCAGGATAAAATCCAAAGTGAAAACAAAGTCTGGAAAAATACAGATAAATAATAAGGAACATGCAACAAAGTTGGTAAGGTTTGTTTACCTCTTCAACACTGTTTGGGAAGTGTTTTGCTTTTAACCTTGTACTTGAGAATCAGATATACCCTAGATTCTTCTAATGTGGAGCCAGGCGATAACAGAAAAGTACAAATCTCCCTTTATTCATCACACCTGTCGAAAGGTATATTTTCCAAGGATGATGGAATATATTTTTAAGATGAGTTTGCCAGGGGACAAAAAGGGCATATTCTTCATCTTCCACTGGCACTGTACCACTCATGACAGTTTGAAAATACTGCTGCCCTTGTGAAGTTGCCTGCTCAGTGTTTATTAATGACCAGTGCACAATATGAATTATACATTGGGTGCTATGAAAATATTTACTCAAATTGTTCTAATTACATTGTGCTGTATACTGCGGCATACACAAATACCATTATAAATCATCTTATAATAATTTACTCAAATCTCCAGACAGTACATCTGCAGCTTTTCTACCAGAAGGACAGACTCTTGACAAGGTTGTTTGTTTTCTCCCCTATTATTTACCTTGGTGATGGAGCCATTAGCTGAGAACATTGCGTTTAGAAAAACGATCAAAGAGATAGCATATGTCATTAAAATGCCTGATATACTCATATTGCCCAGTGTTTCATCCATCCTGTTTAGGCTGTGATGGACGAATCATTTGCTGTGTCAGGATAAAGACTTGAGGAGGATCTGAGAAGCGTTTCAGATGTCCTTGACTGGTGCAGCAGACCCTTTCCTTTTAAAATACTGACCACAGGAATATAATTGGGAATAACATCTAGTGCACATTGTGATGCAGTATTCTAGCTCTTCAGTGTTTTGACAAGAGGGCTCTTCAATGCATACATGACGTGTGGTCTTACCAGGCCATACCAATTTCATTTCTATAGCTTCCTTCATGTGCAAGCATCCCAGGGCAGCAAACCAAAAGAGCTCCAAACTGCTCGCTAGTGAAAGGCCAAATCAAAGAAACATGTTTGAAGCTTAGATGTAATGATACTCATTAAGTCAGCCATTGCACCATAGGGTTCCAATCAAGTTCTTGGAATTAGCAAGAGACCACCAGATTTCAAAACATGAGCTGGTTTGCAAAGTAAGTTACTCAGGCAGTGTCAGTACCATGAATAAGTGAGAAGTGGGTGTTTTAAAATCAATGAGGCTTCACTGGGAAACTAATGTAGTGACCTTAAAACTGGGGAAATATGGAAAATAAACAGATTGTGTGTAAGTATTCTTGCTGTGGCACCTTGACATGAATGTATGTTAAACAGAATGGTAACCCACAACAGTGTGTAAACAATACACTGCTTCTTTATGGTCATGTAGAGCCCCAGTTTAAAATACAGATGCAGAATGGAACTGCTGTGTCTAATCTGAATATATTTTTAGTAGTCTGCTTCAGAAAACATTGATGACAATAAAGCTATGTTTCCATCTGCCGCTGGGATTGACATACAGGAAGATTTGAAATGAGGCTCGTTCAAGTCCATCAGCAGCAGGTTATGAGCAAATCCATTTCAAGTGGGACTATGTCTGCCACAGTTAGGATCGCGGGCTGGCAGAACTCAATCTCTCCAAGTCGTGCCGATGAGGAAGCTAACTCACGAGCCGCCACTCTGAAGGACACAAGAGGTTTTAAATCTCTGACTGCAGAAGAAAATATGTAGGCTGGACATGAAGGGAAATAGTGGAGGGTGATTGAACAATAGGAAATATACAAAAACATGATACATACTGTACACTTTGAGTTCTGTGTAACGTACAGTTACAGATTGGATTGTAGATTGCAGACAGAGGGACCTGGCACGAGTTTTATAATGCAAATGTAGGGTATGAACATTTAAACACATTTTAAAAACATCTTGAAATATACTGTCATTTCTATAATAATCACTTTAACCCATGTGAATCGTACAGCACTGTTTCTGATATCCTCGCCGTCTGTCACCATGCTCTTAGACTGTAGCAATCATTGTAAATGATGTAGTTATTAACATTGTAATACTGTTAAATGTTGAACAGTCAAGCTAGCATTGCTGTACAAATCCTATATTGTTTTGGGGTGGAGGGTTCACCCAGCTATCCTCAACATGTATTTGTAATACTTTTTATAAAGATAGAAAAACAAAATGAGGCAAAACACATTTTCTCCTGATGAGCATTCAATTGTAGAATAGCACATTACTGTTTCTAGTTTAAGTTTATTATGGAAATGTCAACCTATGGACTCATATTTCTTGTAGTTTTCCTTGTTTTAAGGGCTGCCAATGAAAACACTTTTGAAAAGAAAAATGCAATTGAAGTTGATCCCAGCTTGACAGGGAAATCATCATCTTGGCAAAATATTGCAGTCCTGTCTCTAAATCTTTACTGTCTCTAAACTGTACATTAGTTTAGTCAAAGACATTAAAAAATTTTTTTTTAAAAAACACCAAAAACACATCCAGTATTCTAGTGCTTAAAAATGAAGTGGTCGCTAGGCAAGCAAGTCCCTTGGTAAAATAAAATGCATTGATAAGTACAGGCTACACTTACCTTTGAAAGACAAGACCTCTCCTTTAGGTAACTTCAATCAAAATAGTTTTATTCAGGATTAAATCAAATCCAAAGACAGTACAGGACGCAATCACAGGATAGATAATACTGTACGCAAAGATACAGGTCTCAGCAGGTAGAGTCTTGAGCAACAAAGCTGCAGGTAAACCTGCAGGTCTCGACAGGTGGTCTTCGAGCCCCCCATCCTGGCCTCAAGATGTTGTCTGAGCTGCCAAGGCGACAGAGATGGCACGCCTGCACCCTCATGGTATCAGATAGTTCGTTTCTGAGCTGGTGTCAGTGTAGATCTGTTTCTGAGCTGCCGTGGCACAGAGATACAGAGATGGTATGTGTGAGCTGGTCAGTGTGGATGTAGGTTTCTGAGCTGCCATGGCACAGAGATTATTATAATTTATTTCTTAGCAGACGCCCTTATCCAGGGCGACTTACAATTGTTGCAAGATATCACATTATTTTTTACACATTATTTTTTTACATACAATTACCCATTTATACAGTTGGGTTTTTACTGGAGCAATCTAGGTAAAGTACCTTGCTCAAGGGTACAGCAGCAGTGTCCCCCACCTGGGATTGATCCCACGACCCTCCGGTCAAGAGTCCAGAGCCCTAACCACTACTCCACACTGTCTGAGCTGGTGTCAGTGTAGATGTAGGTTTCTGAGCCCTGAAACATTAGTTACAGACATTAATATACTAGGCAGGTTACATCCCACTGGAGAGCAGCATGCTCTCTCCAGGACTCGAATGTTGGTTGTGAGTGAGTCCAGCTTGCAGATACATGCAGGTGTATATATTTTTGTGACAAGAGTTATGGCTGTCTTGCTAGACAAAAGATTAAAATAGGGCAACATTGTGTGGTGGGCAACAATGGCAATGAGAGGGGAGACATGTCTGGCAAACAATGTGCTGATTGATTTAAATAAAAGGCCACCAAGAGTGGGTGTGTACCATTGAAAATATGTGAATCACTTCAGGACAAGCAATCACCACCTCTTCAAGACAATGGCTGTGAGACCGCCTTAGCACCTCTCCTAGGAACCACATTATGCCGGTTCATACAATCTCCCCAAAATACAGTCTGACTCCATGACTGCAAAGCATAGTCTATAATTGAAACAGTACAAAAATATCTTTACACCCCCTGTGACAGGATGGTCAAGTGGTGTCATCAAGCCAGAGTGCAGGAAGAAAAAAACACTGACAGGTAGGTACTGCAGGCAAAAGGTGCTGCGTGCCGTTTATTTTAAATGCAAAAATAAAATATTTAAAACACAAAACACTGCTCACAGTGCAAAATAAAAGTTTAAACTAAATAATCACGAACACCAAAACAACCCTTACGGTCCGGCTGGGCAGTAGCCTTCAGGGATCCGTTTTGAGTTTCGTTCGTTACTTTCTTTTTATTTTCTCCCTGCTCCCTCTCGCTCCTCCTCTCAAACACTCACCCCCTGAGTGCAGAGAGCTGCAGGCTTTTATTTACTGTGGCCGAGGGGTTAACTATCAATTCTCTCATTACCCCTCGGCCACAATCTGCACAAGGTTTTTAATCATTCCTGGCAGAGGACGAGTACCCAACCTCGCCTCTGCCAGAACACATTTTAAATAAAAACACAATAACAAAACATGCGGTGCTTCGCCGTCATATATAAATACATAACTAACTCAAAACAAACAAATACAAAACAATAACCTGCACAGGGGCGGAGGGGGAGACCCTGTTCTAAAAATAAATAAACAAATACATGTACAGGGCTCCTCGTCCTGTTACATCCCCCCCCCCTTTTTTTTTTTGCTGAGCAACTGTGGAGCCTGTGGATGGCATACTACAAAAGCACCCACGCAAATACACATACTCCGTCAAAACCACTTCCAGTAAGCCAATACTTCCTCAAGCCATATTGATGAAGGTCTAAATGTAAACGACCATTACATAAAGAATACTATGCTTTAAGATAACTGCTGCAAAAATATTGTTTTAAAAATTAAAAAATGTAAAATTAATTACAAGGAAGTTTGAGAGCATGCTTTGTACTGCATTGCTGTCAATAGCTCTTCCTGGGATCACCAGCACATTGCACTCATTGCTGTCTACTGTCTGCATGTGTTTACAGGATCTGTTGTACAATTTAGCTGGCTTTAAGTTATTTATGACCTGTTGGCTGCCAAAAAATGAGAGTTATGTTTGGAGACATTTTGAGGCGGCTGTAGACAGGATTCTGTGTTAGCTTGGGGGATGAAACTGTCTGTGGTGATTGTCAAGTTCCTACAGAGTAAGAATATCATGTATCATTGTTGTCATGCTCCATTAGTTCTCAGCCTAACAAAAAAATAACAATGTTCTGATATATGATTACTTATGAAACAGATTTGCATTGGGAAGTGGGAAGTTAGAAGGCATTGAAACTTGGTCCTTGTCCAATATATGGGGGTCCCGCTTGGCCTGTAACCCAGCTCTTAAACCACATTAGTACCTGCCACGGGAGTGGGATTCAAAGTGTTTTGAAATCTACTTAATATCAAGGAAATATTGGAAGTAGGTGAAGTAGCAGAACTCAATGAATAGGAATTACAATGAATACAATTAGCCTGGATTGTAGACTGCAGGTGGATCTGGTGCCATGGTAGCTGGCAGATGGTAGCATTGTCACAGGGTGACAAACATTTATTTATATGATTTTGTTCATCACTGTTTAACTATGTGTCACTTTGTATTATTTTTTTTGCACATTATATATGCTTGTTTTATGAATGTGTGCGTGTGTGTTTTGATTTGTTTACTTTTGTATGTGCACAGAATATATTTGTAGCGTCACCCTAACCCAGCACAAAACCCCAGCTGACTTGTGTTAGCTATCACTGAGATTGGACAAGACCTGGCAGGTGATTAATGAACCTGTGATTTAAAGAGCAATCAGGGAGGAACACGACAGAGAAAGTCTAAGGAGAAAGGAGAGCGGAAGATAACAGAAAAGCAGCAGGAGAACAAGGAGCACAGAACCTGAGAGAAACAGATGGTGGAAAATGAGCAGCGCGAAGGACAGAGCCAGGACTGACAATAGAGTTAAAGGCTATTGTGTGGTATTGGTGCTGGGAGGCTATAGGGTTTGCCAAGTCACGTCTTCTACGGGGGATGGGAAGCTACTTGGCTATGTATTGGCTCTCCTTATGAAGGGCCAGCAATTGTGGGAACAGGAAGATCGTGGCTTGAGTGCCTTTGCCTACCAGACGGTAAGGTAAAACAGCCTGTCTGTATGCATATAGAGTTGACCATTGTCGCGGCTTCTCGTGATATAATGATTTGTCTGACTTTTTGCTGTTATATTGTATTAATAAACTTTTACAAGATAAGCGCTTGGTTGTGTTCCTGTCCGGGCTGGGGGAGGGTTTGAAGTGGTGTGGCTCCCCTACAGAGTACTTCTCGAACCTGGGCTTATTTGGGAATTGTAAGTTACAATGATCTCTTATTTTGCATGGTTAAATTCCGTGCTGGTGTAGTGAGACTAGTTTATTATAGTTTTAAAATCTTGTTAAAGATTTAGCAATTTATTTATTGACACCGCTCTATTAAGGCCAGTCAGGGGATCTGCAAAATATGATCTTAATAGGGAGGTGGTCCTACTATCTTTTAGTAAGTTTTCAGTTTCAATTTTTGTTGTACTAATGAGTTTTACTGTGATAAAGTTTTCAGAGCGTTGTCCAGAAATAAGTTGGTAGTTTTACAGCACGTTGCTCTTAATAGAGCAGTAGTTTAACAGAGGTTTGATCCATTTTGGACTCGATACTGAATACAAGGCTGGCATTCATTTTGAATGTGCCTTTACATGGCTGTCAATAGAAGCTCATCTGGACTGTATACAAGTTGCCGTGTGAGGTGTCCTTAAAGCAAGGCTTTACTGGATTGTAATAAGCATTCTAGCAGTCATAGTGGCCACAAGTAACTACATTAAAAGCAGCTAAGGAGGGGAAAGGAGCCGGAGATGAGTCACAAAGGGCAGAAAAATCTGCCATGTTTTGTATTTGTTCTCTTTGGACCCCCTTTGAATCAAACCAAACTAAATAAGGTTTCTAGGATTGCAAAAGCCAGGGTAGAATGAAGCCTTTTTCTGTTTAGTCAAGATTATGAATTTCAATGCTGCTCTTTATCTCCTTGCCTTGGGATGCCTTGTGTGAAAGATGCTATAGAAATATTAGATCATTTATGACAAGATGATTGAGATGATAGATTGTATCTATAAATAGGTGTGCTCCATTGCTCAACACAGTTGAAAGACCACACATTATCCTTTATTGCGAATCAGTGCCGAAACCCTTACAATTACTCACTTCCCTGCCAGTTAATAGGCTTGTCATTTATTAAGAATCTGGGGTTATGCCATCGTGGTAGACTGCCGTGTCTTGTTCTGCTATTACTTACATTCATTGTATATATGTCTGTAGCACACGTGTCTTGTTATATGTGCAAGACTTGTAGAGAGCAGCTCTTTAATTTTAATAGAGATTTGTTACTATCTTACTATTTTCAGAAAACCCAGAGTTGTCTTGCAAGGTAACAGGGAAGGAGATGGAGTGGGTGCAGGCTTCATTATTTTGATTAAAGCACAAGGTGGAGAATACATTACTGAAAACCAATTCAAACATGTGGACTGAAAATCCAGCCTTTTCAGCAAGACAATAAAAATAAGGTGAGAGTGCCAACGAAAGTCAAGGAAAATAGTTCAGAAAATGTTCATAATGGATCACAGAGAGAAAAACATTACTTTATTAAAAAAAAAAAAAAAAAAGAATTGTTTCACTTGTCAGAGCTTCTCATAGTTTATCTGGACAGTGCATATATTTGAATGGAGCAATATGACTGAATTGTCCGTGTCTGGGTTGGTTGTTGTTGAAAGGTTCTGAGCTCCAGTCGAGCTGACAGGCTGTGATTGGCTGACTCGGCCGTTGCAGGTACAGGACTGGTTGCTTTCATCAGTGCAAAGTATTGATTGGCTGGATCTGGTGGACAATAAAATACATTTGGGCCAATTGTGTCTTTGTTTAGTGTCCAATGAACTGAGTTTTCATTACTGCAAGTCAAAATGAAAAAGCTGGCACTTGCGCGGATTGATTTTTAAAGTTTGATTCACAGTTGATGCCGTGACATTCCAATGGGCATCTACTGTCTGATAGAAGCCCTCTGGAGCTGGAAGCTGATTGGCTGATGGTACTGAATAGTTTTCTAAATGATTAAAACAGGAATTACATAGAAATAAATAAAAGATACTGCGACAGGCTAGCTGCAGGGATGACGTCAGGCCAGCAGTGTGGAGTAGTGGTTAGGGCTCTGGACTCTTGACCGGAGGGTCGTGGGTTCAATCCCGGGGGGGGGGGGGAGACACTGCTGCTGTACCCTTGAGCAAGGTACTTTACCTAGATTGCTCCAGTAAAAACCCAACTGTATAAATGGGTAACTCTGTAAAAAATAATGTGATAACTTGTAACAATTGTAAGTCGCCCTGGATAAGGGCATCTGCTAAGAAATAAATAAATAAAAAGAATCACAGCCAGGCAGTACTGGGGTTGAAACTAAAAACGCAATGGCTGCGCTCAGTAGGTTTAATAAAACAAACAAACGTTTTAAAACAGAAAAAAGGACACGGCACTTGAAGCCAAATAAAACAGACAAAAAAAAACACAGATTAACACTAAACAAACAGTGAACAGACAAACAAAACAGTGAGTCTAAACACTTATTTGTTTATTTTACCTCCTCTCCACACCCGTTCGCCACTCACCGAACACACAACCCCAAGTGAACTAAATGTGCTTCTATCTAAATATATATATATATATATATAGGTTAAGGTAATGAAATGAAAGAATACAATTTCTTGGTAATATCTTAAGTTTAATTCAAAGAAATTCTTTCTAGGGTAACACAAAGCAACACACAGATAAACGCCACAAAGATGCGTGCAAAAAGAGCAAAATTTATTAAACTACTTCATAATCAATATACACATATTAGCATGAAATAGAATAGATATGTTGGTAACCTGGAAATGTACATTTAAAAACTGAAACTGTGTTAAAGATACATCAGTGCTTACATGAGAAGCGAATGGTTGTGCGCGTTTTTTTTTGCAGATTTCTTAAGGACAAAGAAGACGGTTCTAAATTAGCCTTCTACTGCACTGTACCATTTACTGGTGTTTTTGCCAGCCACATTATGTTTGCTCTGAATATCTGCCCTCACACTGTAACAGTGGGAGTTTCGGAGCTGTAATTAATCTTGACAGATAAGGGGCTTGTATTAGAAGCTGCATTGCTGTGTAGTGTTTGATAAAACTAAATGAACCCATTTTAAAAAGTTAGCTACATTAATGGAACAGACCATGCCATGGCAGATAAAGCAGTCCCTGCTGGTGTTCCTTTAATTATGGCACTGCCTTTGAAACCCTACCAAATTATCAAAAAGGCAGTTCCCAGCTGGAGTTATGAAACGGCCCAAATCCCTAAACGCAGAACAAAACTGTGGCTCACCTGGTAAAGGCAGGACCGTGTGATGTGATAGAGTGAGGAGAGCGTAGCCGTGTGATGTGATAGAGAGGAGAGCGCAACCATGTGATGTGACAGAGTGAGGAGAGTACAGCAGTGTGATGTGACAGAGTGAGGAGAGCACAGCAGTGTGATGTGATAGAGAGGACAGTGCAGGTTCTAGCTGTAACAAGTTGCCCATCCTTGTGGAGTATTCCACAAGGAGCACTGCATTATCTCTGCAGGGAATGTTTCTCTTTACTGCGCTACAGCACACCCTACTGGTCAGGCCCCAGTGAGCTGAGAGCACACACCTGCAGGGCTGCAACAAAGAAAGCCTCGGCATGGCTTTGGAAGTATCATTTTATATATCATTTCAGGGGGAAGGGCGAATATAAAATGTTTCCATATGTCCTCTGCATTACTTGTTTTAGGTTCTGGAGTTTACTTGAAGTGTAATTATCTTATCTCTCTTGACAAGAATGCTGAGTTCTGACCTTGTCTGTACCTCATATTTAGAAGATTTTTTTTTGTGACTAACAAGTATTCTGTGTCATTCTGAAGGAGAGACAGTGCAGAGTCACTTTAGTAAAATAAATGGCACTTCTCATTTATCATACAGGGTCAATGACAAGGGAGCCATCTGTTCTTTTAATAGCATACAAGGCACTTCTAGAAATGTACTTTTCTAATGACTCCTCTAAATTCACACGGTGTACTACTTTTTTTTTTTTTTTTTTTAACCAGTTTATAAGCATTTGTCTGTCATGTCGAAAGATACATCTCAAGGGAATTATTTAAACCCCATTGCGGAGCAGATTAAAAATTTATAATAGAGCGTTACACATCCCCACACGTTGCTACAACTGTTTAAATAACTTCTGTAATTTCTTTTCATTGTTAACATCCGGACAACTTTTTCACTTATAACTAAACACTAGAACCACTGGAGTGGTCATTTTGTCAGATCAGTTTTTAAATGCATTTTTCTTCACTGATTTGGCAACTAGGAGGCTGTGCTTTTTTGACTTTTCCTAAATATATGTATTAAACATCTCAAAGCATCAGTAGACCCAGGGCTGCAGAAACTTATGGATACTACGTTATACCTAGAACTACCGGAGCGGTCATTTTGCCTGTCATAGAAAAAAGTGGGTTTGGCTTAGTTCAAGCCAGTATATGGCCAACAAACCACACACATCTGGCATCAAGTTTTGGCTTGCAGCAGATGCAGAGTCAAAATATGTTAAATGGTTTCCCCTACTTGGGCAAGGATGAGACTCGTCGAGCTGGCCAACAGCTAGGTGAGAGAACTTCCACCACCAGCACTGGACCTGAACACAGAGAGCTTTTCTAGTAGACTGCTGAAGCACTCTGGCTGCACTGGAACAGTCTACAAGTGCAAAAAATGCCACTTTGCTGAGCATGCTTCATCCTTTCATTGCCAGCGGGAATGATGCAAAGAAGATCCCACAGACTGTACAGTTTTATAATTCCACAATTATAGGCAAGAGGATCAGTAGGAGAAACTACATATTGCAGCTTGCAGAGGAACTTCAACTGGCACACATTAGAAAAATACAAATGACAAAACGTGCAGCAGACCCTACAGCAGAAGCTGGTGATTGCCCTGCAAACCACAAGCGACGCCAGTGCCAGGTGGCAAAGTGCAAGGGGAACAAGACACACGACAGCTGTGCCATGTGAATAAGTGTGGCGAGTGCACTGCACATGTACAGAAACGTCATGTCTGCGTTGAGCGCACAAACTAGACTCCACAAGGTACAGTTTGTTTTACAGTCCACATTTAACAGTTCCATCTTTTGAACACTTGAACAATCCATGTTTTGAACAGTTGTAAGTTCCTTCCTTTGAGCATTTGAACATGTTAATAAACCACTTTTTCATTTAGTCCTGTTGTTCATGACTATATTGAAAAACAAAAATAAAAGTTGCAGAATAATACCGTAGCAAACCAGCTTACCAAGACTGGACACGGAAATTATCGTTGACCCTCGTGTACCAAGCAGGCTGCTAAAACGGTGTCACAAACATAATCCTGAAGGAAAACAAACAATAACACAGAACAGTTTCGTAGTGTGCGACACTACAATAGTTTTGTACACATTGCAATATAGCACTCAAAATGACAGCTCCGGTAGTTCTAGGTATATACAGTATGTACGTCCGGTAGAGCAGCCATTTTGAAAAGCACTTTGAAACCGCTAGACTTTAAAGTTATAAATGTAACAACCCGTCAGGATGTTAATGAAAAGAGAAATGACAGGTACATTTAAACAGTTGCAGCAACACGTGGGGGCGTGTAACGCTGTATATTTCAGAACCCCCGCTACTTATTCTTTAAACAGTTGCAGCAACACGTGGGGGCGTGTAACGCTGTATATTTCAGAACCCCCGCTACTTATTCTTTTAGACACTCCAGGTTTTCCTGCAAGCCTTAATTATAAATTACCAGCAAAAAAGCACAAGCTGTGTGCAATCATACAGTAGGTTTGAACGGTGTAGAACTAATAACGTATGGAGATACATAACAATACATCAGTTACTGGTCACCATGGCTTCTTTGCCAGCCTCAATTGATCAGTTAATGTTCCTGGTGCCCTATTTGGAACTTACTTTTGTGTTTGTTTTGTAATGTTAAAAAAAAAAAAAAAAGTTATGATGAAAACATATTACCTGTCCGGTATTTGATGAGGAAATCGGTTGCTAATTTCCCCCTCAATGAATCTGACCAAAACATTTTACAATGAAAAGATCAGCTGCATAAAGAAGTGACATCTTCAAAACAAGCAAATTACATACATCTGATTAACTCTCTAAATATGCGGTATACAATGGACACGTTAAACAAGCCTGTGGCCAGTGCCGTGTGATGTTACGCAGGGAAGCAGGCAAGAACAGAAAGAGTTGGTGCAACACCACAAATTAAGAACTACATGCACAACTAAGAACTTTTGAACTATTTACATATACAGTATATGAACAAATAAAACCTATAACCGGTTCACATAAGCAGCACGTTAGGCTTAGCAGGACTTCAAGATATCCCTTAACCCACTGACCAAAGCTGCCAGCGTATAAACACCTGTAAAGGTATACCCCTCCCCCTGACTAAACCAAGTGAGTGGGTGCCTCTACTAAAACGATCAAATATGTGGAATAAATAAAGGACTACAAAATATTCAAAAAATCATAACACATAAATGTCAAAAAAACACAAGATCAAATGTCTTCATCTAGACAATGTGGGGAAGCTATAAAAAAGGCCAACAAGATGCTTGGATATATTGTGAGAAGTGTTGAATTTAAATCAAGGGAAGTAATGTTAAACTTTACAATGCATTAGTAAGACCTCACCTAGACTATTGTGTATGGTTCTGGTCACCTCGTTACAAAAAGGATATTGCTGCTCTGGAAAGAGTGCAAAGAGCAACCAGAATTATCCTGGGTTTAAAAGGCATGTCATATGCAGACAGGCTCAAAGAACTGAATCTATTCAGTCTTGAACAAAGAAGAATACGCGGCAATCTGATTCAAACATTCAAAATCCTAAAAGGTATAGACAATGTCGACCCAGGGGACTTTATTGACCTGAAAAAAGAAACAAGGACCAGGGGTCACAAATGAAGATTAGATAAAGGGGCATTCAGAACAGAAAATAGGAGGGACTTTTTTTTTTTTTTTTTTTTTTTTTTTTTACACAGAGAATTGTGAGGGTCTGGAACCAACTCCCCAGTAATGTTGTTGAAGCTGACACCCTGGGATCCTTCAAGAAGCTGCTTGATGAGATTCTGGGATCAATAAGCTACTAACAACCAAACAAGCAAGATGGGCTGAATGGCCTCCTCTCGTTTGTAAACTTTATGTTCAATCAATAAACACTTCCCTTTACATTTACTACATGGGACTGCCCTGACTACAGGAAGTCAGCACTGAGGGAAGTATCAAAAGACTCCTTAACCTATGATGGTGGATTTTCACTTCCTCTCTCAAAATGGAGGCCAGCACTACATTATAAAACTCAGGGTAGTTAACCATAAAACAAGGTTTTACAGCTAATACATATACAGAAACAAAGAAAAAGGTTTTACTTTAACAGTTCCACACATCACGCCAAAAATGTGCACCATTCCATTGTGATGCACCTAAAAAGTGGCAATTCCTTTTCAGGAACATCCCCTTCCTGGACAGTGGATTACACACAACAGGTAAGTACCTTTTTTTTTTTTTTGGGCAGTGTGAAAGGATGGCTTGAGTGATGCATGTTGGTGGTGATGTCAGACCAGGAAAAGAAACACAGGATGGTATGGGCAAAACAACGCTGTTGCACTCGTATTTAATAATAAAACAAAAAACAGTTTAAACAAAACACACCAAAAGGGCACGTTGGCCAAAGCAAAATAACTAAATTATTTTGTCAAAAACAAGTACCTTTGTTCGCTGCAATACGGTACCATTTGTTCTCTTTCTCTATAGTTTTTCCTCTAACACGAAGCCCAGAGTGGGTCTTTTATTCTGTGGCTGGAGCCTTAATTACCTATTTAAACAAATTACCTTAAGGCTCCAGCCACATTCCCACGGGCTTTACTGGGGATGAGGATTTAACCCCATCCCCACCAGCTGCACTTTGAGACGGCTTTTTTGAAAAATAACGGACGGCTTTCATCCGTCCGCACAAAACTACAGAATATCATAATACTGTACTAATACAAATAACTAATCATACATATATCAAATACACACAAGGGGTGGGCACACCGTCACAGCAGTTACACAAGAAGCACAGTTAAAAAGAACGTCTAAACAAATCCATTGCTGGGTTTGCAATGTAAGGGACATTGCTCCATCACAAAGATCCAATTGAGAGAAACTTACACCCTAAGTGTTAATGCCAACACACACAATTTACAAATAGGAAGGCACATTCAAGAATATCAAACATCAATTTTTCAGGTATCGTTCAGGGCTAAGTGAAAGTACTGAAGAGAAACAAGATGGTTGGGTGGGTCTATGTGAGCCCACTTGTGAAATCATTTTGTTTTAAAAAAAATGGATTTTTAGAGGAGTAGATTTACAAAACTGATACAGAAGAATCACCCAGTATGATTTTTTTTTTTTAATTTTATTATAACAGTATATTTATTAGGTTTAATATGCCAAGGTCAGAGCATACAAATATACTCCATTTAAATGCATTGTCTTTTAGAAGTGAAATTTTGCACCACAAAATGTGAGTCTCTCCATATTAATTTCAATAGGATATTTAAATAGAATATATAAAATAATAATGTGTCAGAATATATTACCATACAATAATATGACTCGAGTTAGCTTTGTGCCTGTAATGCATATATTCTGACCCATATTATTTTATGAATGCTATGTTTCTGTACCTTCTCTCTTAAGCTGCTTTTGTTTGGCTGCGATAGTTTATTTTGCTTGAGTAAACTGTGATGTGCTTCTGTAGAAAATACTGCATTAGGTTGTCTGCGCAACGTTGCCAAGATGAGATTGGAAAGGTGTTTGTCCAGGTTTTTTCCAGGTGTCTTGTTTCTCCCACTGAACGCACTTTGTGAGTAAGTGTTTTTCTTTGTATTTTCTTTTTCTTGCTCTTTTAAAAACATTTGTTTAAATTCCTGTTATTGGTGAGAACCTCTTTTTTTCGAATTGGCCAGATCTTTGTTTTTAATGTAGTCTATTGTCCGCTTTACACTGCTTGTTGTAATTCGTGATAAATATGGAGGCTGTTGCCATTAAGCAGCACAGGCACTGCACACTGAAGGTGATGACGTTGGAAGGAGTCTAATTCGCCCTTTCCTCATCGACTACTCCACCCAGCTCCTAGTTCAGGCCCTGTCCCGGATTGACTACTGCAACTCTCTCCTGGCTGGCCTCCCTGCCTCTGCTACCCGTCCCCTCCAGCTCATCCAAAACTCTGCTGCTCACCTTGTCTTTTCCCTTCCTCATTTCTCCCATGCTACATCGCTCCTCTGATCTCTGCACTAGCTCCGTATCGCTACTCGCATCCAATTCAAAACTCTTTTACTCACCTATCGCTGTCATGACCTTTCTGCTCCCTCCTATCTCCAGACTATCATTTCTCCCTACACCCCTGCTCACCCCCTCCAGTCTTCCACCTTTTATTTATTTCTTAGCAGACACCCTCATCCAGGGCAACTTAGAATTGTTACAAGATATCACATTATGTTTACATACAATTACACTTTTTTTACATACAATTACCCATTTATACAGTTGGGTTTTTACTGGAGCAATCTAGGTAAAGTACCTTGCTCAAGGGTACAGCAGCAGTATCCCCCACCTGGGATTGAACCCACGACCCTCCGGTCAAGAGTTCTAACCACTACTCCACACTGCTGCCCTCCGGCAGACTAGCTGTACCCCCTCCCTCCCTCCTCTGCTGCCCCTCCTCCAGAGCCTGCTCCTTCTCCTCCCTTGCCCCTCAGTGGTGGAACGTCCTATCCACAGATATCAGGACTGCTCAGTCCCTGACCACCTTCCGGCACCTCCTCAAGACACACCTGTTCAGACAGCATTTGTAAACACAACAACTCTTGGCCATACTGGACTAAACGGCACCCAATTGTACCAGTACTTGCATCAGCTTCTACCTGCACTGAACTGCTCCATACCTTGCCGCATTCAACTACTGCTCCTAACTATAACTACTTACCATATCTTGTACATGATTTTACTCATAGGTAACTGTACTCCCGTTTTTTGTAATTGCTCTTAATGGGAAATCATTCTCATCTATTTCATACTACCTGTTCTTACTGAACTTTACTCATATAAGCAAATATTTACTACAGTCAGCACTCACATATCTGACCCTATAAAATTTTGACTTCAGTGACTGTTAAACACGTGTGATGCATATCTGATTTCATTTTGGCCCATTCCAACCCTTGTTCATTTTTCACGGAACAAAAAAAAAAAAATACAATATCAAATATAGCTGAAAGGACTAGGTTTTAAAATAAGTAGGCTTCTATTTAGATGTACTGTAT